>CM042259.1:30187560-30735060 GCA_023566225.1 Romanogobio albipinnatus | reverse complement strand
TGCTTGTCTGTATGAATGATATAAACCAACCCCCATGTCTCTAGGATGTTCTGAGGCAGAGATATAGGTCTTGGTAAACGGTTGCTAGGCTGCTTGATAATAGTTGCTAGGGCGTGGCTAGGAAGTGTTGATGGTGATTTGTGATTGGCTGTTGCTGCCCCGAGTCAAACAAACCCACCCCCATGTTTCTATGACACTTCTATGCAAAGATATCCCTTTGATCTCTTTCAATGGAAGTCTATGGGATCAGTTGCTAGGGAGCTCTAAATGGTTGCTAGGGCGTGGCTTCATAGGTTGACAATCATCCTGAGATAGTGATTGGTTGTCTGAGTAAATTGAGCCCACCCCCTTGTCTCTGAGACACTGTGAGCCAGAGCTGTGGTCAATACAAAATCCCTATGCAATTTCCCATAGTAGGAGAAACGCATGAGTTTATGGGACATCCCTCCCCATAATAAGTCAATGGGGCAATTTGAGTTGCTAGGCTGCTTGATAATGGTTGCTAGGGCGTGGCTAGGAAGTGTTGACGGTGATTTGTGATTGGCTGTTGATGCCCCGAGTCAAACAAACCCACCCTCGTGTATCTGTGACACTTCTATCCAAAGATATCCCTTTGATCTCTTTCAATGGAAGTCTATGGGATCAGTTGCTAGGGAGCTCTAAATGGTTGCTAGGGCGTGGCTTGATAGAGTCACAGTGATCCTGAGATAGTGATTGGCTGTCTGAGTAAATTGAGCCCACCCCCTTGTCTCTGAGACACTGTGAGCCAGAGCTGTGGTCAATACAAAATCCCTATGCAAGTTCCCATAGTAGGATAAACGCATGAGTTTACGGGGATTTTTTTTTTTATCTTCCCCATAGTAAGTCAATGGGGCAAATTTGGGCAGCTCTAATACCCCAGGGGTACAACTTATACCCCATTGCGATGTGTCATCTGACAGGGCCAATCAGCCTCTTCAAATGTGGTGAGACACGAGTTTCTACGAAATCCTCTCTCAGAGTTATGACTCGTTAAAAATTGTTTCAATGTTAAGTCTATGGGATTTTTTTCGGCACTTTTTTGCCCCTGGGGCAAATACCGCACCCCCGACCCCTTAGAAAAGATATAGCACACCATTCCCGATTAAGCCGCACGTTTTGACGCCTCATTCGTGGGTGTGTGACAAAAACTGTGGGAGGAGTAGCGCGTCAAAATGTTGTGTGGAATAATAAGAATAATAAGTATGGAGAATAACAATAGTGATGCCTTGCTACGCAAGCACCACTAACTAGAATGTACATTTCCTGAAGAAAATGTGAGTGGTGCTTGCCGTGGCAAAACTCGCCACCCGGATGCTACTGGGATGCAAAAAAGCCAAGCAACATGTCTGTAGGATGTTCTGGGGCTGAGATATGGCTTATTCATGTGTTTGTATGGTTGCTAGGGTACTGTACATGGTTGCTAGGATGTGTCTATACAGTTAATGGGGTGATATTGAAAGACTATTGGCCAGTCTGAGTCAAAAGAGCCCACCCTCATGACTGTACGATGTTCTGGGGCTGAGATATGGCTTCTTTATGTTGCAATACGGTTGCTAGGGTGCTCTAAATGGTTGCTATGGTGTGTCTATACAGTTTATGGGGTGATATTGAAAGACTATTGGCCAGTGTGAGTCAAAAGAGCCCACCCTCATGACTGTACAATGTTTTGGGGCTGAGATATGTCTTCTTTATGTGTTTGTACGGTTGCTAGGGTGCTCTAAATGGTTGCTAGGGCGTGGCTATGAAGTTTGAATGTCACTAGTTATTAGCTGCTTGATAGGCCGATTCAAATGAGCCCAGCCCCAAGTCTCTGTGATGTTCTGATGCGGAGATATGATCACACAAACCTCTTCTCCATGTTAAGTCTATGGTGACTCAATTGGGACGATTTTTTTCCCGCCAAAAACAAACATCGTACACCCGATCGCTTAGAAAAGATATAGCACACCTCTCCTCAATAAGCCGCATGATTTGACACCTCATTCATGGGTCTGCGACAAACGGTGCCGGAGGAGTAGCGCGCCAAAGTTTTGAAAAAGTGAATAGTAATCACAACACTAGAATGTACATTTCCTGAAGAAAATGTGAGTGGTGCTTGCCGTGGCAAAAAAATCCTCCCGGATAATGCAAAAAAGCCAAGCAACATGTCTGTAGGATGTTCTGAGGCTGAGATATGGCTTATTAATGTGTTTTATGGTTGCTAGGGTGCTGTAACTGGTTGCTAGGGTGTGGCTATAGAGTGTATGGGGTGATATTCAAAGACTATTGGCCAGTCTGAGTCAAAAGAGCCCACCCTCATGACTGTACGATGTTCTGGGGCTGAGATATGGCTTCTTTATGTGTTTGTACGGTTGCTAGGGTGCTCTAAATGGTTGCTAGGGCGTGGCTATGAAGTTTGAATGTCACTAGTTATTAGCTGCTTGATAGGCCGATTCAAATGAGACCAGCCCCAAGTCTCTGTGATGTTCTGATGCGGAGATATGATCACTCAAACCTCTTCTCCATGTTAAGTCAATGGGGACTCAATTGGGACGATTTTTTCCCCGCCAAAAACAAACATCGTACACCCGATCGCTTAGAAAAGATATAGCACACCTCTCCTCAATAAGCCGCATGATTTGACACCTCATTCATGGGTCTGCGACAAACGGTGCCGGAGGAGTAGCGCGCCGAAGTTTTGAAAAAGTGAATAGTAATCACAACACTAGAATGTACATTTCCTGAAGAAAATGTGAGTGGTGCTTGCCGTGGCAAAAAAATCCTCCCGGATAATGCAAAAAAGCCAAGCAACATGTCTGTAGGATGTTCTGAGGCTGAGATATGGCTTATTAATGTGTTTGTACTGTTGCTAGGGTACTGTACATGGTTGCTAGGATGTGTCTCTACAGTTTATGGGGTGATATTGAAAGACTATTGGCCAGTCTGAGTCAAAAGAGCCCACCCTCATGACTGTACGATGTTCTGGGGCTGAGATATGACTTCTTTATGTTGCAAAAACATGATTAGCATGATGTTAGCATGATGCTAACATGATTAGCATGATGTTAGCATGATGCTAACATGATTAGCATGACAATGCTAACATGATTAGAATGATGTTAGCATGATGCTAACATGATTAGCATGATGTTAGCATGATGCTAACATGATTAGCATGATGTTAGCATGATGCTAACATGATTAGCATGTTGTTAGCATGATGCTAACATGATTAGCATGACAATGCTAACATGATTAGCATGATGTTAGCATGATGCTAACATGATTAGCATGATGTTAGCATAATGCTAACATGATTAGCATGATGTTAGCATAATGCTAACATGATTAGCATGTTGTTAGCATAATGCTAACATGATTAGCATGTTGTTAGCATAATGCTAACATGATTAGCATGATGTTAGCATGATGCTAACATGATTAGCATGACAATGCTAACACGATAAGCATGTTGTTAGCATGATGCTAACATGATTAGCATGTTGTTAGCATATTGCTAACATGATTAGCATGATGCTAGCATGATGCTAACATGATTAGCATGATGTTAGCATTATGCTAACATGATTAGCATGATGTTAGCATGATGCTAACATGATTAGCATGACAATGCTAACATGATTAGCATGTTGTAAGCATTATGCTAACATGATTAGCATGATGCTAGCATGATGCTAACATGATTAGCATGATGTTAGCATGATGCTAACATGATTAGCATGATGTTAGCATGATGCTAACATGATTAGCATGTTGCTGGCATGTTCTAATCCTTAGCTAATCACTATTAGCTTGTAGCTATTCACTGCTAGCATGTGTAGCATGTTGAAAGTCCAGTTTGCTAGCATGAGCCAAAAATACCCAACCGCCATGCGTCTATGATGTTCTGGGGCTGAGATATAGGTCTTGGTAAACAGTTGCTAGGGTACTCTGTTTGGTTGCTATGGAGTGGCTTGGCAGCATCCAATGATGATAGTGCTTGTCTGTATGAATGATATAAACCAACCCCCATGTCTCTATGATGTTCTGATGCAGAGATATAGGTCTTGGTAAACGGTTGCTAGGCTGCTTGATAATAGTTGCTAGGGCGTGGCTAGGAAGTGTTGACGGTGATTTGTGATTGGCTGTTGATGCCCCGAGTCAAACAAACCCACCCCCATGTTTCTATGACACTTCCATGCAAAGATATCCCTTTGATCTCTTTCAATGGAAGTCTATGGGTTCAGTTGCTAGGGAGCTCTAAATGGTTGCTAGGGCGTGGCTTCATAGGTTGACAATCATCCTGAGATAGTGATTGGCTGTCTGAGTAAATTGAGCCCACCCCCTTGTCTCTGAGACACTGTGAGCCAGAGCTGTGGTCAATACAAAATCCCTATGCAAGTTCCCATAGTAGGATAAACGCATGAGTTTATGGGACATCCCTCCCCATAATAAGTCAATGGGGCAATTTGAGTTGCTAGGCTGCTTGATAATGGTTGCTAGGGCGTGGCTAGGAAGTGTTGACGGTGATTTGTGATTGGCTGTTGATGCCCCGAGTCAAACAAACCCACCCTCGTGTATCTGTGACACTTCTATCCAAAGATATCCCTTTGATCTCTTTCAATGGAAGTCTATGGGATCAGTTGCTAGGGAGCTCTAAATGGTTGCTAGGGCGTGGCTTGATAGAGTCAGAGTGATCCTGAGATAGTGATTGGTTGTCTGAGTAAATTGAGCCCACCCCCTTGTCTCTGAGACACTGTGAGCCAGAGCTGTGGTCAATACAAAATCCCTATGCACTTTCCCATAGTAGGATAAACGCATGAGTTTACGGGCGATCCCTCCCCATAGTAAGTCAATGGGGCAATTTTAGGAAATTTGGGCAGCTCTAATACCCCAGGGGTACAACTTATACCCCATTGTGATGTGTCATCTGACATGGGCAATCAGCCTCTTCAAATGTGGTGACACACGAGTTTCTACGAAATCCTCTCTCAGAGTTATGAGTCGTTAAAATTTTTGCCAATGTTAAGTCTATGGGATTTTTTTCGGCACTTTTTTGCCCCTGGGGCAAACATCTTACCCCCGACCCCTTAGAAAAGATATAGCACACCATTCCCGATTAAGCCGCACGTTTTGACACCTCATTCGTGGGTCTGTGACAAACGGTGTGGGAGGAGTAGCGCGCCGAAATGTTGTCCGGAATAATAATAATAATAAGAATAATAATAATAAACCGTTCCTGGTTTTCCTTCGTAAAATTGATGCTACGCAAGCACCATAATAATTATAAGTATGGAGAATAGCAATATTGATGCATTGCTTCCCAAGGCACACTAATATGTATGTTTGAGAGTGATGGTGATGCCTTGCTACGCAAGGCATCACTAAAAAGCGTTCTCGGGCTAGATAGTAATAGTGTGCCTTGCTAAAGCAAGCCCCACTAACTAGAATGTACATTTCCTGAAGAAAATGTGAGTGGTGCTTGCCGTGGCAAAAAAATCCTCCCGGATGCTACTGGGATGCAAAAAAGCCAAGCAACATGTCTGTACGATGTTCTGGGGCTGAGATATGGCTTATTAATGTGTTTGTACTGTTGCTAGGGTGCTGTACATGGTTGCTAGGATGTGTCTATACAGTTTATGGGGTGTTATTGAAAGACTATTGGTCAGTCTGAGACAAAAGAGCCCACTCCCATGTCTGTACGATGTTCTGGGGCTGAGATATGGCTTATTCGTATGTTTTATGGTTGCTAGGGTGCTCTAACTGGTTGCTAGGGTGTGGCTATAGAGTGTATGGGGGGATATTCAAAGACTATTGGCCAGTCTGAGTCAATAGAGCCCAACTCTGTATACCTACAATGCTCTGATGCTGAGATATGGCTCATTAATGTTGATATATGGTTGCTAGGGTGCTCTAAATGGTTGCTAGGGCGTGGCTATGAAGTTTGAATGTCACTAGTTATTAGCAGCTTGATAGGCCGATTCAAATGAGACCAGCCCCAAGTCTCTGTGATGTTCTGATGCGGAGATATGATCACACAAACCTCTTCTCAATGTTAAGTCAATGGGGACTTGATTGGGACGATTTTTTTCCCGCCAAAAACAAACATCGTACACCCGATCGCTTAGAAAAGATATAGCACACCTCTCCTCAATAAGCCGCATGATTTGACACCTCATTCATGGGTCTGCGACAAACGGTGCCGGAGGAGTAGCGCGCCGAAGTTTTGAAAAAGTGAATAGTAATCACAACACTAGAATGTACATTTCCTGAAGAAAATGTGAGTGGTGCTTGCCGTGGCAAAAAAATCCTCCCGGATAATGCAAAAAAGCCAAGCAACATGTCTGTAGGATGTTCTGGGGCTGAGATATGGCTTATTCATGTGTTTGTACTGTTGCTAGGGTACTGTACATGGTTGCTAGGATGTGTCTATACAGTTAATGGGGTGATATTGAAAGACTATTGGCCAGTCTGAGTCAAAAGAGCCCACCCTCATGACTGTACGATGATCTGGGGCTGAGATATGGCTTCTTTATGTTGCAAAAACATGATTAGCATGATGCTAACATGATTAGCATGATGTTAGCATGATGCTAACATGATTAGCATGATGTTAGCATGATGCTAACATGATTAGCATGTCAATGCTAACATGATTAGCATGATGTTAGCATAATGCTAACATGATTAGCATGATGCTAGCATGATGCTAACATGATTAGCATGATGTTAGCATTATGCTAACATGATTAGCATGCTGTTAGCATGATGCTAACATGATTAGCATGATGTTAGCATGATGCTAACATGATTAGCATGATGTTAGCATGATGCTAACATGATTAGCATGATGTTAGCATGATGCTAACATGATTAGCATGTCAATGCTAACATGATTAGCATGATGCTAGCATGATGCTAACATGATTAGCATGATGTTAGCATGATGCTAACATGATTAGCATGATGTTAGCATAATGCTAACATGATTAGCATGATGCTAGCATGATGCTAACATGATTAGCATGATGTTAGCATGATGCTAACATGATTAGCATGACAATGCTAACATGATTAGCATGTTGTTAGCACAATGCTAACATGATTAGCATGTTGCTGGCATGTTCTAATCCTTAGCTAATCACTATTAGCATGTAGCTATTCACTGCTAGCATGTGTAGCATGTTGAAAGTCCAGTTTGCTAGCATGAGCCAAAAATACCCAACCGCCATGCGTCTATGATGTTCTGGGGCTGAGATATAGGTCTTGGTAAACGGTTGCTAGGGTACTCTGTTTGGTTGCTATGGAGTGGCTTGGCAGCATCCAATGATGATAGTGCTTGTCTGTATGAATGATATAAACCAACCCCCATGTCTCTAGGATGTTCTGATGCAGAGATATAGGTCTTGGTAAACGGTTGCTAGGCTGCTTGATAATAGTTGCTAGGGCGTGGCTAGGAAGTGTTGACGGTGATTTGTGATTGGCTGTTGATGCCCCGAGTCAAACAAACCCACCCCCATGTTTCTATGACACTTCTATGCAAAGATATCCCTTTGATCTCTTTCAATGGAAGTCTATGGGTTCAGTTGCTAGGGAGCTCTAAATGGTTGCTAGGGCGTGGCTTCATAGCTTGACAATCATCCTGAGATAGTGATTGGCTGTCTGAGTAAATTGAGCCCACCCCCTTGTCTCTGAGACACTGTGAGCCAGAGCTGTGGTCAATACAAAATCCCTATGCAAGTTCCCATAGTAGGATAAACGCATGAGTTTTAGATCCCTCCCCATAGTAAGTCAATGGGGCAAATTTGGGCAGCTCTAATACCCCAGGGGTAAAACTTATACCCCATTGTGATGTGTCATCATACAGGGCCTATCAGCCTCTTCAAATGTGGTGAACCACGAGTTTCTCCGAAATCCTCGCTCGGAGCTACGAGGGGTCAAAGTTTCCGCAATGTTAAATCCCATTGACTTTTCGGCTGGTTTTTTGCCCCTGGGGCAAATATCGTTACCCCGACCCCTTAGAAAAGATATAGCACACCATTCCCGAATAAGCCGGTCGATTTGACGCCTCATTCATCTGTCTGTGACAAAAAATGTGGGAGGAGAAGCGCGCCGAAATTTTGTGTGGAAGATGATTAAGAATAATAATAATAAACCGATCTGGGGTGAGATATTAAATATTTATGGCTTGCTACGCAAGCACCAATAATAATATTAAGTATGTTTAATAACAATATTGATGCATTGCTTCCCAAGGCACACTAATATGTATGTTTGAGAGTGATGGTGATGCCTTGCTACGCAAGGCATCACTAAAAAGCGTTCTCGGGCTAGATAGTAATAGTGTGCCTTGCTAAAGCAAGCCCCACTAACTAGAATGTACATTTCCTGAAGAAAATGTGAGTGGTGCTTGCCGTGGCAAAAAAATCCTCTCGGATGCTACTGGGATGCAAACAAGCCAAGCAACATGTGTGTAGGATGTTCTGGGGCTGAGATATGGCTTATTAATGTGTTTGTACTGTTGCTAGGGTACTGTACATGGTTGCTAGGATGTGTCTATACAGTTTATGGGGTGATATTGAAAGACTATTGGCCAGTCTGAGTCAAAAGAGCCCACCCTCATGACTGTAGGATGTTCTGGGGCTGAGATATGGCTTCTTTATGTTGCAATACGGTTGCTAGGGTGCTCTAAATGGTTGCTATGGTGTGTCTATACAGTTTATGAGGTAATATTAAAAGACTATTGGCCAGTCTGAGTGAAAAGAGCCCAACTCTGTATTCCTACAATGCTCTGGTGCTGAGATATGGCTCATTAATGTTGATTTATGGTTGCTAGGGTGCTGTAACTGGTTGCTAGGGCGTGGCTATGAAGATTGAATGTCACTAATTATTAGCTGCTTGATAGGCTGATTCAAATGAGACCAGCCCCAAGTCTCTGTGATGTTCTGAGGCGGAGATATGATCACTCAAAGTTCTTCTCCATGTTAAGTCAATGGGGACTCAATTGGGACGATTTTTTTCCCGCCAAAAACAAACATCGTACACCCGATCGCTTAGAAAAGATATAGCACACCTCTCCTCAATAAGCCGCATGATTTGACACCTCATTCATGGGTCTGCGACAAACGGTGCCGGAGGAGTAGCGCGCCGAAGTTTTGAAAAAGGTGAATAGTAATCACAACACTAGAATGTACATTTCCTGAAGAAAATGTGAGTGGTGCTTGCCGTGGCAAAAAAATCCTCCCGGATAATGCAAAAAAGCCAAGCAACATGTCTGTAGGATGTTCTGGGGCTTATTAATGTGTTTGTACTGTTGCTAGGGTACTGTACATGGTTGCTAGGATGTGTCTATACAGTTTATGGGGTGATATTGAAAGACTATTGGCCAGTCTGAGTCAAAAGAGCCCACCCTCATGACTGTACGATGCTCTGGTACTGAGATATGGCTTCTTTATGTTGCAAAAACATGATTAGCATGATGTTAACATGATGCTAACATGATTAGCATGACAATGCTAACATGATTAGCATGTTGTTAGCATGATGCTAACATGATTAGCATGATGTTAGCATGATGCTAACATGATTAGCATGATGTTAGCATGATGCTAACATGATTAGCATGATGTTAGCATAATGCTAACATGATTAGCATGATGTTAGCATGATGCTAACATGATTAGCATGACAATGCTAACATGATTAGCATGTTGTTAGCATGATGCTAACGTGATTAGCATGTTGTTAGCATGATGCTAACATGATTAGCATGTTGTTAGCATAATGCTAACATGATTAGCATGATGCTAGCATGATGCTTACATGATTAGCATGATGCTAGCATGATGCTAACATGATTAGCATGATGTTAGCATGATGCTAATATGATTAGCATGATGTTAGCATGATGCTAACATGATTAGCATGATGTTAGCATGATGCTAACATGATTAGCATGATGTTAGCATGATGCTAACATGATTAGCATGACAATGCTAACATGATTAGCATGTTGTTAGCATGATGCTAACGTGATTAGCATGTTGTTAGCATGATGCTAACGTGATTAGCATGTTGTTAGCATGATGCTAACGTGATTAGCATGTTGTTAGCATAATGCTAACATGATTAGCATGATGCTAGCATGATGCTAACATGATTAGAATGATGTTAGCATAATGGTAACATGATTAGCATGATGTTAGCATGAAGCTAACATGATTAGCATGATGTTAGCATGATGCTAACATGATTAACATGACAATGCTAACATGATTAGCATGATGTTAGCATGATGCTAACATGATTAGCATGTTGCTGGCTTGTTCTAATCCTTAGCTAATCACTATTAGCATGTAGCTATTCACTGCTAGCATGTGTAGCATGTTGAAAGTCCAGTTTGCTAGCATGAGCCAAAAGACCCAACCCCCATGTCTCTATGATGTTCTGAGGCAGAGATATAGGTCTTGGTAAACGGTTGCTAGGGTACTCTGTTTGGTTGCTATGGAGTGGCTTGGCAGCATCCAATGATGATACTGCTTGTCTGTATGAATGATATAAACCAACCCCCATGTCTCTAGGATGTTCTGAGGCAGAGATATAGGTCTTGGTAAACGGTTGCTAGGGTACTCTGTTTGGTTGCTATGGAGTGGCTTGGCAGCATCCAATGATGATACTGCTTGTCTGTATGAATGATATAAACCAACCCCCATGTCTCTATGATGCTCTGATGCAGAGATATAGGTCTTGGTAAACGGTTGCTAGGCTGCTTGATAATAGTTGCTAGGGCATGGCTAGGAAGTGTTGACGGTGATTTGTGATTGGCTGTTGATGCCCCGAGTCAAACAAACCCACCCCCATGTTTCTATGACACTTCTATGCAAAGATATCCCTTTGATCTCTTTCAATGGAAGTCTATGGGTTCAGTTGCTAGGGAGCTCTAAATGGTTGCTAGGGCGTGGCTTCATAGGTTGACAATCATCCTGAGATAGTGATTGGCTGTCTGAGTAAATTGAGCCCACCCCCTTGTCTCTGAGACACTGTGAGCCAGAGCTGTGGTCAATACAAAATCCCTATGTAAGTTCCCATAGTAGGATAAACGCATGAGTTTATGGGACATCCCTCCCCATAATAAGTCAATGGGGCAATTTGAGTTGCTAGGCTGCTTGATAATGGTTGCTAGGGCGTGGCTAGGAAGTGTTGACGGTGATTTGTGATTGGCTGTTAATGCCCCGAGTCAAACAAACCCACCCCCATGTTTCTATGACACTTCTATGCAAAGATATCCCTTTGATTTTTTTTAATGGAAGTCTATGGGATCAGTTGCTAGGGAGCTCTAAATGGTTGCTAGGGCTTGGCTTGATAGAGTCACAGTGATCCTGAGATAGTGATTGGTTGTCTGAGTAAATTGAGCCCACCCCCTTGTCTCTGAGACACTGTGAGCCAGAGCTGTGGTCAATACAAAATCCCTATGCAATTTCCCATAGTAGGAGAAACGCATGAGTTTATGGGACATCCCTCCCCATAATAAGTCAATGGGGCAATTTGAGTTGCTAGGCTGCTTGATAATGGTTGCTAGGGCGTGGCTAGTAAGTGTTGATGGTGATTTGTGATTGGCTGTTGATGCCCCGAGTCAAACAAACCCACCCCCATGTTTCTATGACACTTCTATGCAAAGATATCCCTTTGATCTTGTGATTGGCTGTTGATGCCCCGAGTCAAACAAACCCACCCCCATGTTTCTATGACACTTCTATGCAAAGATATCCCTTTGATCTCTTTCAATGGAAGTCTATGGGATCAGTTGCTAGGGAGCTCTAAATGGTTGCTAGGGCGTGGCTTCATAGGTTGACAATCATCCTGAGATAGTGATTGGCTGTCTGAGTAAATTGAGCCCACCCCCTTGTCTCTGAGACACTGTGAGGCAGAGCTGTGGTCAATACAAAATCCCTATGCAAGTTCCCATAGTAGGATAAACGCATGAGTTTAAAATCCCTCCCCATAGTAAGTCAATGGGGCAAATTTGGGCAGCTCTAATGCCCCAGGGGTAAAACTTATACCCCATTGCGATGTGTCATCTGACAGGGCCTATCAGCGTCTTCAAATGTGGTGAACCACGAGTTTCTCCGAAATCCTCGCTCGGAGCTACGAGGGGTCAAAGTGTCCGCAATGTTAAATCCCATTGACTTTTCGGCTCGTTTTTTGCCCCTGGGGCAAATATCGTTACCCCGACTCCTTAGAAAAGATATAGCACACCATTCCCGAACAAGCCGGTCGATTTGACGCCTCATTCATGGGTGTGTGACAAACGGTGTGGGAGGAGAAGCGCGCCGAAAAAGTGTCCGGAAGAATAATAAATATAAGAATAATAAACCGATCCTGGGTGAACAAATAATTGATCGTAAAATTGATGCTACGCAAGCACCATAATAATAATAAGTATGGAGAATAGCAATATTGATGCATTGCTTCCCAAGGCACACTAATATGTATGTTTGAGAGTGATGGTGATGCCTTGCTACGCAAGGCATCACTAAAAAGCGTTCTCGGGCTAGATAGTAATAGTGTGCCTTGCTAAAGCAAGCCCCACTAACTAGAATGTACATTTCCTGAAGAAAATGTGAGTGGTGCTTGCCGTGGCAAAAAAATCCTCCCGGATGCTACTGGGATGCCAAAAAAGCCAAGCAACATGTCTGTACGATGTTCTGGGGCTGAGATATGGCTTATTAATGTGTTTGTACTGTTGCTAGGGTACTGTACATGGTTGCTAGGATGTGTCTATACAGTTTATGGGGTGATATTGAAAGACTATTGGCCAGTCTGAGTCAAAAGAGCCCACCCTCATGACTGTACGATGTTCTGGGGCTGAGATATGGCTTATTCATGTGTTTTATGGTTGCTAGGGTGCTGTAACTGGTTGCTAGGGTGTGGCTATAGAGTGTATGGGGTGATATTCAAAGACTATTGGCCAGTCTGAGTCAAAAGAGCCCAACTCTGTATTCCTACAATGCTCTGGTACTGAGATATGGCTGGTTAATGTTGAAATATGGTTGCTAGGGTGCTGTAACTGGTTGCTAGGGCGTGGCAATGAAATTGGAATGTCACTAGTTATTAGCTGCTTGATAGGCCGATTCAAATGAGACCAGCCCAAAGTCTCTGTGATGTTCTGATGCGGAGATATAATCACTCAAACCTCTTCTCAATGTTAAGTCAATGGGGACTCAATTGGGACAATTTTTTTCCCGCCAAAAACAAACATCGTACACCCGATCGCTTAGAAAAGATATAGCACACCTCTCCTCAATAAGCCGCATGATTTGACACCTCATTCATGGGTCTGCGACAAACGGTGCCGGAGGAGTAGCGCGCCGAAGTTTTGAAAAAGTGAATAGTAATCACAACACTAGAATGTACATTTCCTGAAGAAAATGTGAGTGGTGCTTGCCGTGGCAAAAAAATCCTCTCGGATGCTAGGTTGTGTGTACTGGAGTCTCACCCGAAGCAAAAGAGGCCACCCCCAAGTCTGTACGATGTTCTGGAGCTGAGATATGTCCTATTCATGTGTTTGTACGGTTGCTAGGGTACTCTAAATGGTTGCTATGGAGTTGCTATACAATTTATGGGGTGACATTTAAAGACTATTTGCCAGTCTGAGTCAAAAGACCCAACCCCCATACGTCTACGATGTTCTGATGCAGAGATATAGGTCTTGCTAAACGGTTGCTAGGGTACTCTGTTTGGTTGCTATGGAGGGGCTTGGCAGCATCCAATGGTGATACTGCTTGTCTGTATGAATGATATAAACCAACCCCCATGTCTCTATGATGTTCTGAGGCAGAGATATAGGTCTTGGTAAACAGTTGCTAGGCTGCTTGATTATGGTTGCTAGGGTGTGGCTAGGAAGTGTTGACGGTGATTTGCCATTGGCTGTTGATTCCCCGAGTCAAACAAACCCACCCCCATGTTTCTATGACACTTCTATCCAAAGATATCCCTTTGATTTTTTTTAATGGAAGTCTATGGGATCAGTTGCTAGGGAGCTCTAAATGGTTGCTAGGGCGTGGCTTCATAGGTTGACAATCATCCTGAGATAGTGATTGGCTGTCTGAGTAAATTGAGCCCACCCCCTTGTCTTTGAGACATTGTGAGCCAGAACGATTGGTCAAAACAAAATCCCTATGCAAGTTCCCATAGTAGGATAAACGCATGGCATTTCCTGTATTTAGAGAAACACATGAGTTTAATGGGACGCCTTCCCCATAGTAAGTCAATGGGGCAAATTTGGGCAGCTCTAATGCCCCAGGGGTAAAACTTATACCCCATTGCGATGTGTCATCTGACAGGGCCTATAAGCGTCTTCAAATGTGGTGAACCACGAGTTTCTCCGAAATCCTCGCTCGGAGCTACGAGTGGTCAAAGTTGGTCGCAATGTTAAGTCAATGGGATTTTTCGGCTAGTTTTTTGCCCCTGGGGCAAATATCGTACCCCCGACCCCTTAGAAAAGATATAGCACACCACAGCGCAATAATCCGCACGATTTGACGCCTCATTCATGGGTCTGTGACAAACGGTGTGGGAGGAGAAGCGCGCGGACGAAAGTGTGGAAGAAGAAGAATAATAATAATAATAAACCGTTCCTGGTTTTCTTCGTTAAATTGATGCTACGCAAGCACCATAATAATTATAAGTATGGAGAATAGCAATATTGATGCATTGCTTCCCAAGGCACACTAATATGTATGTTTGAGAGTGATGGTGATGCCTTGCTACGCAAGGCATCACTAAAACCCGTTCTGGAGCTAGATAGTAATAGTGTGCCTTGCTAAAGCAAGCCCCACTAACTAGAATGTACATTTCCTGAAGAAAATGTGAGTGGTGCTTGCCGTGGCAAAAAAATCCTCCCGGATGCTACTGGGATGCAAAAAAGCCAAGCAACATATCTGTAGGATGTTCTGGGGCTGAGATATGGCTTATTAATGTGTTTGTACTGTTGCTAGGGTACTGTATATGGTTGCTAGGATGTGTCTATACAGTTTATGGGGTGATACTGAAAGACTATTGGCCAGTCTGAGTCAAAAGAGCCCACCCTCATGACTGTACGATGCTCTGGGACTGAGATATGGCTCATTAATGTTGATATATGGTTGCTAGGGTGCTGTAACTGGTTGCTAGGGCGTGGCTATGAAGTTTGAATGTCACTAGTTATTAGCTGCTTGATAGGCCGATTCAAATGAGACCAGCCCCAAGTCTCTGTGATGTTCTGATGCGGAGATATGATCACACAAACCTCTTCTCAATGTTAAGTCAATGGGGACTTGATTGGGACGATTTTTTTCCCGCCAAAAACAAACATCGTACACCCGATCGCTTAGAAAAGATATAGCACACCTCTCCTCAATAAGCCGCATGATTTGACACCTCATTCATGGGTCTGCGACAAACGGTGCCGGAGGAGTAGCGTGCCGAAGTTTTGAAAAAGTGAATAGTAATCACAACACTAGAATGTACATTTCCTGAAGAAAATGTGAGTGGTGCTTGCCGTGGCAAAAAAATCCTCCCGGATGCTACTGGGATGCAAAAAAGCCAAGCAACATGTCTGTACAATGTTCTGGGGCTGAGATATGGCTTATTAATGTCTTTGTACTGTTGCTAGGGTACTGTACATGGTTGCTAGGATGTTTCTATACAGTTAATGGGGTGATATTGAAAGACTATTGGCCAGTCTGAGTCAAAAGAGCCCACCCTCATGACTGTAGGATGTTCTGGGGTTGAGATATGGCTTCTTTATGTTGCAAAAACATGATTAACATGATGTTAGCATGAAGCTAACATGATTAGCATGATGTTAGCATGATGCTAACATGATTAGCATGTCAATGTTAACATGATTAGCATGTTGTTAGCATGATGCTAACATGATTAGCATGATGTTAGCATGATGCCAACATGATTAGCATGTTGTTAGCATGATGCTAACATGATTAGCATGATGTTAGCATGATGCTAACATGATTAGCATGATGTTAGCATGATGCTAACATGATTAACATGATGTAAGCATGATGCTAACATGATTAGCATGATGTTAGCATGATGCTAACATGATTAGCATGTCAATGCTAACATGATTAGCATGATGTTAGCATAATGCTAACATGATTAGCATGATGCTAGCATGATGCTTACATGATTAGCATGATGTTAGCATGATGCTAACATGATTAGCATTATGCTAGCATAATGCTAACATGATTAGCATGATGTTAGCATGATGCTAACATGATTAGCATGTCAATGCTAACATGATTAGCATGATGTTAGCATAATGCTAACATGATTAGCATGATGCTAGCATGATGCTAACATGATTAGCATGATGTTAGCATGATGCTAACATGGTTAGCATGATGTTAGCATAATGCTAACATGATTAGCATGATGCTAGCATGATGCTAACATGATTAGCATGATGTTAGCATGATGCTAACATGATTAGCATGACAATGCTAACATGATTAGCATGTTGTTAGCATAATGCTAACATGATTAGCATGTTGCTGGCATGTTATAATCCTTAGCTAATCACTATTAGCATGTAGCTATTCACTGCTAGCATGTGTAGCATGTTGAAAGTCCAGTTTGCTAGCATGAGCCAAAAATACCCAACCGCCATGCGTCTATGATGTTCTGGGGCTGAGATATAGGTCTTGGTAAACGGTTGCTAGGGTACTCTGTTTGGTTGCTATGGAGTGGCTTGGCAGCATCCAATGATGATAGTGCTTGTCTGTATGAATGATATAAACCAACCCCCATGTCTCTAGGATGTTCTGATGCAGAGATATAGGTCTTGGTAAACGGTTGCTAGGCTGCTTGATAATAGTTGCTAGGGCGTGGCTAGGAAGTGTTGACGGTGATTTGTGATTGGCTGTTGATGCCCCGAGTCAAACAAACCCACCCCCATGTTTCTATGACACTTCTATGCAAAGATATCCCTTTGATCTCTTTCAATGGAAGTCTATGGGTTCAGTTGCTAGGGAGCTCTAAATGGTTGCTAGGGCGTGGCTTGAAAGAGTCACAGTGATCCTGAGATAGTGATTGGTTGTCTGAGTAAATTGAGCCCACCCCCTTGTCTCTGAGACACTGTGAGCCAGAGCTGTGGTCAATACAAAATCCCTATGCAATTTCCCATAGTAGGATAAACGCATGAGTTTACGGGGCTTTTTTTTTTTATCTTCCCCATAGTAAGTCAATGGGGCAATTTCAGGAAATTTGGGCAGCTCTAATACCCCAGGGGTACAACTTATACCCCATTGTGATGTGTCATCTGACAGGGCCAATCAGCCTCTTCAGATGTGGTGACACACGAGTTTCTACGAAATCCTCGCTCAGAGTTATGAGTCGTTAAAATTTTTGGCAATGTTAAGTCTATGGGATTTTTTTTGCCCCTTTTTTGCCCCTGGGGCAAACATCGTACCCCCGACCCCTTAGAAAAGATATAGCACACCATTCCCGATTAAGCCGCACGTTTTGACACCTCATTCGTGGGTCTGTGACAAACGGTGTGGGAGGAGTAGCGCGCCGAAATGTTGTGTGGAATAATAATAATAATAATAATAATAAGTATGGTGGATAACAATAGTGATGCCTTGCTACGCAAGCACCACTAACTAGAATGTACATTTCCTGAAGAAAATGTGAGTGGTGCTTGCCGTGGCAAAACTCGCCACCCGGATGCTACTGGGATGCAAAAAAGCCAAGCAACATGTCTGTAGGATGTTCTGGGGCTGAGATATGGCTTATTCATGTGTTTTATGGTTGCTAGGGTACTGTACATGGTTGCTAGGATGTGTCTATACAGTTTATAGGGTGATATTGAAAGACTATTGGCCAGTCTGAGTCAAAAGAGCCCACCCTCATGACTGTACGATGATCTGGGGCTGAGATATGACTTCTTTATGTTGCAAAAACATGATTAGCATGATGTTAGCATGATGCTAACATGATTAGCATGATGTTAGCATGATCCTAACATGATTAGCATGTCAATGCTAACATGCTTAGCATGTTGTTAGCATCATGCTAACATGATTAGCATGATGTTAACATAATGCTAACATGATTAGCATGATGCTAGCATGATTCTAACATGATTAGCATGATGTTAGCATGATGCTAACATGATTAGCATGATGTTAGCATGATGCTAACATGATTAGCATGATGTTAGCATAATGCTAACATGATTAGCATGATGCTAGCATGATGCTAACATGATTAGCATGATGTTAGCATGATGCTAACATGATTAGCATGATGTTAGCATGATGCTAACATGATTAGCATGATGTAAGCATGATGCTAACATGATTAGCATGTCAATGCTAACATGATTAGCATGTTGTTAGCATGATGCTAACATGATTAGCATGATGTTAGTATAATGCTAACATGATTAGCATGATGCTAACATGATTAGCATGATGCTAACATGATTAGCATGATGTTAGCATGATGCTAACATGATTAGCATGTCAATGCTAACATGATTAGCATGTTGTTAGCATGATGCTAACATGATTAGCATGATGTTAGCATGATGCTAACATGATTAGCATGTTGCTGTCTGTTCTAATCCTTAGCTAATCACTATTAGCATGTAGCTATTCACTGCTAGCATGTGTAGCATGTTGAAAGTCCAGTTTGCTAGC
Organism: Romanogobio albipinnatus; assembly: GCA_023566225.1. Lineage (NCBI taxonomy): Eukaryota > Metazoa > Chordata > Actinopteri > Cypriniformes > Gobionidae > Romanogobio > Romanogobio albipinnatus. The sequence continues at coordinate 30,716,353 of CM042259.1, read as the reverse complement.
ATGAGCCAAATGACCCAACCCCCATGTCTCTATGATGTTCTGAGGCAGAGATATAGGTCTTGGTAAACGGTTGCTAGGGTACTCTGTTTGGTTGGTATGGAGTGGCTTGGCAGCATCCAATGATGATACTGCTTGTCTGTATGAATGATATAAACCAACCCCCATGTCTCTATGATGTTCTGATGCAGAGATATAGGTCTTGCTAAACGGTTGCTAGGCTGCTTGATATTGGTTGCTAGGGCATGGCTAGGAAGTGTTGACGGTGATTTGTGATTGGCTGTTGATGTCCCTAGTCAAACAAACACACCCCCATGTTTCTATGACACTTCTATCCAAAGATATCCCTTTGATCTCTTTCAATGGAAGTCTATGGGTTCAGTTGCTAGGGAGCTCTAAATGGTTGCTAGGGCGTGGCTTCATAGGTTGACAATCATCCTGAGATAGTGATTGGTTGTCTGAGTAAATTGAGCCCACCCCCTTGTCTCTGAGACACTGTGAGCCAGAGCTGTGGTCAATACAAAATCCCTATGCAATTTCCCATAGTAGGATAAACGCATGAGTTTACGGGCGATCCCTCACCATAGTAAGTCAATGGGGCAATTTTAGGAAATTTGGGCAGCTCTAATACCCCAGGGGTACAACTTATACCCCATTGTGATGTGTCATCTGACATGGGCAATCAGCCTCTTCAAATGTGGTGACACACGAGTTTCTACGAAATCCTCTCTCAGAGTTATGAGTCGTTAAAATTTTTGCCAATGTTAAGTCTATGGGATTTTTTTCGGCACTTTTTTGCCCCTGGGGCAAACATCTTACCCCCGACCCCTTAGAAAAGATATAGCACACCATTCCCGATTAAGCCGCACGTTTTGACACCTCATTCGTGGGTCTGTGACAAACGGTGTGGGAGGAGTAGCGCGTCAAAATGTTGTGCGGAATAAGAATAATAATAATAAACCGATCCTGGGTGAAAAAAAAAAATTGATCGTAAAATTGATTTTACGCAAGCACCAATAATAATATTAAGTATGTTTAATAACAATATTGATGCCTTGCTTCCCAAGGCACACTAATATGTGTGTTTGAGAGTGATGGTGATGCCTTGCTACGCAAGGCATCACTAAAACCTGTTCTGGAGCTGGATAGTAATAGTGTGCCTTGCTAAAGCAAGCCCCACTAACTAGAATGTACATTTCCTGAAGAAAATGTGAGTGGTGCTTGCCGTGGCAAAACTCGCCACCCGGATAATGCAAAAAAGCCAAGCAACTTGTCTGTAGGATGTTCTGGGGCTGAGATATGGCTTATTCATGTGTTTGTACTGTTGCTAGGGTACTGTATATGGTTGCTAGGATGTGTCTATACAGTTAATGGGGTGATATTGAAAGACTATTGGCCAGTTTGAGTCAAAAGAGCCCACCCTCATGACTGTACGATGCTCTGGTACTGAGATATGGCTCATTAATGTTGATATATGGTTGCTAGGGTGCTGTATCTGGTTGCCAGGGCGAGGCCATGAAGTTTGAATGTCACTATTTATTAGCTGCTTGATAGGCTGATTCAAATGAGACCAGCCCCAAGTCTCTGTGATGTTCTGATGCGGAGATATGAATACACAAACCTCATGCTAACACAATTAGCTAGCATGTTGTTAGCGCATGATGTTAGCATGATGCTAACATGATTAACATGATGTTAGCATGATGCTAACATGATTAGCATGTCAATGCTAACATGATTAGCATGTTGTTAGCATGATGCTAACATGATTAGCATGATGTTAGCATGATGCTAACATGATTAGCATGTCAATGCTAACATGATTAGCATGATGTTAGCATTATGCTAACATGATTAGCATGATGTTAGCATGATGCTAACATGATTAGCATGATGTTAGCATGATGTTAACATGATTAGCATGATGTTAGCATGATGCTAACATGATTAGCATGACAATGCTAACATGATTAGCATGTTGTTAGCATGATGCTAACATGATTAGCATGTTGTTAGCATGGTGCTAACATGATTAGCATGTTGTTAGCATGATGCTAACATGATTAGCATGATGTTAGCATGATGCTAACATGATTAGCATGATGTTAGCATGATGCTAACATGATTAGCATGACAATGCTAACATGATTAGCATGTTGTTAGCATGATGCTAACATGATTAGCATGATGTTAGCATGATGCTAACATGATTAGCATGATGTTAGCATGATGCTAACATGATTAGCATGATGCTAGCATAATGCTAACATGATTAGCATGATGTTAGCATAATGCTAACATGATTAGCATGTTGCTAGCATGTTCTAATCCTTAGCTAATCACTATTAGCATGTAGCTATTCACTGCTAGCATGTGTAGCATGTTGAAAGTCCAGTTTGCTAGCATGAGCCAAAAGACCCAACCGCCATGTCTCTACGATGTTCTGAGGCAGAGATATAGGTCTTGGTAAACGGTTGCTAGGGTACTCTGTTTGGTTGCTATGGAGTGGCTTGGCAGCATCCAATGATGATACTGCTTGTCTGTATGAATGATATAAACCAACCCCCATGTCTCTATGATGTCCTGAGGCAGAGATATAGGTCTTGGTAAACGGTTGCTAGGGTACTCTGTTTGGTTGCTATGGAGTGGCTTGGCAGCATCCAATGATGATAGTGCTTGTCTGTATGAATGATATAAACCAACCCCCATGTCTCTAGGATGTTCTGAGGCAGAGATATAGATCTTGCTAAACGGTTGCTAGGCTGCTTGATAATGGTTGCTAGGGCGTGACTAGGAAGTGTTGACGGTGATTTGTGATTGGCTGTTGATGCCCCGAGTCAAACAAACCCACCCCCATGTTTCTATGACACTTCTATCCAAAGATATCCCTTTGATCTCTTTCAATGGAAGTCTATGGGATCAGTTGCTAGGGAGCTCTAAATGGTTGCTAGGGCGTGGCTTGATGGGTTTACAGTGGTCCTGAGATAGTGATTGGCTGTCTGAGTAAATTGAGCCCACCCCCTTGTCTCTGAGACACTGTGAGCCAGAGCTGTGGTCAATACAAAATCCCTATGCAATTTCCTATAGTAGGATAAACGCATGAGTTTAATAGGACATCCCTCCCATAGAGAATGACTGGGGCAAAATTTTAGGAAATTTGGGCAGCTCTAATGCCCCAGGGGTAAAACTTATACCCCATTGCGATGTGTCATCTGACAGGGCCTGTCAGCCTCTTCAAATGTGGTGACCCACGAGTTTCTCCGAAATCCTCGCTCGGAGCTACGAGGGGTCAAAGTTGGTCGCAATGTTAAGTCAATGGGATTTTTCGGCTCGTTTTTTGCCCCTGGGGCAAATATCGTACCCCCGACCCCTTAGAAAAGATATAGCACACCATTCCCGTATAAGCCGGTCGATTTGACGCCTCATTCGTGGGTCTGTGACAAAAAATGTGGGAGGAGAAGCGCGCCGAAAAAGTGTCCAGAATAAAGAATAATAATAATAAGTATGGTGGATAACAATAGTGATGCCTTGCTACGCAAGCACCACTAACTAGAATGTACATTTCCTGAAGAAAATGTGAGTGGTGCTTGCCGTGGCAAAAAAATCCTCTCGGATGCTACTGGGATGCAAAAAAGCCAAGCAACATGTCTGTAGGATGTTCTGGGGCTGAGATATGGCTTATTAATGTGTTTGTACTGTTGCTAGGGTACTGTACATGGTTGCTAGGATGTGTCTATACAGTTTATGGGGTGATATTGAAAGACTATTGGCCAGTCTGAGTCAAAAGAGCCCACCCTCATGACTGTACGATGTTCTGGGGCTGAGATATGACTTCTTTATGTTGCAAAAACATGATTAGCATGATGTTAGCATGATGTTAACATGATTAGCATGATGTTAGCATGATGCTAACATGATTAGCATGACAATGCTAACATGATTAGCATGATGTTAACATGATGCTAACATGATTAGCATGATGTTAGCATGATGCTAACATGATTAGCATGTTGTTAGCATGATGCTAACATGATTAGCATGACAATGCTAACATGATTAGCATGATGTTAGCATGATGCTAACATGATTAGCATGATGTTAGCATAATGCTAACATGATTAGCATGATGTTAGCATAATGCTAACATGATTAGCATGTTGTTAGCATAATGCTAACATGATTAGCATGATGTTAGCATGATGCTAACATGATTAGCATGACAATGCTAACACGATAAGCATGTTGTTAGCATGATGCTAACATGATTAGCATGTTGTTAACATATTGCTAACATGATTAGCATGATGCTAGCATGATGCTAACATGATTAGCATGATGTTAGCATTATGCTAACATGATTAGCATGATGTTAGCATGATGCTAACATGATTAGCATGACAATGCTAACATGATTAGCATGTTGTTAGCATTATGCTAACATGATTAGCATGATGCTAGCATGATGCTAACATGATTAGCATGATGTTAGCATGATGCTAACATGATTAGCATGATGTTAGCATGATGCTAACATGATTAGCATGTTGCTGGCATGTTCTAATCCTTAGCTAATCACTATTAGCTTGTAGCTATTCACTGCTAGCATGTGTAGCATGTTGAAAGTCCAGTTTGCTAGCATGAGCCAAAAATACCCAACCGCCATGCGTCTATGATGTTCTGGGGCTGAGATATAGGTCTTGGTAAACAGTTGCTAGGGTACTCTGTTTGGTTGCTATGGAGTGGCTTGGCAGCATCCAATGATGATAGTGCTTGTCTGTATGAATGATATAAACCAACCCCCATGTCTCTATGATGTTCTGATGCAGAGATATAGGTCTTGGTAAACGGTTGCTAGGCTGCTTGATAATAGTTGCTAGGGCGTGGCTAGGAAGTGTTGACGGTGATTTGTGATTGGCTGTTGATGCCCCGAGTCAAACAAACCCACCCCCATGTTTCTATGACACTTCCATGCAAAGATATCCCTTTGATCTCTTTCAATGGAAGTCTATGGGTTCAGTTGCTAGGGAGCTCTAAATGGTTGCTAGGGCGTGGCTTCATAGGTTGACAATCATCCTGAGATAGTGATTGGCTGTCTGAGTAAATTGAGCCCACCCCCTTGTCTCTGAGACACTGTGAGCCAGAGCTGTGGTCAATACAAAATCCCTATGCAAGTTCCCATAGTAGGATAAACGCATGAGTTTATGGGACATCCCTCCCCATAATAAGTCAATGGGGCAATTTGAGTTGCTAGGCTGCTTGATAATGGTTTCTAGGGCGTGGCTAGGAAGTGTTGACGGTGATTTGTGATTGGCTGTTGATGCCCCGAGTCAAACAAACCCACCCTCGTGTATCTGTGACACTTCTATCCAAAGATATCCCTTTGATCTCTTTCAATGGAAGTCTATGGGATCAGTTGCTAGGGAGCTCTAAATGGTTGCTAGGGCGTGGCTTGATAGAGTCAGAGTGATCCTGAGATAGTGATTGGCTGTCTGAGTAAATTGAGCCCACCCCCTTGTCTCTGAGACACTGTGAGCCAGAGCTGTGGTCAATACAAAATCCCTATGCATGTTCCCATAGTAGGATAAACGCATGAGTTTACGGGCGATCCCTCCCCATAGTAAGTCAATGGGGCAATTTTAGGAAATTTGGGCAGCTCTAATACCCCAGGGGTACAACTTATACCCCATTGTGATGTGTCATCTGACATGGGCAATCAGCCTCTTCAAATGTGGTGACACACGAGTTTCTACGAAATCCTCTCTCAGAGTTATGAGTCGTTAAAATTTTTGCCAATGTTAAGTCTATGGGATTTTTTTCGGCACTTTTTTGCCCCTGGGGCAAACATCTTACCCCCGACCCCTTAGAAAAGATATAGCACACCATTCCCGATTAAGCCGCACGTTTTGACACCTCATTCGTGGGTCTGTGACAAACGGTGTGGGAGGAGTAGCGCGCCGAAATGTTGTCCGGAATAATAAGAATTATAAATAATAATAAACCGATCCTTGGTGAACAAATAATTGATCGTAAAATTGATGCTACGCAAGCACCATAATAATTATAAGTATGGAGAATAGCAATATTGATGCATTGCTTCCCAAGGCACACTAATATGTATGTTTGAGAGTGATGGTGATGCCTTGCTACGCAAGGCATCACTAAAACCCGTTCTGGAGCTAGATAGTAATAGTGTGCCTTGCTAAAGCAAGCCCCACTAACTAGAATGTACATTTCCTGAAGAAAATGTGAGTGGTGCTTGCCGTGGCAAAAAAATCCTCCCGGATAATGCAAAAAAGCCAAGCAACATGTCTGTAGGATGTTCTGAGGCTGAGATATGGCTTATTAATGTGTTTGTACTGTTGCTAGGGTACTGTACATGGTTGCTAGGATGTGTCTATACAGTTTATGGGGTGATATTGAAAGACTATTGGCCAGTCTGAGTCAAAAGAGCCCACCCTCATGACTGTAGGATGTTCTGGGGCTGAGATATGGCTTCTTTATGTTGCAAAAACATGATTAGCATGATGTTAGCATGATGCTAACATGATTAGCATGATGTTAGCATGATGCTAACATGATTAGCATGACAATGCTAACATGATTAGCATGTTGTTAGCATGATGCTAACATGATTAGCATGATGTTAGCATGATGCTAACATGATTAGCATGATGTTAGCATGATGCTAACATGATTAGCATGATGTTAGCATTATGCTAACATGATTAACATGATGTTAGCATGATGCTAACATGATTAGCATGTCAATGCTAACACGATTAGCATGTTGTTAGCATGATGCTAACATGATTAGCATGATGTTAGCATGATGCTAACATGATTAGCATGATGTTAGCATGATGCTAACATGATTAGCATGATGTTAGCATGATGCTAACATGATTAGCATCATGTTAGCATGATGCTAACATGATTAGCATGACAATGCTAACATGATTAGCATGTTGTTAGCATAATGCTAACATGATTAGCATGATGCTAGCATAATGCTAACATGATTAGCATGATGTTAGCATGATGCTAACATGATTAGCATGATGTTAGCATGATGTTAACATGATTAGCATGTTGCTGGCATGTTCTAATCCTTAGCTAATCACTATTAGCATGTAGCTATTTACTGCTAGCATGTGTAGCATGTTGAAAGTCCAGTTTGCTAGCATGAGCCAAAAGACCCAACCGCCATGCGTCTACGATGTTCTGAGGCAGAGATATAGGTCTTGGTAAACGGTTGCTAGGGTACTCTGTTTGGTTGCTATGGAGTGGCTTGGCAGCATCCAATGATGATAGTGCTTGTCTGTATGAATGATATAAACCAACCCCCATGTCTCTATGATGTTCTGAGGCAGAGATATAGGTCTTGGTAAACGGTTGCTAGGCTGCTTGATAATGGTTGCTATGGCATGGCTAGGAAGTGTTGACGGTGATTTGTGATTGGCTGTTGATGCCCCGAGTCAAACAAACCCACCCTCTTGTTTCTATGACACTTCTATCCAAAGATATCCCTTTGATGTTTTTCAATGGAAGTCTATGGGATCAGTTGCTAGGGAGCTCTAAATGGTTTCTAGGGCGTGGCTTCATAGGTTGACAATCATCCTGAGATAGTGATTGGTTGTCTGAGTAAATTGAGCCCACCCCCTTGTCTCTGAGACACTGTGAGCCAGAGCTGTGGTCAATACAAAATCCCTATGCAATTTCCCATAGTAGGATAAACGCATGAGTTTACGGGCGATCCCTCCCCATAATAAGTCAATGGGGCAATTTGAGTTGCTAGGCTGCTTGATAATGGTTGCTAGGGCGTGGCTAGGAAGTGTTGACGGTGATTTGTGATTGGCTGTTGATGCCCCGAGTCAAACAAACCCACCCTCGTGTATCTGTGACACTTCTATCCAAAGATATCCCTTTGATCTCTTTCAATGGAAGTCTATGGGATCAGTTGCTAGGGAGCTCTAAATGGTTGCTAGGGCGTGGCTTGATAGAGTCAGAGTGATCCTGAGATAGTGATTGGTTGTCTGAGTAAATTGAGCCCACCCCCTTGTCTCTGAGACACTGTGAGCCAGAGCTGTGGTCAATACAAAATCCCTATGCAAGTTCCCATAGTAGGATAAACGCATGAGTTTACGGGCGATCCCTCCCCATAGTAAGTCAATGGGGCAATTCTAGGAAATTTGGGCAGCTCTAATACCCCAGGGGTAAAACTTATACCCCATTGTGATGTGTCATCTGACAGGGGCAATTAGCCTCTTCAGATGTGGTGACGCACGAGTTTCTCCGAAATCCTCACTCGGAGCTACGAGGGGTCAAAGTTTCCGCAATGTTAAATCCCATTGACTTTTCGGGTCGTTTTTTGCCCCTGGGGCAAATATCGTTACCCCGACCCCTTAGAAAAGATATAGCACACCATTCCCGAATAAGCCGGTCGATTTGACGCCTCATTCGTGGGTCTGTGACAAAAAATGTGGGAGGAGAAGCGCGCCGAAAAAGCGTCCGGAAGAATAATAAATATAACTAGAATGTACATTTCCTGAAGAAAATGTGAGTGGTGCTTGCCGTGGCAAAAAAATCCTCCCGGATAATGCAAAAAAGCCAAGCAACATGTCTGTAGGATGTTCTGAGGCTGAGATATGGCTTATTAATGTGTTTTATGGTTGCTAGGGTACTGTACATGGTTGCTAGGATGTGTCTATACAGTTTATGGGGTGATATTGAAAGACTATTGGCCAGTCTGAGTCAAAAGAGCCCACCCTCATGACTGTATGATGTTCTGGGGCTGAGATATGGCTTCTTTATGTTGCAATACGGTTGCTAGGGTGCTCTAAATGGTTGCTATGGTGTGTCTATACAGTTTATGAGGTAATATTAAAAGACTATTGGCCAGTCTGAGTCAAAAGAGCCCAACTCTGTATTCCTACAATGCTCTGGTACTGAGATATGGCTCATTAATGTTGATTTATGGTTGCTAGGGTGCTGTAACTGGTTGCTAGGGCGTGGCTATGAAGTTTTAATGTCACTAGTTATTAGCTGCTTGATAGGCCGATTCAAATGAGACCAGCCCCAAGTGTCTGTGATGTTCTGATGCGGAGATATGATCACTCAAAGTTCTTCTCCATGTTAAGTCAATGGGGACTCAATTGGGACGATTTTTTTCCCGCCAAAAACAAACATCGTACACCCGATCGCTTAGAAAAGATATAGCACACCTCTCCTCAATAAGCCGCATGATTTGACACCTCATTCATGGGTCTGCGACAAACGGTGCCGGAGGAGTAGCGCGCCAAAGTTTTGAAAAAGTGAATAGTAATCACAACACTAGAATGTACATTTCCTGAAGAAAATGTGAGTGGTGCTTGCCGTGGCAAAAAAATCCTCCCGGATAATGCAAAAAAGCCAAGCAACATGTCTGTACGATGTTCTGGGGCTGAGATATGGCTTTTTCATGTGTTTTATGGTTGCTAGGGTGCTGTAACTGGTTGCTAGGGTTTGGCTATAGAGTGTAATGGGTGATGTTCAAAGACTATTGGCCAGTCTGAGTCAAAAGAGCCCACCCTCATGACTGTACGATGTTCTGGGGCTGAGATATGGCTTCTTTATGTTGCAAAAACATGATTAGCATGATGTTAGCATGTTGCTAACATGATTAGCATGATGTTAGCATGATGCTAACATGATTATCATGACAATGCTAGCATGATTAGCATGATGCTAGCATGATGCTAACATGATTAGCATGATGTTAGCATGATGCTAACATGATTAGCATGATGTTAGCATAATGCTAACATGATTAGCATGATGCTAGCATGATGCTAACATGATTAGCATGATGCTAGCATGATGCTAACATGATTAGCATGATGTTAGCATGATGCTAACATGATTAGCATGTCAATGCTAACATGATTAGCATTATGTTAGCATAATGCTAACATGATTAGCATGATGCTAGCATGATGCTAACATGATTAGCATGATGTTAGCATGATGCTAACATGATTAGCATGATGTTAGCATTATGCTAACATGATTAGCATGATGCTAGCATGATGCTAACATGATTAGCATGATGTTAGCATGATGCTAACATGATTAGCATGATGTTAGCATAATGCTAACATGATTAGCATGATGCTAGCATGATGCTAACATGATTAGCATGATGCTAGCATGATGCTAACATGATTAGCATGATGTTAGCATGATGCTAACATGATTAGCATGATGTTAGCATGATTAGCATGTTGTTAGCATAATGCTAACATGATTAGCATGTTGCTGGCATGTTCTAATCCTTAGCTAATCACTATTAGCATGTAGCTATTCACTGCTAGCATGTGTAGCATGTTGAAAGTCCAGTTTGCTAGCATGAGCCAAAAATACCCAACCGCCATGCGTCTATGATGTTCTGGGGCTGAGATATAGGTCTTGGTAAACGGTTGCTAGGGTACTCTGTTTGGTTGCTATGGAGTGGCTTGGCAGCATCCAATGATGATAGTGCTTGTCTGTATGAATGATATAAACCAACCCCCATGTCTCTAGGATGTTCTGATGCAGAGATATAGGTCTTGGTAAACGGTTGCTAGGCTGCTTGATAATAGTTGCTAGGGCGTGGCTAGGAAGTGTTGACGGTGATTTGTGATTGGCTGTTGATGTCCCGAGTCAAACAAACCCACCCCCATGTTTCTATGACACTTCTATGCAAAGATATCCCTTTGATCTCTTTCAATGGAAGTCTATGGGTTCAGTTGCTAGGGAGCTCTAAATGGTTGCTAGGGCGTGGCTTGAAAGAGTCACAGTGATCCTGAGATAGTGATTGGTTGTCTGAGTAAATTGAGCCCACCCCCTTGTCTCTGAGACACTGTGAGCCAGAGCTGTGGTCAATACAAAATCCCTATGCAATTTCCCATAGTAGGATAAACGCATGAGTTTACGGGGCTTTTTTTTTTTATCTTCCCCATAGTAAGTCAATGGGGCAATTTCAGGAAATTTGGGCAGCTCTAATACCCCAGGGGTACAACTTATACCCCATTGTGATGTGTCATCTGACAGGGCCAATCAGCCTCTTCAGATGTGGTGACACACGAGTTTCTACGAAATCCTCGCTCAGAGTTATGAGTCGTTAAAATTTTTGGCAATGTTAAGTCTATGGGATTTTTTTTGCCCCTTTTTTGCCCCTGGGGCAAACATCGTACCCCCGACCCCTTAGAAAAGATATAGCACACCATTCCCGATTAAGCCGCACGTTTTGACACCTCATTCGTGGGTCTGTGACAAACGGTGTGGGAGGAGTAGCGCGCCGAAATGTTGTGTGGAATAATAATAATAATAATAATAATAAGTATGGTGGATAACAATAGTGATGCCTTGCTACGCAAGCACCACTAACTAGAATGTACATTTCCTGAAGAAAATGTGAGTGGTGCTTGCCGTGGCAAAAAAATCCTCCCGGATAATGCAAAAAAGCCAAGCAACATGTCTGTAGGATGTTCTGGGGCTGAGATATGGCTTATTCATGTGTTTGTACTGTTGCTAGGGTACTGTACATGGTTGCTAGGATGTGTCTATACAGTTAATGGGGTGATATTGAAAGACTATTGGCCAGTCTGAGTCAAAAGAGCCCACCCTCATGACTGTACGATGTTCTGGGGCTGAGATATGACTTCTTTATGTTGCAAAAACATGATTAGCATGATGTTAGCATGATGCTAACATGATTAGCATGATGTTAGCATTATGCTAACATGATTAACATGACAATGCTAACATGATTAGCATGATGTTAGCATGATGCTAACATGATTAGCACGATGTTAGCATGATGTTAACATGATTAGCATGATGTTAGCATGATGCTAACATGATTAGCATGATGTTAGCATTATGCTAACATGATTAGCATGTCAATGCTAACATGATTAGCATGTTGTTAGCATGATGCTAACATGATTAGCATGATGTTAGCATAATGCTAACATGATTAGCATGATGTTAGCATGATGCTAACATGATTAGCATGATGTTAGCATGATGCTAACATGATTAGCATGATGTTAGCATTATGCTAACATGATTAGCATGTCAATGCTAACATGATTAGCATGATGTTAGCATGATGCTAACATGATTAGCATGATGTTAGCATAATGCTAACATGATTAGCATGATGTTAGCATGATACTAACATGATTAGCATGACAATGCTAACATGATTAGCATGTTGTTAGCATAATGCTAACATGATTAGCATGTTGTTAGCATAATGATAACATGATTAGCATGATGTTAGCATTATGCTAACATGATTTACATGATGTTAGCATGATGCTAACATGATTAGCATGATGTTAGCATGATGCTAACATGGTTAGCATGACAATGCTAACATGATTAGCATGTTGTTAGCATAATGCTAACATGATTAGCATGATGTTAGCATGATGTTAACATGATTAGCATGATGTTAGCATGATGCTAACATGATTAGCATGATGTTAGCATGATGCTAACATGATTAGCATGATGTTAGCATGATGCTAACATGATTAGCATGATGTTAGCATGAAGCTAACATGATTAGCATGACAATGCTAACATGATTAGCATGATGTTAGCATGATGTTAACATGATTAGCATGTTGCTGGCTTGTTCTAATCCTTAGCTAATCACTATTAGCATGTAGCTATCCACTGCTAGCATGTGTAGCATGTTGAAAGTCCAGTTTGCTAGCATGAGCCAAAAGACCCAACCCCCATGTCTCTATGATGTTCTGAGGCAGAGATATAGGTCTTGGTAAACGGTTGCTAGGGTACTCTGTTTGGTTGCTATGGAGTGGCTTGGCAGCATCCAATGATGATACTGCTTGTCTGTATGAATGATATAAACCAACCCCCATGTCTCTATGATGTTCTGATGCAGAGATATAGGTCTTGCTAAACGGTTGCTAGGCTGCTTGATATTGGTTGCTAGGGCGTGGCTAGGAAGTGTTGACGGTGATTTGTGATTGGCTGTTGATGTCCCGAGTCAAACAAACCCACCCCCATGTTTCTATGACACTTCTATCCAAAGATATCCCTTTGATCTCTTTCAATGGAAGTGTATGGGTTCAGTTGCTAGGGAGCTCTAAATGGTTGCTAGGGCGTGGCTTCATAGGTTGACAATCATCCTGAGATAGTGATTGGCTGTCTGAGTAAATTGAGCCCACCCCCTTGTCTCTGAGACACTGTGAGCCAGAGCTGTGGTCAATACAAAATCCCTATGCAAGTTCCCATAGTAGGATAAACGCATGAGTTTATGGGACATCCCTCCCCATAATAAGTCAATGGGGCAATTTGAGTTGCTAGGCTGCTTGATAATGGTTGCTAGGGCGTGGCTAGGAAGTGTTGACGGTGATTTGTGATTGGCTGTTGATGCCCCGAGTCAAACAAACCCACCCTCGTGTATCTGTGACACTTCTATCCAAAGATATCCCTTTGATCTCTTTCAATGGAAGTCTATGGGATCAGTTGCTAGGGAGCTCTAAATGGTTGCTAGGGCGTGGCTTGAAAGAGTCAGAGTGATCCTGAGATAGTGATTGGTTGTCTGAGTAAATTGAGCCCACCCCCTTGTCTCTGAGACACTGTGAGCCAGAGCTGTGGTCAATACAAAATCCCTATGCAAGTTCCCATAGTAGGATAAACGCATGAGTTTATGGGACATCCCTCCCCATAATAAGTCAATGGGGCAATTTGAGTTGCTAGGCTGCTTAATAATGGTTGCTAGGGCGTGGCTAGGAAGTGTTGACAGTGATTTGTGATTGGCTGTTGATGCCCCGAGTCAAACAAACCCACCCTCGTGTATCTGTGACACTTCTAGCCAAAGATATCCCTTTGATCTCTTTCAATGGAAGTCTATGGGATCAGTTGCTAGGGAGCTCTAAATGGTTGCTAGGGCGTGGCTTGATGGGTTTACAGTGATCCTGAGATAGTGATTGGCTGTCTGAGTAAATTGAGCCCACCCCTTTGTCTCTGAAACACTGTGAGCCAGAGCTGTGGTCAATACAAAATCCCTATGCAAGTTCCCATAGTAGGATAAACGCATGAGTTTACGGGGATTTTTTTATTTATCTTCCCCATAGTAAGTCAATGGGGCAAATTTGGGCAGCTCTAATACCCCAGGGGTACAACTTATACCCCATTGCGATGTGTCATCTGACAGGGCCTGTGAGCCTCTTCAGATGTGGTGACACACGAGTTTCCACGAAATCCTCGCTCGGAGCTACGAGGGGTCAAAGTTGGTCGCAATGTTAAGTCAATGGGATTTTTCAGCTAGTTTTTTGCCCCTGGGGCAAATATCGTACCCCCGACCCCTTAGAAAAGATATAGCACACCATTCCCGTATAAGCCGGTCGTTTTGATGCCTCATTCGTGGGTCTGTGACAAAAAATGTGGGAGGAGAAGCGCGCCGAAAAAGTGTCCAGAAGAAGAATAAGAATAAGTATGGTGGATAACAATAGTGATGCCTTGCTACGCAAGCACCACTAATAATAATAATAAACCGCTCCTTGTTTTTCTTTCGTTAAAATTGATGCTACGCAAGCACCATAATAATAATAAGTATGGAGAATAGCAATATTGATGCATTGCTTCCCAAGGCACACTAATATGTATGTTTGAGAGTGATGGTGATGCCTTGCTACGCAAGGCATCACTAAAACCCGTTCTCGAGCTAGATAGTAATAGTGTGCCTTGCTAAAGCAAGCCCCACTAATAATAATAAGTTTAATAGCAATATCAGTAAGTTGGCTCTCTCAAGCCAACTTAATAAGTTTAATAGCAATATCAGTAAGTTGGCTCTCTCAAGCCAACTTAACTAGACAAGTAAAGTTTGTAAACAAACTTTGAAGTTGGCTTGAGAAGTGAGTGAGTAGACAGACAGACAGACACACACTAAATTACATAAACCCCAGTTTACCCCGCTCTAGTATGATTTGCCCCAGTTTACCCCGCTCTAGTATGATTTGCCCCAGTTTACCCCGCTCTAGTATGATTTGCCCCAGTTTACCCCGCTCTAGTATGATTTGCCCCAGTTTACCCCGCTCTAGTATGATTTACCCCAGTTTACCCCGCTCTAGTATGATTTGCCCCAGTTTACCCCGCTCTAGTATGATTTGCCCCAGTTTACCCCGCTCTAGTATGATTTACCCCAGTTTAGTATGATTTACCCCAGTTTACCCCGCTCTAGTATGATTTGCCCCAGTTTACCCCGCTCTAGTATGATTTGCCCCAGTTTAGTATGATTTACCCCAGTTTACCCCGCTCTAGTATGATTTGCCCCAGTTTACCCCGCTCTAGTATGATTTGCCCCAGTTTACCCCGCTCTAGTATGATTTGCCCCAGTTTACCCCGCTCTAGTATGATTTGCCCCAGTTTACCCCGCTCTAGTATGATTTGCCCCAGTTTACCCCGCTCTAGTATGATTTACCCCAGTTTACCCCGCTCTAGTATGATTTGCCCCAGTTTACCCCGCTCTAGTATGATTTACCCCAGTTTACCCCGGGCTAGTATGATTTACCCCAGTTTACCCCGCTCTAGTATGATTTACCACAGTTTACCCCGCTCTAGTATGATTTGCCCCAGTTTACCCCGCTCTAGTATGATTTACCCCAGTTTAGTATGATTTACCCCAGTTTACCCTGCTCTAGTATGATTTGCCCCAGTTTACCCCGCTCTAGTATGATTTGCCCCAGTTTAGTATGATTTACCCCAGTTTACCCCGCTCTAGTATGATTTGCCCCAGTTTACCCCGCTCTAGTATGATTTGCCCCAGTTTACCCCGCTCTAGTATGATTTGCCCCAGTTTACCCCGCTCTAGTATGATTTGCCCCAGTTTACCCCGCTCTAGTATGATTTGCCCCAGTTTACCCCGCTCTAGTATGATTTACCCCAGTTTACCCCGCTCTAGTATGATTTGCCCCAGTTTACCCCGCTCTAGTATGATTTACCCCAGTTTAGTATGATTTACCCCAGTTTACCCTGCTCTAGTATGATTTGCCCCAGTTTACCCCGCTCTAGTATGATTTGCCCCAGTTTAGTATGATTTACCCCAGTTTACCCCGCTCTAGTATGATTTGCCCCAGTTTACCCCGCTCTAGTATGATTTACCCCAGTTTAGTATGATTTACCCCAGTTTACCCTGCTCTAGTATGATTTGCCCCAGTTTACCCCGCTCTAGTATGATTTGCCCCAGTTTAGTATGATTTACCCCAGTTTACCCCGCTCTAGTATGATTTGCCCCAGTTTACCCCGCTCTAGTATGATTTGCCCCAGTTTACCCCGCTCTAGTATGATTTGCCCCAGTTTACCCCGCTCTAGTATGATTTGCCCCAGTTTACCCCGCTCTAGTATGATTTGCCCCAGTTTACCCCGCTCTAGTATGATTTACCCCAGTTTACCCCGCTCTAGTATGATTTGCCCCAGTTTACCCCGCTCTAGTATGATTTACCCCAGTTTAGTATGATTTACCCCAGTTTACCCTGCTCTAGTATGATTTGCCCCAGTTTACCCCGCTCTAGTATGATTTGCCCCAGTTTAGTATGATTTACCCCAGTTTACCCCGCTCTAGTATGATTTGCCCCAGTTTACCCCGCTCTAGTATGATTTGCCCCAGTTTACCCCGCTCTAGTATGATTTGCCCCAGTTTACCCCGCTCTAGTATGATTTGCCCCAGTTTACCCCGCTCTAGTATGATTTGCCCCAGTTTACCCCGCTCTAGTATGATTTACCCCAGTTTACCCCGCTCTAGTATGATTTGCCCCAGTTTACCCCGCTCTAGTATGATTTGCCCCAGTTTACCCCGCTCTAGTATGATTTGCCCCAGTTTACCCCGCTCTAGTATGATTTACCCCAGTTTACCCCGGGCTAGTATGATTTACCCCAGTTTACCCCGCTCTAGTATGATTTGCCCCAGTTTACCCCGCTCTAGTATGATTTACCCCAGTTTACCCCGCTCTAGTATGATTTACCCCAGTTTACCCCGCTCTAGTATGATTTGCCCCAGTTTACCCCGCTCTAGTATGATTTACCCCAGTTTACCCCGCTCTAGTATGATTTACCCCAGTTTACCCCGCTCTAGTATGATTTACCCCAGTTTACCCCGGGCTAGTATGATTTACCCCAGTTTACCCCGCTCTAGTATGATTTACCCCAGTTTACCCCCCTCTAGTATGATTTACCCCAGTTTACCCCACTGTAGTATGATTTACCCCAGTTTACCCCCCTCTAGTATGATTTACCCCAGTTTACCCCCCTCTAGTATGATTTACCCCAGTTTACCCCACTGTAGTATGATTTACCCCAGTTTACCCCGCTCTAGTATGATTTGCCCCAGTTTACCCCGCTCTAGTATGATTTACCCCAGTTTACCCCGCTCTAGTATGATTTACCCCAGTTTACCCCGCTCTAGTATGATTTGCCCCAGTTTACCCCGCTCTAGTATGATTTACCCCAGTTTACCCCGGGCTAGTATGATTTACCCCAGTTTACCCCGCTCTAGTATGATTTACCCCAGTTTACCCCCCTCTAGTATGATTTACCCCAGTTTACCCCACTGTAGTATGATTTACCCCAGTTTACCCCACTGTAGTATGATGTATTCAGTCAGAAGATAGATAGATAGATAGATAGATAGATAGATAGATAGATAGATAGATAGATAGATAGATAGAGTGGTAGAGTGATATATAGAGTGATATATAGAGTGATAGATAGAGTGATAGATGAGTGTAATGAGTCTCTATGGCTCAGATGTATTTCACAGAATGTCAGTTGGAGTGAGTCTGGGCTTCAGTGTGTAGATTTGAATTGTTGACAGTTGGACAGTTTGAAAATCTGAACATTCCGTCAATGTTAAGTCTATGGGAGTTTTTCCGAGTTTTGATCGTCGTTTTTAGGAAAACCGTGAGTCGGATCAGTTAGAAAAGATATAGCATACCGAGTCAGACTAGTCTGGAGGTCTGAGCCGAGTTTGGAGTGTGTGGAGTTAACGCTCTAGGAGGAGTAGCGTTTGTAAATTTGAGTAAGAAAAATAATAATAATAAGTTTAAGTACAATATCAGTAAGTTGGCTCTCCCAAGCCAACTTAATAATAATAAGTTTATTAGGATTTCAGTAAGTTGGCTCTCCCAAGCCAACTTAATAAGTTTGGTGGATAACAATAGTGATGCCTTGCTACGCAAGCACCACTAATAATAGTAAGAACTTCGCACCTTCGGTGCTTGGCCCCTAATTACAATTAATAAATGCAAATAAATAAACTCTGACTTTTTACAGGATTAATAATTCTTCAGTGTGTGGTACTCCTCAAAGCATGGGACTGCACACAAGGGAGTGTTGCACGGCACACACATGTGCTTGGTGAGACGCCTCTGTTTGCTCTTCCGTGTGCTGGAGAGGCAGACCTTGCAGTGCCGCCTGGTCCTACTGCCCTGGGAAGTGGTCTGAGGGACTTCTGACAGAAAATGCCTGGCTGTAAGGCGCAGAGGAGTGTCTAGGGCAGGTCGCCCTCCTTTGGATGGACACCGCGATGTGCTGTACTCCTCCAGCAGCCCTCTCATCAGGTTCGTCCTGAACTGCAGGGAGGTGATTTCCTTTCCTACTCACAGTAGAACACACCAATAGGGCGTAAGGAAAAGGATAGAATAGTATGTGACAGTGTGGTCTGTTTATTATTGTAAATTTGTCAATAGAGGGTATGCATGTGACATCACTGTCAGCTGGAGTGAATTAGATTAAAATGTGATTAAGCTCATAATCGCATGAACACATGTACGCCAATTTTAATCGTATTAAAAAGGCATATAAACACCTTAATCGCAATATTGCCGCTCTGACCAAAGTGTGTGTGTGCAAGGGCGTATACGGATGCTGTGCGTTGTTCACACAACTTCATGAAAGAACTCTGTGACATTATTCTGAAGTTTTCTCTTCTCCAAATCACTAAACACTGTCAACACAACTGTTGCAAGCTGTGCAGTCTCTGCTCCTTATCCTCATCCAGACTGCGAGAACAACGTGACGAAAGCATAGGCAAACCCCGCATTGCGATGTTCATCACGTGCTGAATAATATCTTGTACGGCCATAAAAATGTATTTTGAATTTGATGCGAATAGATTAAATAATGGCCAGTAACATGCATAATGTATGCCTATCTGAGTGTGGTATAACTTATTAGCAAATAATAAAAATTGCATTAGAAGATTTTTTTTATAATTAAATTAATTTAAGGACTGACACAATTTGTTCAGTAAACCACTGTTTAATAAAAAAAAAGCTATTTTAAATTTAGTTTTCTCTCCCCTGCTGTACCGAACCGTGACTTTAAAACCGAGGTGCATACCAAATCGTCAGTTTTGTTTACCATTACACCCCTAGTATATTGTATTTATTTAAAGCATTCACAGGCAAATTTGATTTATGTATTTTACTGGCATCAAAATCAGGCATGTATAAATGTCAGGAAATGTTCTTGTCAATCTATGGATCACTGGATCTTTGGTAAGTTGTAAGGACCACTATATCGAGTCTAACCTTTAGTTTAAACTGAAACTTGTTTTCGCAGTTTCCCCTATTAAATAAAGTCACGCAGCAGCTCTTTTGCCACTCACTCAGGCTGAGAGGGGCGTGTTCCGGCAGGAGAGTGACATCCATGCATACCCTTTATAACACTTATGTTTACATTAATTGAAAATGTAATCACTTTTTATCTTGTTTATATTCTTTGATTTATAGAAATATCTTACCAGTAATTTGCCGGTAGACAATGTGGCTGTTGAGTAAAACCGTGTCAAGTAGGTGAAAGAAGATCTTCTTGTACCACTTGGTAGACTTTCTGGTGCATTCAAGAAAACCAGTCATCATGTCAGCTTTGTCAACTGCTCCCATCTTTTTGTTGAGCTCCAGCACACAGACTGGCTTCATCTTTGCTTGCCCAGTGATGTGATCCAGCTTTTCTGTGGCTGCCATACCAGTTGGGAGGACTGTGGTAAGGACATGGACATCTCTTTTATCATGCCATTTGACTGCCAACTGTGATCCATTTTCCTTGAATTCCACTTCACCCTTTGTCATTTTAGAGGTGAATGTTGGCATCCCTTTCCGGTTTGCACGCACAGTCCCACAAGCTCCAGTGCCAAGAGACAAGAGGTGCTGGAAAAGTGTGGGACTACTGTACCAGTTATCCACATAAAGGACATGACCCTTTCTGAGGTAAGGTGCTAGTAGTGTCATTACAACAGACCCAGAAATCCCAAGTCCTTGATAGTGTTGTATGTCACTGGTAGATCCGGAGTAAATTATCATGTCCTGCACATAACCAGTGAGCACATCACACAAAACAAAAAACTTGACCCCAAATCTGTGCCGTTTAGATGGAATGTACTGACGAAATGCTAGCCTGCCTTTCCACTTCATCAGAGACTCATCCACACACAGATTCCTGTATGGCACAAAAATACGACGAAAGGAGGAGGTGAGAGCAGTAAAAATATTTCAGATTTTTTTCAGTGGGTCATTGAAAACTGCTGTTGCATTGTTTGCCAAGTGAAGACAGCGGAGGAGCAGAAGGAAGCGGTCCTGTGAGAACAAAGACCCGAAAAATGGTGTCAAGAGCATGGGGTCTGTGCTCCAGTAATCCCGAAGTGATGGTTTTTTGATCACCCCCATTATGAGAACTGCCACTAAAAATTTGTACATTTCAGGGATATTTGTTGGAACCCATTTAACCATTTTCCCCCTCACTTCTTTTTCTTTCAAGTCAGACGCATAGCGGTTTGTTTCCTCCACAATTT
Source organism: Romanogobio albipinnatus (assembly GCA_023566225.1). NCBI lineage: Eukaryota > Metazoa > Chordata > Actinopteri > Cypriniformes > Gobionidae > Romanogobio > Romanogobio albipinnatus. Next base: position 30,695,514 of record CM042259.1, on the reverse strand, counting down.
CTCCGACAACTTCTTCAGTGAAGAACAATTTAAAACAATTGACCTCACTGGGGGATTCTGGTGGATTTTGCACACCACACTTGTTGGTCGTCAAAATTGCCTGGGCCAGGAGGATTAAAAAGGTTGGTTACCTTCCAGGATGACGAGTTTACCTCAGCTGCGTCATTTTAAGGTAAAATATGTTCTGGGGTTGTGGAAGAAGTCTCGTCTTCACCCTCAATGTTGTCAAGAGCTTCAAGGTTTGGGGGAAGGTCTTCATCGCTGTCACTCTCTGCCTCACTGTCAAAATTTTCCTCATCAGAATTTAAAAAAAATCTCCTCAATTTCCTCACTTGTCAGTTGTCTTCTTTTAAATAAATTGTCTGCCATTTTCTCTGAAGTAGTTAAAAACTGGTACATTTTATTAAAATTGTGTCTGAAGTTGGTACCAACGCGAGTGTGAGGTAACAGTGACGTCAACCGTGACAACTTGTCAGCGGGAAAAAATGCTTGCAATGCATGACAAATGTTTCAAATGTTTTATTTTTATACAAAATATTTTCAAACTTGTTAACTAAATTAAATGCATGCACGTGAACTCCTTATGGTTTATATACTTATTAAAAATATATATGTTAGTTGATCGGTAAGTTATCACGAGCTGTGGGCGGGGCGCCACCATTATGTGTTTATAACAGCACCAGGGAGCTGAAGTCTGCTGGATTTACAACACAAGATCACCCACTTCTCCTGATATATGTGACATTACGTGAGGGAACAGCCTAGACTGATCATACACGTCAAAGAGTAGAAAATGATTGTGTTATTTGATCTGTAATGTTATAGCGAGCTAACGTTATGCGCGCTCGTGCCGCGATCTGTAATGTTATAGCGAGCTAACGTTATGGGCGCTCGTGCCGCGATTATATGTTTACAACAGCACCAGGGAGCCGAAGCCTGCTGGATTTACAACACAAGATCACCCACTTCTCCTGATATATGTGACATTACGTGAGGGAACAGCCTAGACTGATCATACACGTCAAAGGGTAGAAAATGATTGTTATTTGATTGGTAATGTTAGGATGGGCCATTATGTTTACAACACTGATATCTTGCTATTTTATATATTAGTATGCAATTACAAACTATATTTTGTATTTGCTGATATTTTTGTGGTTGTGTAATGTAATTTGAAGTGTATGAAACCTAAAATAAACATTAAAAGACACTGAGCTCAGTCAGTCTCTCACTCACTCACTCACTCACTCAGTCTTTGGCTCAGCGCCAGTCAGTGCGCTAAAGCAGATTTGAAATTTTGAATTTGGCAGTTGATCACTGAGCCTAGATTGATCACACGGGTTTGATCGTACGTGTCAAAGGGTTAACTAAAACACGAACACATAACTAATCTACAAAAACATACACATGAGCACACATGCATGGGTAGAATGGAAAGTGGAGGTGGCTGGAAAACCGGATCAGAATAGAGGAATGAAGCTATGAAAAGAGTCAAAAACCTGGGAGAACCATCAGTTAAGACAACATGCTCCTTTGTTTTTACAATTTTAACTAAATACACAGCGATTTTGTATATCGTATGTTACTTGCATTTGTCTGAGCTGTTGAAAGGCATCCAGATATACAGTCGCTGGAGAAAGTCTTGATAGTTTGGTCTGATGGTGTTGTGGCGACAGGATGTGGCGTCTCCTTCAGGGAATGAAGATACATATGTAACGAGACGTTCCCTTTCAGTCTGTCACTACGACGCCTCGTGAATAGGAATCCCTACCGATGAATAGGAATCCCTACCAAAACGCCAGAGCTGCTGCCCCTTCCAGCGCCCTGCGTAAGCCTCCTGATCCCTCCTGCCTGTATTAGGCTGACGATGGGACAGGGCTTATGCAGAGAATGCCATCACTGTTGTTCCGCATGACCCATTGCATCCATGCTGAGTGTTCCCTCGGTCAGGGAGAAAAACAACTGGGAGTGAGAGGTTTCTGGAGAAGCAAATAGATCTAGCTGAGCTACTCCGAAAGGTCTCCAAATCAGCAAGACCGCCTAGGGGTAGAGTCTCCATTCTCCTGGGAGCGCAGCTTGTGGGAGCTCGTCGGCAGTTGATGTGCCAGTGCAGTTGGGGGCCTGTCCAAAACCCTGACACTGCATGCCCATTGTATGTGGCACCACAGCATGCCTGGACACCTGTTCTAGGGGCACTCCTGCCCGTAGAAATGAGGGATCATGGGCTGAGGGTTTGTGAACAGGCCAGTGTGATTCTCACCCGGTGAGTGCCACGTTGCCACGCCGTGAAGCCAGTGTTGAAGTGGCCTCATATGAAGCAAGTCGAGTGGTGTTACTGTGCTGCGGCTGCCATGTTCCCCAGGAGCCTCTGAAACCATTTCAGTGGGGCTGATGTCCTGCCTTTGGGGAAAAAAGAGATCCTCCGCATAGAGGAGAGTTTGCTATTTTCCCCATTGACCCAAAATCTGGCTGAGGTGACTGACCACCATATCCCACAACTGGTCTCGAGACTGTGCTAGTATCAAGAGATAGTTGAGGATCCGAATGCCACATTCTCTCATGGAAACAAGGGCCCCCTCCGCAACTTTCGTGAAGACGTGAAGGGACAGGGACAGCCCGAAGGGGAGGACTTTGTACTGGTATGCTCGACCCTCAAATGCAAAGAGCAGGAATTGCCTGTGACGAGGGAGAATCGAGACAGTATGAAAGTATGCATCCTTCAGGTCGATCACTGTGAAGAGAGTGCTCAAGCGGGACCAAAGGGATCACAGGCGGACCCACAGTGGGGCAGCTAGTTGGAACGCAGGGAATCACACGTCACTCAACCCTTAAATGCATACCCTCCTCCTCATTCATTTTTTAAAGTTAGACATCAACTTTCTTAGTATTCCTCAATCAATCCATTTGAAACAATATAACAAGAAAAAAATAATAAAATTATAATTGAATGTCTGTTTTTCCACTAGTTTTTTGTCAAAATTGTATAGGGTCGCTAACGACCCGAGGTGTGTAAGATTGTACGTATTTTTTTTCCCTGCACAATAATACATTTATCTATAATGATGAAATAACTGCAATTCACCTTTATTCCACAAGGTGGCAATGTCTGATACACAAGGATGAAGTGACGTTTCACTCTTACTCTCACGCATACTTACTGCAGACTGAAAACGAAACAATAATAATTATAATCTGCAAAATTTGAAATGGCTCAGCGATTTACTGCAGAGCAAGTACTGAACACAATCAAATATTAGTGTCAATGTCACTTGATGATGGATCTGGTGAAGGAAGCTGTCAGTGATCAAAATATTTATTTTCAAGACATTGAAAATGAGTTGAGAATATGCATGAGATGGCGAATATGATCCAGATGCAGAATGTACTGGGAAATGTGTTCTGACGAGGACAGTTGTGATGGTATAAAACATCTGCTCAAACTGAACCCTTCCAAGCTCCAAAAGGTAATAAAATATGTTTTATTTTATTCTTCTGTAATTGTTGCTCTAATATCAGGAGTTTTATATATTATCGCGACAGGTATAGATCAATCCATGTTATATATAGATCCGGGTTGCTAAAGACCCGAACATGTAAGAATGTTTGGGGAAACAGTCATGTATTTAAGGGTTAAGGTGTAGTTATGAGTACATCAGATGACCACCTTCCCCCTCTCTTAGTTTGGGACACTAGTCAAGGTCTTTTACCTTGGCTGTATGAGAACACTCCAAACAGGAGGCTGTCCAATCATTTTAGATTGAATGTAAAGTGGGGAGAGTTGGTCAGCTGATTTATCTGAAAAATTGGTGAGATTTCTAACTTGTAGAGCCTCTTCTGTATTATCAGCACAAGGAAGACACGATTGTAATAAAATCAATTGTATTAACAAAAGATAAACAAAAATAACTAACACAACTACTAAATGAATACAATGAATGAAAAATGAATAAAGTTAGATTAGATTAGATTAGATTCAACTTTATTGTCATTACACAAGTACAAGTACAAGGCAACGAAATGCAGTTTAGGTCTAACCAGAAGTGCAATAGCAGCAAGTGCAGGATATATACAATGGTTGCGTAAGTGCTGGGCATAAAAATGTACTGAATATATATAAATATGTATAAGTAGAGAGATGGTTATTACTATAAACAGAACTGAATTTACAGATGAATATATACAGTGAATAAATATAAATATACAGATGGCTATTACTATAAACAGAATGTAAACAGAATGTACAGGTGAATATGTACTATGAATATAATATACAGATGGCTATTACTTTGAACAGAATTTTACAGATAGAGGTATACAATAATATGTTAGGCTAATATGAGGAATATAGCAGTGGATTAAGGTAGTGCAATAAATTATGGACAGAGCTATCCGAAAGAAAGTGTAAAAGTGCAGTGGAAAGTGATTGCATATTGCAGTTAGAAGTACGGTGCAAAATGCAAATGTAAACATGGTTACTGTAAATACAGTCGGCAGTGCAAATGAGCATACTCCAGTTAAGATACGGTGGTGCAAAATGCATAAGTAAACAGTGTTATTGTAATAAACAGTCGGTAGTGCAAATAACAAAGTGAATGTAGGTGTGAGGTAGGAGAGTTTGCAGTTTATGAGGGAAGTGGATCAACGGTGGTTTGAGTTCAGTAAAGAGACAGCTCTGGGGAAAAAACTGTTCTTTAGTCTGCTGGTCCTGGTCCGGAGGATCCTGAAACGCCTGCCGGAGGGCAGGAGAGAAAACAGTCTGTGGGCTGGGTGAGAGGAGTCCTTGAGAATGCTGCGAGCTCGATGCAGACAGCGTTTCCTCTGGATGTGCTCGATGGCAGGTAGTGGAGTCCCTGTGATGCGCTGGGCAGTTTTCACCACCCGCTGCAGTGCCTTGCGCTCCGCAACAGAGCAGCTCCCATACCATACTGCCACACAGTTGGTCAGGATGCTTTCTATTGCGCAGCGGTAGAAGTTCACCAGGATAGCCGAGGAGAGCTGATTCTTCCTCAGTGTCCTCAGGAAGAAGAGGCGCTGGTGAGCCTTCTTGACCAGGCTGGAGGTGTTGGTCGTCCACGACATGTCCGCCGAGATGTGGATCCCCAGGAACTTGAAACTGGAGACACGCTCAACAGCCATTCCATTGATGTGGATGGTGTCGTGTGTGCCTCTTGACTCCTTCCTGAAGTCCACGATGAGCTCCTTCGTTTTGGTGGTGTTGAGGAGCAGGTTATTATCAGTGCACCAATGTGGCCAGGTGCTGGATCTCCTCCCTGTAGGCAGTCTCATCGTTGTTGCTGATGAGACCAATCACCGTAGTGTCGTCCGCAAACTTGACGATGGAATTAGTTCCATACACAGGCTTGCAGTCGGAGGTGAAGAGGGAGTAGAGAAACGGACTTAGCACACAGCCCTGTGGTACACCAGTGTTGAGTGTGATGGACGTGGAGCAGGTGGATCCTGATCGAACATTCTGTGGTCTGTCAGTTAGGAAGTCCAAAATCCAGTTACACATTGAAGTGTTGATGCCCAGGTCTCCAAGTTTGGCAATTAACTTGGATGGGATGACAGTGTTGAATGCTGAGCTGAAGTCAACAAACAGCATGCGTGCATAGGTGTTTTTACTGTCCAGATGGGTGAGCACAGAGTGCAGTGCCATGGAAACTGCATCCTCTGTGCTCCTATTGCTGCGATAGGCAAACTGGTGTGAGTCCAATGTGGATGGTAGAGAGTCTTTTAGGTGTTCCAGGACCAGCCGCTCAAAGCACTTCATAATGATGGGTGTGAGTGCTACAGGGCGGTAGTCATTAGGGCACCTCGGGCTGGAGTGTTTCGGCACTGGCACAATGGAAGTGCGTTTAAAGCATGATGGTACAGCTGCTTGGGCGAGAGACAGGTTGAAAATGTCTGTAAAAACCCCAGCGAGCTGCTCCGCACATGCCCTGAGAACACGACCAGGGATGTTGTCTGGTCCAGCAGCCTTGTGCGCGCTGATCCGGCTCAGTGCCTTGCAGACATCTGTGGAGGAGAGTGTGATTGGTGGGTGGTCAGCTGAGGATTTGAGCTTGGTGGCAGTTTCTCTGTTGTCTCTTTCAAAACGAGCATAAAAGTAATTTAGCTCGTTCAGGAAGTTGACATCAGTGGCTGCGGGGGTGGAGTGGGTGGGTTTATAATCACTGATGGCCTGAATGCCATGCCACATGCGTCGAGGGTCAGAGTTGGAAAAGTGTCCCTCTATCTTTAGCTTGTAGCAGTGCTTGGCCTTTTTGATGCCCCTCTTCAGGTTTGCTCTGGATGCGCTGTAGGCTTGTGCATCACCTGATCTGAAGGCAGTATTGCGTGACTTCAGCAGGAGTCGCACTTCCCTGTTCATCCAAGGCTTCTGATTTGGGTATGTGGTGATCTGTTTCTGGGTTGTAACACTGTCAATGGTGGTATTGATATGATCCAATACTGAGGAGGTGTATGAGTCAATGTCCGTGTGAGCGCCACTGGTGGCTTGAGAAGCAAACATACTCCAGTCTGTGTTTAGAAACCTTTCCTGGAGTGTGGAATCTGCCCCCGCAGGCCACACCTTGATTGTCTTCACTGATGGCTTCACACGGTTGATGAGGGGTGCATATTTGGGGCTGAGGAACAAAGAGATGTGGTCTGACTGTCCCAGGTGGGGGAGGGGTGTTGCAACGTAAGCTCCGGCCATGTTTGTGTAAACATGGTCTAAGGTTTTGTTTCCTCTGGTGTGGCAGGAAACATGCTGGTGAAACTTGGGTAGCACTGACTTTAAGTTTGAATGATTAAAGTCACCTGCAACAATAAACGCAGCTTCAGGGTGATCAGTCTGTTGTTTACTGATGGCTGCGTGAAGTTCTTTCATAGCAAGCTTGGCATCAGCATCGGGTGGAATATAAGCAGCAGTTATAATGGTGGAAGTGAACTCCCGCGGTAGATAAAATGGTCTACATTTAACCATGAGAAACTCCAGGTTAGCTGAACAATGACTCCCAACAATAGCAGAGTTTGTGCACCAAGCTTTGTTAATATAAATGCACAATCCACCACCTCTGGTCTTCCCGGAGCCATCTAATGTTCTGTCTGCCCGGAGTGTGTGGCGTCCCGCTAGCTCGATAGCGGTGTCCGGTATTCCGCTGTTTAACCAGGTTTCAGTGAAGATTAGGACGTTACAGTTCAAAAGTTTCTTACTGTGTGTGATGCTGAGTCGAATCTCCTCCATTTTGTTCACTAGCGATCGTACATTAGCAAGGAAAATGCTGGGTAAAGAGAGCCGATGAGGAGAACGCGTTAGCTTAGCCCGCAATCCTCCACGCTTCCCCCGCCTTTGTTTACGATCTCGCCGCCGTCTGCGTGCACTTCCGCCCGGCCGGCTTGAGCGCATCGCCTCGGGCGTCCTAGCGATCTCAGGAAGGAGTCGAAGATTGTCCATAAAACTGTCGGAAATTCGCAAACCAATATCCAAAAGCTCAGCGCGGGTGTACGATGTAAAGGCACAACTGTTCTGCACGAACAGACCCGAGATGAGCAAGAAAAATACCGCAAAATTGCAGAATCTGGAGAGACGCTGAGCCTCGCGATCTACTCGCGCCGCCATCTTGGTCTTTTGGGAATAAAGTGCATAAGATGCATAAAATACATATGATTAAGTTGAGTGTGGCTATGGAAGAGTTGTGTTGTCTTATGGAAAGATAAACTGTTGTTTCTCTGAAACTAAGGATCAAACAAATAAACAAAATATTATTTGTTATTAACTAGCATCAGTTATGTTACCTCTAATGTAAATTAGAAAATCATATACTGATAATATACAACAATGCCAAGGTCTCTGGAATGAGGTATGGTTAAGTGATATTTACGTTCCACGTGGTTGAGTAAGCAGTCCGATGGTGGTGACTTCTTCCACTGGTTGTGCTGGGTGACAATGCAGTGGGGAAAGGAGCTGGAATTTGTTTCAACAGCCTTGAACACGAAGATCTGTGGGATGCTGATCTCCTGGAACACCAAAGGGTCCTAAAATCTGGAACATGCGATGAGGCCCTAAAGTAGGTGCAGAAGGTCCTTAATCTGGAACACACAGACGAAGGAACCTCGAAGTGAAGGTTTGCTCTCCTGAGCTCAACCTTGTTGCAAATGTCTCTGTGTGTATTCTGCCTTTCTGGGCCAGACACTTAGGATTTGGTCAATCAGCTTTTGTCTCTCTGGCATGGAGACACGGGACGTGCTGTAGTCGTCTCGCTGGACTAAAACTCTGAACGTAGTGTTTGTTAATGTCTCTTTCCTCATAGGCTGGAGGCTCAGAACGTGGTCGTATCTGTTGCTGCCTCACAAGCTGTAGACTCAGATTCTCAGATCTTTTGTTGTCTCTCTGGATTAACCAGAGGCTCAGAATTTGGTTGATCTGTCAAAGTCTCATCCTTGCCTGGCAGACTCAGAACTTGGTGATCTGTTTCAGTCTCATCCTTGCAGGACTCAGACTCAGAACTTGGTGAACTGTTTGTCTCTCTCAAGGAGAAACTCAGAACAAGGAGTGTCTGTTAAGGGTACCTTTATCCTTTTCCGATGAGGAGGAGATTGCAAATTGGCACTTCTCCATTCCAGTGTTGCGATTGGCTGCTGGCATCAGAGAGGGCACACAGTGTGGCCCACCCTTCTTTCCCCTTTGGAACTCATTTGCATACTGTACACAGTTAGAAGCCTTTAAAGTGTCTTTAAAGTTTACCAATACATTTCTCACTTTCCAAACCACCATCAGAATACCCTTGGCAATATTCTAAACAAATAGACACCAAACATGATGGAAATTTTTTTTACTGTTCATTACTTTGTTCATTAACAGCTGATTCTGTGTAAGATGTTGCATTACAAATAGCTGTCACTGAGAATACTCATTTCTTATTTAGTATGAAATGGATATGTGTAGTTTACATCAGTCTTAAGGTTTCCAAACATAGTTATGAAAGGATTTGGATGGATCATTGTGGGCTTTCTTTCACCCACTACTGCTAAGGTCCTGTGGAATTTTTATGGCAGTCACAGACCAGGACATTAGGGATTAGTCTCTAGATTGGGTGAAGGGCAGAAACTGCATGTGGACCAATGAGAGGTCCTGTCCGGTGGTCTTCTTGGCCTCTAAGAGGTGTCTAGCTGTTGTCCTAGCATCTTTATCTGATGGCATTGGACAGTTTGTTTGTGTTAGTCCACCAAGATCCAATCAAAATGTAGCAAGCCTTTGTCTACTGTTACGGGCAGAGAGGGGCCCGGCCATAAACTGGGCCCTGGAATGTACTATCACAGGAAAACACAGTATTAAACAGGAAAATAATGCAACAGAATTTTATTTGTGCAATATTCGAAAGATCTGAGTCATCATGCCAGAGACGGGTTTATTGAGGATGCCGTATTGATTAAACAATTATTAAAGTGCAATATTCGAAAGATCGGAGCCGTCAGCCCGGAGACAAGTTTATTGAGGATGACATATGTGACCAGTCACGGAAAGTAGGGACACAAGTCGGCAGCACAACTTTCGAGCAAAATGAGAAGGAAGCGGGGTTTTTTTCAAAATTTGTGATTTTCGCTTTTTTGCAGAATCTGTTAGTTGAGATCACGAAGAAGACTCTCCGCGTTTGAGATAGCATTATTGGTATATTTAAAAGCATACACTTTGAGGTTGAAATTGGCTTGTTTTTCGGAGATTCTAGCATGCAGCAGAGGTGTGTTTCTTTTGTTATTGCCCCCGCCCTCCAAGGGAAGCGTGGCTCAGTGTTGCCAAGTCCGCGGTTGGGCTACTTCAACACTGTTGCCGCGGGCTGTTTTTCATGTCCGCAGGTTGAAGCGACCCCAATTATGTGATATTTAGCCCTGGGAATGCGAATATTACCGGAGAAGCCCCCCTGAAACGCAATTGGGCTTTTTTTGGGCTAGTTTTGAGTAGCAATTGTGTGGGTTTTGTTGTGAAAACCTGGCAACCCTGGTGGCTGGCCGTGCACAGATCTCTGCTGGCAGTGCTAAAGCAATAACGAGCAGCTGATACGAAGTGCAAACTTCCCAAATGATAGAAAGTCTGAAGCAGTTAAGAAGCAACACGATAATCTTTGGAAGATAATCTTGGATAATCTTGGATAATCTCTGGAAGAAATTCCATATTATTCTCTCCGGTCCGATAATGTGTTATTTCACCAATACTTCGTGGACTATGCTTGATTTACGTACGTACTATATTAACAACTATCCAAACTGTTTTAGACCTAAAAGAGTCTTTGTAGGCCTATGTTAACCTTAAATGTCAGAGAAAAGAACAAAATATAGAATAAATATTAAAAAATATATAGAATTCTACATTTATTTCTTATAGAAAATTGTACTTTGCATATTATACTATAAAACACATAATTATAGTTGATTTTAGTTTATCATAGTTGATCATAACTAGAGATGAAATGACATGAAAATTTCATTTTATGATTATAGTGACCAAAATGATCACGGTTATCACAGAATCCTGTTCAATCATGTTTCAATCATGTTTTACAGTTGATGACGACCATCTGTTAAGGGATTTTTTTACAGGGGTTAGTACTCCTGATATTCAGGATCCTTTTCCATGTTTGGTTGTTCAACCTAATCTTGACGTGAGTATAGTTTGTTTGCCAAAATCATGTGAATCTGTGTCCTTAGATTTATTTTCAAGTGAAGGCAAAAATCTGTATAGAACCTGTGTTTTGGTTTTTAATAAGTCAAGTCAACTTTATTTATATAGCGCTTTTAACAATGCAGATTGTTTCAAAGCAGCTTTACAGTGTTAAACAGCAAAATAATGCAACATAATTTTATTCAGCTGTATAGCCATTCCGGAGAAAACAGTGATGTCATCAGTTAATTTCAATTATCATACAGTGACTGTCACGGTTCATGAATCTGTTGTCTCTCTCGTCTCGTGTTGTGTCTGTGGGCGTGGTCACTGATCATTGCTGATCAGCAGCACCAGCTGGTTCCAATTGTTTGTGTCTTTATATGTGCAGTGACTGGTGTTTCATGTTGTCAGATCGTTGTGGTTTCCCCGGTGTGTGTTCCTGCCCTGTGTCCCTCGCTGTCGTCTGGTTCCTGGATTTCTCCGTTCCTCGTCGTGTTCTCTCTTCGGGTTATCTCCACTCAGCACTGGGATCACGAGCACCTTCACCGGGATTCACCTCACCTGGATCAAGCTCCATCACCGTCTGTCCACCGAGGTCCCTGCGTCACCCACCAGGGGGAAGCCCCCAACGAGAGCCACGATTGCCCACCCCGGAAGGATACACAGGTGAGCCGGAGTACTGTAGGGCATTCCTGACCCGTTGTTCTATGCACTTCTCCCTGCAGCCGCTGACGTTTGCTCAGGAACAGACCAAGGTGGTCTTCGTCCTCACCCTGCTGGCGGGTAAAGCGGCTCTCTGGGGGACGGCGGTGTGGGAGAATCAAGACCCATGCTGCGCCTCGTTCCAGGCACTCTCCGAAGAGAGTGTCCGATCGTGCGGTGGCGGGTAGAGAGGCGGCCAGACTACTCGCCGATCTCCGCCAGGGGGAGCGCTTGGTGTCGGAATATTCTATTCAGTTCCGCACCCTGGCTGCAGAGTGTCGTTGGAACGAGGAGGCGCAGTGGGACAGATTCCTGCATGGGCTGGCTGATCGTGTCCAGAAGGAGATTTATATGTTGGATCTTCCCTCTAGCTTGAATGGACTCATTGAACTGGCATTGAGAGTCGACGCTCGGTTGAACAGAATGGACCGATTCCAGCAGAGTCATCAGCTTCGCGGCGTGGATGAATCGCGCATGGACAGGAGGGACACGGTCAGCCCCGTTGTCGATCATGAGCCCATGCAGGTGGGGAGAGCTCGGCTTTCCCGGGAGGAGAGAGAGAAGCGGAGATCCCAAGGACTTTGCCTATACTGTGGCAAGGCGGGCCACTTCATCCACTCATGCCCGGTAAAAGATCAAGCCCGGTAGTAACTTTGAGGCTACTATCGGGTGGGATCTCCACCGAGAAGACCTCATCATCTACACTCCTCCCGGTAAGACTAAGGTGGGCAACTCACATGCACGACACCAAGGCTTTACTGGACTCGGGGGCAGAAGGTAATTTCATGGATTTTGGACTGGCTCAGAGATTTCAGATTCCCTTCACTCCACTCACTCATTGCATTTCTGTCAACGCCCTTAATGGTCAACCACTACCCAACATTTCTCACATTACTGACTCCATCACTCTCATCATATCCGGCAATCATACTGAGACAATAACATTCTTCCTCATGAATTCATCACTAGCACCCGTTGTACTTGGACATCCGTGGCTCACCCAGCATAATCCCAGAGTCAATTGGGGCCACAACACTGTGTCTGAGTGGAGTAATTTGTGTCATGAGTTTTGTTTAGTGTCTGCTTGTTCGTCTGTTCCTGTCTCTGTGTTCCAGGAGGAGGCAGTGGATTTGTCTAACGTGCCCGGGGAGTACCAGGACCTGAGGAGAGTGTTCAGTAAGTCTCGTGCTGCTTCTCTTCCTCCGCATCGTCCCTATGACTGTGCTATAGATTTAGTACCAGGTGAGTCTCCGCCTAAGGGCAAATTATATTCACTTTCTGTTCCAGAGAGGGAGGCTATGGAGAAATATATTTCTGATTCGCTAGCTTCCAAGTTCATTCGCCCTTCCTCATCTCCAGCGGGGGCGGGGTTCTTTTTTGTGGGGAAGAAGGATGGCTCTCTGCGACCGTGTATTGATTACCGGGGGCTGAACAACATCACGGTAAAGAATACTTATCCTTTGCCGCTGATGTCTTCAGCGTTCGAGCAATTACAGGGTGCATCCGTCTTCACAAATTTGGATTTACGTAACGCTTATCATTTGGTTCGCATAAGGAAGGGTGATGAATGGAAGACCGCGTTTAACACCCCTAGGGGGCACTTTGAATATTTGGTCATGCCGTTCGGGCTGTCCAACTCCCCAGCGGTCTTCCAGGCACTCGTCAATGACGTGCTGAGAGATATGGTCGACCAGTTCATATATGTCTACCTGGATGACATATTGATTTTTTTCTTCTTCTCTCCAGGATCATGTTCAGCATGTCAGGCGAGTGCTTCAGAGGTTGTTAGCGAATGGGCTTTTTGTCAAGACGGAGAAATGCGTTTTTCATGCACAGTCTGTTCCTTTTCTAGGGTACATCGTCTCGTCTGAGGGAATGCGTATGGATCCTGACATGGTTAAGGCTGTGATAGATTGGCCAAGTCCAGATTCCCGTAAGGCCCTACAGAGGTTTCTGGGATTTGCCAATTTTTATCGGCGTTTCATTCGCAACTACAACCAACTAGCCGCGCCTCTGACTGCCTTGACCTCCCCCCGAACGACGTTCCGGTGGTCCGATACAGCTGAGGCTGTATTCGCTAAACTTAAAAGCCGCTTCGTTTCGGCTCCCATCCTCGTTGCACCTGATCCATCACGTCAGTACGTGGTGGAGGTCGACGCATCAGAGGTGGGGGTAAGGAGCAGTTCTCTCCCAACATTCTTCCACAGACGACAAGATGCATCCCTGCGCGTTTTTGTCTCATCGTTTATCACCTGCCGAACGTAACTATGACATTGGTAACAGAGAGTTGTTGGCTGTCAAGTTAGCGCTAGAGGAGTGGCGTCACTGGTTGGAAGGGTCAGGGGTACCTTTTATTGTATGGACCGATCATAAGAACTTAGAATACGTCAGAACTGCCAAAAGACTCAACTCTAGGCAGGCTCGGTGGGCACTTTTTTTCGGACGTTTTGACTTCTCACTCTCGTACCGCCCGGGTTCCAAGAACATCCTGAGTGTATTTTACCTGAGACCCTTTTTGTCTCCACTCTCAGGTGGGAGATCGAATCGAGGGTTATATCAGCCTTAGAAGGGGTAACGCCTCCGCCCGATTTCCTACCGGTCCGACGTTATTCAGTGGGGACATTCTTCCAGCATAGCTTGTCATCCAGGGGTGCATCGCACCAGTTATTTGGTGAGACAACGATTTTGGTGGCCGCAATTTTGTCTTGGCTTGCTCAGTTTGTGCCACTGGTAAAACCCATCCGCAGGGCGATTGGAAGTTATTACAACCGTTGTCAGTCCCTTCGAGACCCTGGTCCCATATCGCTCTAGATTTCATTACCGCCCTCCCAGGGCAAGACGGTCGTTTTGACCGTTGTGGACCGGTTCTCGAAGGCGGCTCATTTTATTCCTTTACCCAAATTACCCTCAGCCAAGGAGACAGCGGTTACTGTCATTGATCACGTCTTTCAATTACATGGCCTCCCGATGGACGTGGTGTCTGACAGGGGTCCCCAATTTGTGTCAATTTTGGCAAGAGTTTTGTAGACTTCTGGGGGCGAGGGTCAGTTTATCTTCGGGATTTCATCCTCAGAGCAATGGTCAAACTGAGAGAGCCAACCAAGATTTGGAGAGAGTGTTGCGATGTTTGGTTTCCAGGAATCCTTCCTCCTGGAGTCAGCAGCTCTCAATGGTGGAGTATGCTCACAATGCGTTGCCAGTGTCATCCACGGGCCTCACTCCGTTTGAATGTAGTTTAGGTTACCAGCCACCAGTTTTTCCCAGTTTGGAATCCGAGGTCGCGGTCCCCTGTCTTCGGGTTATCTCCACTCAGCACTGGGATCACGAACACCTTCACCGGGATTCACCTCACCTGGATCAAGCACCATCACCGTCTGTCCACCGAGGTCCCTGCGTCACCTACCAGCGAGCTTGTGATCAGTCTCGTCTCTTGTGTTGTGCCAGAGGATTACCGGTTTCGACCGCACTTCTTGGTTGTTCAATAAAAGAGTTTGCACTTGCATCCTGAGCTTGTCATTGTCACAGTGACAGTGTGGGCTTTAGATCAGTAATTAGATCAGTAATTTAGTTTATATGGTTAATTTTGTTTAATAATTATATTTATTTTGATATTTAGTTGAAAAAATTAAGAAACATTTAGTGTCCCCAACTGAGCAAGCCAAGCCAGAGGCAACAGTCTGTTCAAAAAGTCCTAATGCTACACAATGCATCCCGTTGGGTCTGTCGTTGCTATGCAACCATACAGCTTTACAGGGGGTATGGCTTATCTAAATGAGATGTAAATTAACCCTATTGTCACTCCCAGCAGGTGAGAACAGGTGAGAACTGCAAAATGTTTAGAGGTCGTTTTC
This sequence comes from Romanogobio albipinnatus, assembly GCA_023566225.1. NCBI lineage: Eukaryota > Metazoa > Chordata > Actinopteri > Cypriniformes > Gobionidae > Romanogobio > Romanogobio albipinnatus. The sequence continues at coordinate 30,680,319 of CM042259.1, read as the reverse complement.
TCCCTATTAAAGTTTTTTGAGTGCCTACTTTAAAATGGCCACAACTTCTCCAAATATTATCAGATTTCCATGTGTTACACATCGTTGGAAAGCTTGGAGACTACACTTTCAGAATTCAGGTGATTTCAGGGGGAGTTTTTATTTATTTTTTATTTTTTTATAACAGACAGACATACAGACCAAAATAGTGCAGTAACGGACAATCTAGTAATTCCATAATTCCAGAAGTGAAATGTAAATGTATAGGTGTGTGGGTGGGTGTGAGTGTGTGTGTGTGCATAAGCAAAGTAACCATTAATTATTTATTACCATCTTCATTACCATAATTTTTTAGTTTTTTCTCCTATGTAATGTTTACCATTATGATACCATAATGATTACCATATATATATATATATATATATATATATATATATATATATACACACACATGCATACGCATATACACACACATATATATATATATATATATATATATATATATATATATATATATATATATATATATATATATATATATTTATTTATTTATTTTTTTCCAGGGGGAGATTAATTGACACGGTCTCTGCAGACATTTCAGGGTCATGCGTTGGTTATGTCTGGGCGCAGGTCCACCATCTGATCTGGATACGGCCCAGATCCAGCTGACTACAGTAAACCTCGGGATAAAAGAGAGAGACTAACATTAACGTAGATGCCATTCTTCTGATGATGTAACGGGTACATCAGGTGTTATGGGAAGTGTTCCCGTTCCGGCCAACCTAGTTAATGCAGCCTAACAATCATTTCATTGAAAAAGTGTTTTATGTGTATGCCATAGTAAAGAGATGTGTTTTTAATCTAGATATAAACTGACAGAGTGTGTCTGCTTCCAGAACAATACTATGTTCTAATACTAATAAGACTGTTCCAGAGTTTAGGTGCTAAATAGGAAAAGGATCGACCACCTGCAGTTGATTTTGATATTCTAGGTATTATTAACTGGCCAGAATTTTGAGACCGCAGTGGACGTGATGGAGTATAATGTATTAGGAGCTCGCTCAAGTACTGGGGAGCTAAACTGTTTAGTGCTTTGTAAGTAATAAAAATGTATGCAATGTTTAATAGGCAGCCGGTGCAGTGTTGACAGAACCGGGCTAATATGGTCATACTTCTTGGTTCTAGTAAGAACTCGAGCTGCTGCATTTTGGACCAGCTGGATTTTGTTTATTAGGCGAGCAGGGCAACCACCCAGTAGAGCATTACAATAGTCTAGCCTCGAGGTCATGAACACATGAACTAGCATTTTGCATTTAGCATTTTGCATTGAGAGCATGTGCCGTAATTTAGATATATTTTTAAGATGGTAGAATGCAGTTTTACAGATGCTAGAAACGTGGCTTTCAAATGAGAGATTGGTATCAAAGAGCACATCCAGGTTCCTCACTGACGATGAGGACTTAACAGAGCAGCCATCAAGTGTTAGACAGTATTCTAGGTTACTACTTTAAGTTGCAGGAAATTACTGGTCATCCAATTTTTTATATCAGCTATGCATTCCGTTAATCTTGTGAATTGGCAAGTTTCGTCAGAGCGTGAAGAAATATAGAGCTGAGTATCGTCAGCATATCAGTGAAAACTAATGCCATGTTTCCTAATGATATCTCCCAGTGGTAGCATGCTGTCCTCTACACCGTCTCAGGGCCTCTTGCTGGGGGGATGGCCGTCCTGCCCACAAACTAATCTGCAAACCTCGAGGGCTTGGGACACAGTGGAGGATTCCACATGAGCCTGACCCTGTCGGTGACCTGGGCAAGCATAGCCATCATCTCTGGGTCTGATTCGTAAAACGCTACCATTCCCGAAGGAGGCAATGCAGCCGAATCGCCATCCCCAGATAGACACGCATCTCCCTCCGATGCAGCGATTGACATCTGGTTGTCGGGCAACACTGACAGGGAGAAGTGCAGCCTGCAGTGTGAACTCACTCTCGTTGAAGGCACAGCTCTTACCAGCCGGGGCCGGTTCTAGGCATGGGCAGGGGTGGGCTGAGCCCACCCAAACGTCTGCCTTGCCCACCCAATCAGAATTTAGGAACTGATAGTGTTAATTTGTTTTTACTATTTGTGCATTGATTAAAAAAATCTGAGATGGGCTCGGTGTTGAAAGTTTTGATGAAGGGCTGTAGAATGCCCCAAACAATCACAAAAATAACACCAGAATTTTTTACTTTATTAACTGAAAAAAAGCGTTGTAAGCTACGCGCGCGCTTCAGCAGAAAAGCAGAGGCTGCAGTCACACGAACGAAAACGGGCAGAAATATTTGCGTGCTATTAAGGTAATTACGAGATGTTGTATTCGTGAATATGTATCATGTAAATATTAATATGCATCTCTGATTTTATTTATTTATTCATGCCAAGTTGAAATGCACGCTCATTTAAGAACGTGCATTTATTGCATGGACAGAGCTAGAACTTAATGTAGCTACCGGTAAGTGTTTCAAATGCAAGTGCATAGTTCAGTTGAAACCTTGCCCTCTTTGGCTTCTGTTGATGCTGTAAACTGAATGTAGGCTACGAGGCAAACTGTCTGTTTAAATAACAGCACTGAAATAAAAATGCGCTGTTTATCTTTTAATCAGTTTAGGGCCATTCACGCAGGACGCGTTTGTGCGGTTAAAAACGCGATGGAGGTATAGAGACAAGTTTTTAAAAAATGTTTTCTTTCTTTCTTTTTTTTTTTTTAAATGAGTGCCGCGTTTATAAAGCCGCGTCATGCACGAACTCTGCAAAAGTATGGAAGAGATGCGAGCGCACTGGTCTTGGGCGGGTCGCCAGGATGATTTTAAAAAAGGAGCTACATTAGAGTGAGGGCCTACATTAAAAATAAAAAATAATCATTTTGTTTTCATTAAATAAGTCTAGGCATATAAAAGGAATAAATTCGCGAAATATATCTGACTTAAATAATTAACAGATTTAAAATAAAGAAAGAAAAACTGCAACAGTGCTGTTGAGTTTGGTTCATTTTTGTGAGGCGCCGCGCTCCTCAAACAATCTTGCACATCTTGTTTTCTTAATTTTACAATAGCACAATGTAAGTAAACACTTTGCAGTTTTGAAGAATGTCCTATTCTTATTATCTGGATGACCAAAAGGATGGAGTAGGCTATTTTATGTTTTCACATTTTTGCCATGTGAAGAGGATGATTTTTCCACCAGTATTGGGACACGAGTGAACAAAGCCTATAATAAATAATCGTGAGCACTGGTTACTTTCAGATTCTCATTAATTTCGTTTTGTTTATATATATATATATATATATATATATATATATATATATATATATATATATATATATATATATATATATATACTTATATTTTTTAATTATTGATCTGTTCTGAATACTGTTAAAGGATGTTGTAAGGCATTGTGTCCAGAGGAAAATCGAGATGGCTCACTTAACTGGAGTTAGGCTATTGTAGACTATTGGAGGCGATGGACATTTCACAGCTCCACTTTATTCCCCGTGAAACTCGCGTAACAGTCCGTCACAAACGCTTGCATTACTTAATCAACAAAACAACTTGATTTGAGCAACAGAAAATAACCCGCATACATGGGAGTGCTGGAGGCGCAGTGCGCACATACAGCGCAGGCAGTTCAACAGGGAGCGCGCAGCTCTTAAAGGGGCCTAAACATATTCCTACTCGTTACAATTTGTTGTAAAGTGAGGGGAAATAAAATAACCTATAGCTATGTTTGTAGTGTTTATAATGTTTGTAGTACTTTTACCGGTATTATTTCTGAATGCAATCAAATGTGACTTATACATGACTTACCTGTTTTTTTTTCCAACCAAACAATTATTTGGTTAAAATTCTTGTTGGTTGGTTAACCAGTTAATTAGCCTCCCATATATAGGTCTAGCTATCAAATTAGTGCAGAATGTTGCGAATATTCATCAATAATCAAAAGCGTTTGTGTGGAAAAGTGCTGAGATGAATTTGTGCCATCTAGAGAATAGAGTCAAATTACCAATTGTATACAAGTAGGCTTTTCTTATGCTTGGCTTGACTTGTTTGAATGTAAATGGCTGTAGGCCTATAGTTTATGGGTCGCAAAAAAAATTTTTTTAAACCCAACCAAAAAAAAAAAAAGCCCACCCGGGATATCTGCCAGCCCACCCTTCTATAGGTGCTTAGAACCGGGCCTGTTACCAGCTGTAACAACATTTTTTAGCGCTCTAAAAGAAACGCACCATCACCAGCTGTAAGATCAGCCTTTTAGCGCTCACTGAAGGCGCGCACACACACACAGACAAACGAGAGGACTTGATTACCACTGTCACGCTGTAACACCAACACCACACACGAGACAGCTTCTCCCTGACGAACTGGCTCATTCTTTTAGAAATACTGCTTGTAGATTAGAGCATGAACAAATGAACCGCTCTGCTCCAAAGCAAAAAGCTAAAGATGGATTGCACCTGCTGCTCATTATATACTTGTGCTGCGAGGCAGAGCAGCTCATGTAAATATCCCATGCCAATGTGCATTGAATGTGGTGTTGAATTGACCGACTGAAAGGGAACACTTTTTACTTTTATGGATAAGAATGAAATTAAGGTAATTTTACAACTTTAATTTGAGTGTTTTCAGGTGTTTCATTATTGTATCCCTGTTTAAGATGAAAAATTGCTTGTGTTATTTTAATATTATTTATGTACTATTATAGTAATTATATATATATATATATATATATATATATATATATATATATATATATATATATATATATATATATATATATATATATATTTTTTTTTTTTTTTTTTTTTGCTTTAATTTTTATATTTTCAGTTTAATTGGAATGTAATTGGAATGTAAGTTTATTTTTGTGCTTTTGTAATTGTATTAGTTTTTTAATATTTCTATTTAACTTTAATTTATATCTATTTCAGTTTTAGTAATTTTAGTATTTTTTTTAAATGAAAGTGATTCATGTACATCTTATTTTATTTCAGCATCATTTCAATTAATTAAATGTGTTTAGGAGTTAACAATAACAACACTATTTATTGGTTGCAGTTTCCCTTCAGGTTTAGGTTTTTACTTTAGGAAGATTGTATCCCATTCTGCTGCAGTAGATAGTGTCGCCCTCTGGAGGGCTCTGACTTGATGTGAAATGAAAGATATTCAGATGACAGTCTAATGTTAATTGAGGTGTAAACCTAACCATAATTGATGGGTGTGTGAGGCATCGAGGGTAATAAAAATGTAAAGAGTATATTTGTGTGACGAAAAACATATTTGCTTGCCCTCGAAATGGAGAGAAAGACTGAATATGTAAGTTTGTGCATAAGAATGAGAGTCTTCAGTTTATCCTTAAATGTCCTTCCTCTGACTGAATGAAAGAAATGCAAATAAAGACAGAGAAACGATGGGCAGAGTCTGAAAAAAAGACTAAATGAAAAACAAAACAAAACAAAAAAACCTTTCCTTTCCTCTTTCTCTTTCTTCTTCCCTCCCCACTCTAGCCTGTGCTACACTGAGCAATGTACACGGTCTCAGGATTTCAGGCTATTATTGCGCTTCTCGACTCTTCATGACCTATAGCTTCATGTACCCCCAAGTTGTAAGTCGCTTTGGATAAAAGCATCTGCTAAATGCATAAATGTAAAATGTAATGTAAAATGTAAATGAAAAAAGGCTCACTGCAATGTAAATACGTCAACCATGATGCCACATTTGCCTCAGTTCCTTCTGCGCTCTCTCTAAACACTGGCTTACTTAACAATTCTAATGCATGGAAAGAAGCTTTGGCCGGTTACATAAATGTAATTATTTTGATTGTTTGTCTCTGGAATGCAGCAGTGTTGTGAAATTCTCTAGCCAGGACCACCCGCTGCTGCTCTCTACATTATGTAATGATGCTTGAGGGCACACACTTACAGCTAATGAGGCACTTGCTAATGAGAATATGACGTTAAGAATGTTCTTTTTCATTATCTTACAGTCTCAGTGATGAGAAAGAAGAATTTAGTCCTGCCAGAAATAAACAGAAATCTTAGTTCTCATGCAAATGTGTAGGTAGTTAAAGTTTAGGTAATTTACTAGTGTTTTGAAAACATAAGGATAAAAACAGTAGACTTTAACTTAACAGGAGCAGCCAGCAGCATAATTGCCTTTTAAGATTAACATTTAATTTTGTGTGTGTGTGTGTGGTAATTATTGTGAGTAAATGCCTAATTTTCTACACTGTTTTTAGTCTAATGAATTTTTGCATTGCTCACATGTAGAACTTTAGTGCCCCACTCTGCAGCATTTTCATGGCCCCATCATTTATGCTTTAATTTACTAGAGAAAATGTTCACATAAAAAACATGCAATCATATTGATTTTAAATATTAAATTAAAGGGGTTTTTTTACATTTTGAACTCTCTTTGGTTTAATGTTGCTGTTTGAGTATTGCCCAAAATCCAGTCCAATGGGAGTTATTCTCTATATCAGTGCTCACTGTTTCTGAACTCCCTGAAACGTCTCGATTGTAATTTTGAGTTTTCTTCCGGGAACATACACGTCACAATATTCCTCATTAATATAATTCCTGCAAAAGGCATAAGCAAAATAAATGGGCGAGGCCTGGTTGAGCTGTGTTAGTAGTGTGTTGAAACAGTGCTTGTTTTTTGCAGAACATCACAGCTGTTTTGTATATGATATGAGAATAGTAAGGCCTGTAGTTTGGGAGTGCATGTTATTTATGGAAAATATAATTATATTTTCAAAATGACATTATTTTTAACCTTTTTTTTCTGTGTCTGTGGGGGTAACATATCACTTCCCACTATCATAATTACTGTAGTTACCATGTTCTAAACATCACAGCCTTTGTTTTTCCATCAAATGTAATCTAACTAGGTGGTTGAATATACATATTTGGACTTTTACCACAAGTTAGCATATCAGCTAGATAAATAGCTAGCTAGTTAGCATCAGCTAACAATATTTTTCTAAATAATTTTCAGCATGGTTCATTTATAAATATTCATATTTATCTACTGTTATTTTGGCTTGACTTTTTAATTTCAAGATTAATCTGTTTGCACTCTGATTTTGCTGTAAATGTATAAAGCAAATTGCTTTGTCAAAATGTAAGAATTTTACCCTACTCTTGGGGCATTTTATGCCCCCTTGGTTCAAATAATTTTTTTGTTAAACATCTAATAACAAGAAAACTCTGGACATTGTTCATACTTGGTTTATAATTGATGTCATTGTCACTGAAAAGGAGCTATTCTAGACACAACTTTTGTTTCACAGAAAAAAATACAGTCTTTAAGAAGGCCTTTTCCCCCCACTATGTTTATTTTTATCAAATTGAAATGTGCCAAACAAAACATGATCTTATTATTAATATTTTTTAATTTGTAATTAAAGTATTTTATGTGTCCTCAATATCACTTTCCATCTTGTTAGTCTAAGAATTTTTGTAGCTCCCCAGTCTCTATTCACTTTCTGTCACAGAGTCACAAGGTGTGTTCGACATCGGCTGTGGCCGGATTCAACTGATCGGCGAGAGTAGCCGCGTGTAGACGGGGAGGAGCTGCAAACGGAGACGTGAAGTCAGACACTTTCTGCTTCCCGTAGTGACGCTCGCGCTGTGTTTGCATACTTTATCAGCTGAAGTGAAATAAATGGAATATTTGGCAATGCACAGATGTTTCAGAGACATTATTGTCATGTAATACTTTATGTACTGCTTAATACAGCGTGTCTTTGTACAAGAATAAAGTTCAACATATAAGTCTACACTATCAATGAAGTGGGGTCTATGTTTTTAATCAGTTTTATTTTGATAAACATGACAATATAACATCGCAACTACATGAAAGGAGGTTTTACTGTTATAAAAAAAAAACAGATTTGTGAGCATTAGTGGAGCTGAAGGTTTTGGAATAAACACGAAACACACGTGATCGCTGTCATGCTGTGAATCCAGCCAATCGAGGAACAGCTGTGTCGTCATCAGAGTCCATGCAGCCTCTTGCAGCTGCTCTGGAGAAACTGCACCGGCTGTATTAGCCAACTGCTCTCGAATAGCTCTAGCATTACATCTCGCATAACGTTGACATACGTCACTGTCACGTGGGGTCGGCGCTGCATCAAGTCGGACAAAATTTCTAACCGGCATGCACTGCTTCAAGTCAGCCGCCGATCGGTCTGCGCATCGCTGGGTGAAGTCGAACAAGCCTACAGTCAACGCCCACCAACACACAGACATCGTCACCGGATCTCCACGCTCCGCCCACTGGTTCACTATCCCCAGAGTACTGATCACCTGCACCTGCACCTCATCATCACAGACACTACAAGAAGCACACTCTCCCTGCACTTTACTGTCTGGTCTTGTTTCACGTACCTGGACTCCTTACCTTTTACTCACCAGAGATTCCGGTTGACTCCTTCCAATGCGTCCCTTGTCTCCAGCTCCTAGTGATGGCGAAGTGAAGCTTTCTGAACCAGTGAAGCTTTCAGCACAATCGTATCAGAAAAAGGTTCGTTACTCAAAGCTTTTCAAATCAGAGCTCTGCGAGGACCTCTGCTGGTGAAAGTGAGGGAAAGTATTAATGGATAGATGAATGAATGGGTGAATCAATAAATTAAATACATCACAACAATCTGTTCTATTGCATACTCCTAGTAACTCAAACCAATGTGGACATTTTTCCTGTTTGTGAACAAATAAAACTCATGAATAAATAAATGCTGGTGAATACACACACACACACACACACACACACACACACACACACACACACACACACACACACACACATATATGAGAGAGAGGGGTTTAATAGGTTCACATAATTGCCAATAACAACAATATTCTTTTAACCAATTAAATTTTCCAATACTTGAAAATGTTGAAAAGTTGAAAAAAAAAGTAGGCTGGCTTACACCCAAATATATATATAAAGGCTGTAGAACAAAAGCCAAATATATTATCAACCTTATTGGGCGAACTCAAATGAAAGTGTTCCCACATTTCAGAACCATGACAAAGTCTCGCAACAATAAACTAGTGCAATACAACAGTTCTGCAGGAAAGACTCGGGAGAATTATATCGACAATAGTGCATTTAATAATAGCTCAGCAAGCTAATAATATACAAAGTCAATTTGGCGTAGGCCCCGTCCGTAGGCATAATCCGAGGGTATCGGATCTGCAATTCCTGCCTGAAGATGAGGGCAGGGGCGCAGCCGACCCCCCGGGAGGTATGGACAGGACCATCCTGGTGGTGGTGGGGAGGATGGGGGTAATCGTCGCTTCAGATCTGCGTAATCGTCGCTTCAATATCTGCGAACTCAAACATGTGTAAGTACCGGGCTTTTATACGGTGAGCATGAGAATATAATTGGGTTAGAATGAAGGCAATAAGTGACGTAGTAATTGAGTCTTCCCAGCAGAACTTATGCTAGAGCTTTCATTTCTGCAGGAAAGACTCGGGAGAATTATATCGACAATTGTGCATTTAATAATAGCTCAGCAAGCTAATAATATACAAAGTCAATTTGGCGTAGGCCCCGTCCGTAGGCATAATCCGAGGGTATCGGATCTGCAATTCCTGCCTGAAGATGAGGGCAGGGGCGCAGCCGACCCCCAAAAGTAGGTGGAGTATGAATACACCGGGACGGGGCCCGCCAACCCCCAAAAGTTGGTAACTGAGTATACCCACCGGTCTAGAATCCTGGGATTCCTGAAAAATAGAGAAGGAAGTTACTATGTGGTAGAATTAAGATGTGAAGAGATACTGCATGCCTATAGCTTAATGAAAAGACAATTTATTTATTTGTATTATTGTTATATATGTATTATATATGTTTTTATTTATTTATTTAATTTTTTTTTTTTTTTTTTTTTTTTATATAGCCGCATTGGCTATAATAGAACGGCCACATTGGACCACACGGCCTCATTGGACCACACAGACAGCCGCATTGGCTATAATAGAACGGCCACATTGGACCACACGGCCTCATTGGACCACACAGACAGAGCCGCATTGGCTATAATAGAACGGCCACATTGGACCACATATAGCAGGCCACCTAGGGCCGTACATAAACCACACATATTCTGGCCTCATTGGACCACACGGCCTTTATAGACCACAGAGACAAGGCCTTGATCAGCCACCCGGCCTATATAGACCACAGAGACGAGGCTTCTAAGCCACAACGGCCGCTAATGCCACAAAGAGACGAGGTAAGACTGGACTGCACGTGAATGAAGCCACTTGGCTAGAATTTTTTTTTTTTTTTTATATACAAAGAACCTATGCCCCGGGGGGCGACTGGCCACTATTGGCATCTTTTAAGGACAAGACCAAGCCACTAGTGCCACACATATACAAACCACATGAGACTACGGCATCTAAGCCACATTAAACATATGCCCCAGGGGGCCACTGGCCGATCAGGCATCTTTTTAAAGGACAAGGCAAACATATGCCACAAGGCGCCAAGCCCCACATGAACACAAGGCCCACGTGGCCACAAGGCCACTAATGCCACACATAGACAGACATACTGAATACAAGGCCACTAGGCCACATTTAACCATGCCATGAAGGCCACAAGACCACGAGACAAGGCCACATTAGGCTACACGGTCACAGTAGACCACACGGAACATAGAATGTTTCCTAAACCATAATCCCACACTTAGACGAGACGCACAGACGATGGCCACTAAGCCACACAAAACGAAGCCATAAAGGCCGCACCCTTGAAGGCCGAACATGGAACAAGGCAACATTGTACCACAGAGACGAGGCCCGCCGGGCCACAAGGCTGCTAAGCCACACTGAATGAGGCCAGACAGACCCGCTAGGCCACACAGAACATGCCATGCTTAATGGCCACAAGACCACGAGACAAGGCCACATTAGGCTACACGGTCACAGAAGACCACATAGAACAAAAATATCGCATTAAATAAGACATTCAAGTTTTTTTATTTTTTATTTTTTTTATAATATGATTAATTTAGGATTATTTAAATAACGAACATGTAACAAAGGCACAACGGCTGCTACAGCCACATAGAGACGAGGCCACATTGAACAGAGCCGCTAGGCCACACGTATTAGATAGAAGTCGTTGAGGAGTGCTGGCTAGAATAATAACGGGATGAGGGAAATAAGATTAAGACACCACCACCAGTAGTTGCATAGGAATTTACCTGAACCATTACTGGAGAGCTTGCTGAGCTTCAAGGATGATTTTAGAATTGGTCTTATATAAGACTTGAATGCAGAAGAACACCAACTGCCCAGTAGCTTAAATGCTGGCCCAGAATTTCCACGGTCGTAGCTGTAGGAAGTCTGATACGAATAGGAGGTAAACTGCAGTTTTAAAGGTCAGTATAAAAGTGGGTCGGAAACCAGCCTTAGAGAGAGGTGCTCCGTTAGATAGATAAATAGGGGGGAGTGGTCAGAAGTCTTAAGACGAACGTGAAGATATTTAACCATAGAAGTAAAGGGTCAGAAATTATTCTTCATCTTAGGATTGTTAATGTGATACCAGAACCTTTAGAGTCATCTAGAATGCTTAAGGAAAAAAGTAAAGAAATTGAGTGAGAAATGAAGATCAGAATAGAAAAGACCGAGAATAGAATCAAACTGATTAGTTTCTAAAGTGAATTTCCTTGGACACAAAGCCGAAGCAGATAAAATATGCTTCTAGCGGAATATCGGTGTAAGTGAAAGAGCGACCTTTAAGATTAAAGTGTTAGGAGTTAAATTAAAAAGCTTTGAACTTTCCTGATGTTTGTTAAGACAAGTAGGTAATCTTAGTTTTACCTTTGGTATTATGGGAGAGTTTACCCATAATTCATGCCTGTTCAATTCATGAACTTGCCTGATGGTTTGAGCATTGCTGAAGAAAACCATCTTGACCATCATGGAATCCCACATTCATGGATGCCAACTCCGCGCGTTGAGCTATGTTCGTAGCAACACCAATCTGAGAGAATAGTCCATGCACAGGTGAGTTGGAGATCGCATTTCTTTCCATCTGCAGTTAGGAGGATTCTAAACCCCTGGCGTAGCTCCCGCTCACATCTTGATAGAACACCATCTAACCGTCAAGCTGCTGAGAGAACCCCCAAAAGAAAATAAACCGGAACAGCATGACGAATACATAACATGTGCATGTGATTGAGAACACCGGACGATGCCCTTGCAAAAGAAAAGAATGTTTTATAAGGTTAAGCTTTACTAGCTAATAAAACCATAATTAGCTATATCGGACCCGACACAGCTACCGAACCTATGAAAGAGATCAAAACGAGATTCATCATTTGATAACCTAAGCCAGGATAATACCGTGTGAATTTTTTTTTTTTTTTTGCCGACACGTTTGCAATATGAGAACAATATCGCAATCCTTAAAAAAAAATTCCTTTGACCCTAGAATGAAATCTGATGTCTTTAATAGTTAGTTTGACATGTTCCCCAACGCCATGATAAAATTTTGGCCTGAATGATTTCGCTAAGTGAATGGATTGATGAAAAACTCCGGACAAGTCCTTATGCGTCTGATTAACATACGGCCTGCTGTAATGCACTGAGATCCCACAGGTTAGCATCAGGATCGCAGTCTGAAAAGCAACGAATCACAATGACTATAAGTGCACCGTTTGCCAGCTTTAGTGAAGAGAAAAAGCTTACTGCGAGAGACCTTGCCGTTTGCGGTGCAGCCAGGAATCAATACGCATGTGCAGACTGTGTCAACAGTCGACACTATTACTCCCTTGTATATTGTGTTAGTCACAATAGGATTCGATGCAAGTGTAGCTGATCACAGACATGTCTTTTCAGTAGCTCAAACAGCAGAGCGCCGCGAGCCACAGCCCGACTCCCAGAAAAAACAAGACCCGAAAAATGCCAAACGTGCGCCCCGAATGCAACTCAAGGTGCCCCGGACAAAAGCATCCGCCAAATGCACAAATGTAATGTAACGTCTGTTGAGCACTCGAATGCAATGCCCAATTGGAGCGCCACACAACACAGAAACACTCAAACAGGATTGAATGGCCCAGAGCTTATCACTACCAACTCTGCCTACCAGCGCATACGCTTTACCAATGAATAGTAGAACATGCAATAGATTCATGATTCGGTGAAGTCAGATTGACCACAGCAGTTCCACTGGAGTTTATCTGAACTGAAGCATTTGACATTTCATGCGTTTATAAAGGGAGTGCACTCTGCTCACTGTATTCATAAAAGATTTGAATAATTGTTTTCTAATCAATAATTGTGATTTAGATGCTGTACGATGCAATCTCTATGTAAACGGGTCGGATTGAGTACGGAATCAAATTAGTGCTGCTATCGAATCTCAAGTCAACCTTGTTTTGTATGCAAACCTTACCCGACATATGGTGCTGAGAGTACAAGCAAGATACACATTTGTTTTATCATAAATGTAGCCATTGCGTCCTAGCTGGGAGGACCAAGTAAGACGTAACACTAAAATCTAAGTTCTCGAAATATAAGAGGTATCCAGATATCAGTAGCTGAATAAAAAACGAATAGAGTCAAATTAACTGGAGTAAAGCGAAGACAAACGCACACAATTACTAATATATATGACGTGTTTATTTTGATTAACTAATTTATTAATATGTTGCGCATTTTTTATAATACAATAAGCAAAGCACCTTAATGTGAGCACAGAACGCTACGGTTCTTCCTCATGGAGAAGGAAGCCATATCGAATCACGAAAGGAAGCCATTCCAACACTTGGTGCCCCGTATGTTTGAGCAAATATGTACTCTGCTGGATGCAGGCCAAAACGCTTCTAAGCTTGAAACTATGTTGTGTCAGTTAAATTGCATATGTGACGAACTTGCAGCGCTTGGAAGATGAATCTAAAGCCATTGAATAAGAACAGATTAAAGCACTGATGTCGGTCCTGTACCTAAATATGCTAATTTGCTCAGCATAGTTTTTTTTTATTATTATTTTTTTTTTTATTGAATTTTAGCGATCTGATAACACTGAACCAATCGCGATTGCAGCTTAACTTCAGTTCAACATGAAGCCCCGATTAAATGGGTGCATGTTTCTTTAAACCCCGTTTGTTTTCTTTGCATTCGTAGGGAGAATGATAGAGTCTAAATATGCTGTGCATATCTGATCTGTTTCAGTTTTTCTAACAAAATACTACCGGTGTCATGCGAATCATTTATGAGCACTATGGACAGAAGCGAGTCACGACGAGCGATCACGTTGCACAATCAGACCGGCAAACACCTGTGCTCGTCTCATACAATGCATGTGTGTGCTCTATACAGACGTGCTTGCGACAAAGTTGAAATAGAGTAAGATACTACACCCAATCGCATCGGAATGCATAACCATCACTGTGATAGAAGCTGATGAAGTGATGTCGCCAGAATGGTGATGAAACCACAGCCGTGTCTTTGATAACATGCCCAGATAGTCCTCCATGAAAGCGATGATCTGAGTCTGACGTGAGACTTGCTCTTGTTACTGAAGTACTCGCGTCTGTTACTGCGGTAACCCATTGAACAAAATGATAGGCTGACGTGGACTTAGAACGCTACTGTATACACATTATTAGTTATCATAGACCAGCGATCGACCGCTACGGAACGTCCGGTTCGTCAACTAATCGTCGCTTCAGATCTGCGTAATCGTCGCTTCAGATCTGCGTAATCGTCGCTTCAGTATCTGCGAACTCAAACATGTGTAAGTACCGGGCTTTTATACGGTGAGCATGATAATATAATTGGGTTAGAATGAAGGCAATAAGTGACGTAGTAATTGAGTCTTCCCAGCAGAACTTATGCTAGAGCTTTCATTTCTAACAACCTGTGTCGTGCATTTTTAAACCTTTTTGAATCAGAGTACGAAGCAGTTATGTGGGTGTGTGTGAAACGAAGCTTCGGACATCATTGGTCACGTGATTTTGATAGAACGAATCAAGCATCGATACAAAGCTTCACTGAAAAGCGTTTAATTTTTTTGACACACGCTTCGGAGCTTTGGTGTCACTAGCCGTGTTTCCATTACCCTTCAAATTGCTAATTGAAAATGCGGCCAATGGAAACGCGTCAATTTTGCAAAAACTCCCATATATCGCAAAAAGGTTTTTACGCTTGCATGAGGTGGTTTTTCAGGCAATTCGAAAAAGGAAATTTTCGCAAAACTGCAATGGAAACTGGAGCCTGTTTTTTTCCCATTTACAGTTCACCTGGTACGGTCATGCATTGCCCCCACATAGGGCCTATATATTATTTTTTTTCCACTCAAGTATGTCTAATAACGAGATCTTATGTCGTTAAAACAGCATATATTTTCTCCTAATAAAGAAAGTGGCATAACACCGGACCCCGGTGCATCCACAAATATCATAACTATCTATAGGCCTACTGTAATTAAGACATATATTCAAGAAATTTATTAAAACAGAAAGACGCTACAGTTTCAGCCTTGCTCAAAGACTGAGGAAACAGGCCAGCACGTCAATCCATTCCATACGATCTTGGTTTGCTTCTTATTTATTAAATATACAGCCAAATAGTTGATTGAACATTGATCAAAATTAAAATACAATTTATACAAAATTAAATACATTTTAAATTAAGACTTTCTAGAAAACACAATTCAATGAAATGCTCAATCCATGTCCCCGGACTTATGCGCATTTGATTATGTGCCTTACTCATGCTGCTCACTTTTCATAATCAACATATGAAATTAAAAGATTATAATATTTAGACATAGCCTAACTATATGAAATTTAATTTTCTTTAACCCTCTGTCCGACGAAGTCGTCATCGCCTTCTGATGGATTTTTTTCCTTATTCCAGCGCAAACAACTCACAATACACCGTCATTTTTAGCCATACAGATCAGCTAAGTGCAAGACATAATTATAAACAGTAAACTGTCTACTTTTAATTGTGTACACTCAATAACAGCAAAGGCCGTGGACTCTGGGAACAGATTATTTTGCACTCCACTCCAAACGCTGTCTTCATTTCAAAAATATATTTTGTTTATTAAACGAAAAGTTTTTCATTTCAAAAGCATTTCTAAATTCAGTTTATATTTACAACAAACGAAATTACAAGCCAAAATAATGAAGTGGTAAAAAAAAAAAACTTTGAGTTACCAGCATGCAAATTCAAACTGTATGTGGCAATGCGTCACAATAACCTGGCGTATGTAAAAATCGATCATGATTTCGTACCCTAGTGGCTGGAATGAGTCTGTGCTGATAACCGCCATTCGTCAAGGTATAAATCCTCATGTACAGGTCCTTTCACACTGGACACGATTTTGACGGGCGAATAATTTGTGCGATGGTTTTATTTTTTGATCAGCTGTTTGTGTAATGAGTGCTTCCACACCGAACGCGAATGTGCTGTGGCGAAAAAACAATACTTATTTGTTTTGTTTCTGTTTTTTTTTTTTTTTTTTACACTCGTAGTGACAGAAAAGGCTTAAACCAATCACATGCAAGAAAACAAAGGTCACGAAATGCCCAGTTGATGTCATTAGCTATTCAATCAACATTAACCTTTGCCAGGTTTCGCATTTCTCACGAGATTACAGCTGTAATTGTGTTTACAGCTGTACAGCTGCGTTGCCCACTAGGCTACAGACAATGATATCATAACCTTTTGAGTTAAAACTCGTTGATTATTTTCTAAACCTAATTGTGTCCGCGACTATGGAAAGTGAATGTGTTTCTGTCAGTACAACTGTGGCACTTAAATGTTTACTGCTCTGGATCGATTGGTTCCTGAAGTGTTTGTCTTGTCAGATGCGGTGCTACTGTCTCTAGAGGAGCTCCTCAAATTGTCCCACTGACATTTGAAAGTAACTGGCCATGATAAAGTTTTAGCTCATGTACAAGATTAGCATACTGCCCTTCAGACTCTCTGTTCTTTAAGACTGGGTGCACCCAATACCTTCTTTTCGGTCTTTTAAATAAAATGAAAAGCTTGTCTTCACTGGATGATGAAGTGTCCGTGTTTTGCGAATGTTTTGGAATGTTGGAGCTCTGAAACGTCACAGACACTGCAAACTCGCGTCACAGCTGATGTGAATGGTTTTGATGCTAACTATTCGCACAATATTAGTTTTTCCGTGTGTGGAAAAACGTTTCAGACGTTTTTCTGGTGTGAAAGGGCCTTAAGACATTTGATGGTGGTGTATGATAATACCATGGGATTAGAGGGCCTGATCCAGAAGACCATCCACGTGGCTCAGCGGTATTCTGCTTGCAGGCTTCATCAACCCACTGTTGATCACCATCTGTCGCCCTTCCAGCACCTGAACCTATGCAAGTGGACTCAGCTCAATGAAATTCAACATCTGTCTGTATTGTGGGAGAGGTGATCACTTCATTGCGGCCTGTCCCATCCGACCATCACGCCCAGCGGTGAGTACTATTCAAGTTCCAGCTCGTATTGCCTCTCACACTCGAACTACGGTACAACTAATTCCGGCTCGGCAGGGAATTTCATCAGCCCCCAAATTCTCCAACAACTGAATGTTTGTCGCAAATGTTGCCAACAGGATCTCTGTATCCATATCATCAAGGGAAAACCGCTGGGCCGTGGTCACATCCGGTATTGCTCCCCCACACTGACGCTCCGCATTGGAAATTTACATTCTGAGGACATCGCGTTCATGGTGCTGGAAGGTTCCACCGCGAACATCATCCTGGGATGCCCCTGGCTCTCTCAGCGCCAACCTACCATCCATTGAAGCACTGGTGAGATTCTCAAATGGAGTGGTAACTGTTTGCTAACCTGTATATCTCCTATCAAGAAATCCTTGGCAAGTCTCCGTTCCTCCACTCCCGATTCCGAGGTCCTTCCTCTCCTCTCTACTTCCATAGAAAGTCCTGAAACTGACCATCACGTCGAGATTCCTCCAGAGTACCGGGCGTTACAGGATGTGTTCAGCAAGTGGTTGGCAACACAGCTACCACCACACCGGCCATGGGACTGCGCCATTGACCTGCTGCATGGGGCTACCCTACCAAAGGGTAGGATATACCCACTGTCCATCCCGGAACAGAAGGCCATGGAGGAGTACGTGCAAGAGGCACTCACACAACGCTTCATTCGTCCATCAACATCCCCTGCCGCTTCGAGCTTCTTCTTCGTGGCCAAGAAGGATGGAGGCTTGAGGCCATGCATTGATTATCGTCATCTCAACTCCCAGACGGTAAAGTTCAGTTATCCTTTCCTCTGGTCCCAGCAGCTCTGGGACAGCTGCGAGGAGCTCGTATCTTCTCCAAACTGGACCTGCGGAGCAAGTGGAAGACTGCCTTCATCACACCATCAGGCCACTATGAATACCGAGTCATGCCATATGACCTGTTCAACTCCCCCTCTGTGTTTCAGAATTATATGAATGAGGTGTTCCGGGAGTACCTCCATCGCTTCATGGTCGTTTACATCGACATCCTCATCTTCTCCCGGAATACACCGCCAACACATCTCCCTGGTCCTAGAGAAGCTTCGACAACACCACCTGTACCTGGTCCTATTGCCACCGGAACCAGGACAGCTGGAGCCAATACCTCCCCTGCGCCAAGTATGCACAGAATTCCCTCCATCAGACCACCACTGGGCTCACCCCGTTCCAGTGCATCCTGGGTTATCAACCTCCTCTCTTCCCCTGGTCGGGTGAGCCCTCGGAGGTTCCAGCTGTCAATCACTGGTTCCAACAG
This sequence comes from Romanogobio albipinnatus, assembly GCA_023566225.1. Classification (NCBI taxonomy): domain Eukaryota; kingdom Metazoa; phylum Chordata; class Actinopteri; order Cypriniformes; family Gobionidae; genus Romanogobio; species Romanogobio albipinnatus. Next base: position 30,661,538 of record CM042259.1, on the reverse strand, counting down.
AGTGAGAGGGTGTGGGACTCAGCTCATGTCCATCTCCAGCAGGCAGTACGGAGACACAAGACACAAGCCGACACCAGAAGAGGTCCCACACTACAGTACCAACCTGGCCAGAAGGTTGGTACTGTAGAGTCCACAGTACATAGGTCCATTCACGATACAGAGGCAGCTCAACGAGGTCACCTATCGTCTCAGCCTCCCTATACAGTATCGTATCTCACCATCTTTCCACGTCTCACTATTGAAACCACACACTGAACCCTTGTCTTCTCCCTCCACAGATCCTGGTGCAGTGCCGCCTCCTCCTCCTCCTGACGTCATTGAGGAGGAAACCATCTACCGGGTGCAGGCGATCCTGGACTCACGACGACGGGGTCCTCGGATCGAGTACCTCGTGGACTGGGAGGACTATGGTCCAGAGGAACGCTCCTGGGTTCATCGCAATGTCATCCTCGACCCCACACTCCTCACCCACGTCTTCCTTGTCTCCTCGTGTTCTCCTTCATCCAACCTACCATCAAGATATTCACGCTGCTAAGTGACTGTGCAGTGCCAGTTATCATCCTTTACCTGCCTCCCTCGTTTGCCTGTGTTCATGTCTTTGTTTAAAAAAACACTTTCACCTTACCTGTCTCTCTGCCTCCATCTGTGTCCTGACACTTTCATTGTACATTACCAGAAATTGTTTGGGGTCTGGAAGATTTTTCACATTTTTTAAATATTTTATAGTGAGCAAATTATTACTTTTTTTTTTTTGGGTGAACAAATCCTTTTAAGCCACAGGACAGACTGACCATGTCAGAACCCAAATACAAGATCTGTTCAGCTAAGCTCTGTTCAGTGATCTCCATGTGTTCGAAGACAAAAATGCCAAAAGGCTGTAATATCCTTTAAAATAACAAAAGACAGTTCTTATTCACATCATTCTTAAGAAAGTGACATCATTTCTGGGTAACACAAAATGGTATTGGTTTGTCTCAGAAATTTTCCATCCCCGTTTGATTAAATTTTCATGTCTACATTTTTAAAAGATGTTTAAAAATGCTCTATATTTCCATCCCGTTCCTATCCTTCCCATCCATTTAATTTTAATTTCTTGTGTACATAATCAACTTATTAATAAAGTGTATGTTCCTGTGCTAAACCAAAATGTATTTATGAAATGCATATTACAATTAATTTTTTAGTAAAGTTAGAGGACAGTAACTCCTTACAGAGGACCCCACAATTTCTGTTTCCCTCCGTCAGTTGACTGAAGCAGCTAGTGTTGCCCGAGGTGTTAAACCATTTGTAAAGCAAACTGAATAGTGGTAATTCACAGGAACATTGTGTTTGCATGTGATCTTGAACTGAAATTCATATCTTGGCAAACATGTACGTTTCCCACTTCATTTTCAATATGCCTGTATTTCTTATATGCGGTTCCCTTTCGAGGGAACTCTCACTGCGTCGGAACGACACTTTGGGGATACTCCCTAAGCACTAGCGAATCTGAAGTCCGTATAGCCACTAAACCAATCTGATTGGCGTGCGTGATGACGTCATCGTGACGGCGTACCCGGAAGTATAAAGCGGGAGCCGGCTCACAGAAACGGCAGTTATTGCTCTTTAGCATAGCGCTCTCTGTTGAAATTGTCTGTCTATTTACTGTTGTTTGTCACAGTTGCAAAAGTGTGTGAATGATGGAAAAGAATGTGAGAGAGTTTAAGCAGTGTGTGCATCTGTGTCCCTGCTTTATTTCGGGCTCAGATGCACACCTGCTTTGTGTGCAGTGTCTGGGTGTTGAGCATGCTCGAGAACTGCCCGTCAGTTGTGAAAAAAGCTGCTCACACTCAGACTGCTCCGCTCTCTGCTGGCCGTGTTCGATGAGGCCGGCCAGCTTTGTGAGCCCCAGGGTTCTGGACCCGCGATCGCTGAGGCGTCTCGGTGTCACAGACCATGGGGTTCACAGAAGGACTTGTCAGCGGGATCTGGGACTGCTGCGGCACTTTCCCAATCCTTGTCTGACAGTTCTAAAGATCTTCCTCCCCGTGTGTAAGCCCCCGCTGCGGCTTCTTCCCCCGGGGTTGAGGATCTGATGCTTATTCTCTCCGGTTCCGAGGAGCTGGATGAGTGGTGCATCAGGGCAGGTGGAGAAGCAGGAAGTGTTTCATCGCTTCATCCACTCGCCCAAGAGGAGCTAATTGAGGTTTTTGACTCGTGCGGTGGCCAAATTGAAAATCAATTGGCCACAGGAAGTGCCGGAAATTCAGCCACCTAGTAGGCTGGACGACCGGTTTCTTTCTCGCCGGGTCCAAACACCTCGCCGGGGTTTTTCCCGGACCTACACACCGAGGTGTGTAGGTCGTGGAGGCCTGCACACATTATCTGTCTTGCAGGCTTACCAGGCTGACCTCCTGGAAGAGCTCAATGAGTGCTGGAGCTACGGAGGGCTGCAGATTTGTCTCTCCGCATCACCAGGGAGATGGCCCGTGCTATCGGCCGGGCCATGGCTTCTATGGTGATGGTGGAGAGGCATCTCTGGCTGAATCTGTCGGGATAAGGGAGAAGGATAAGTCCTTCCTCCTGGACTCCCCGATTTCGCCTTCTGGTCTATTTTGTGACGCGGTTGAGACCGTTGTCGCCGGGTACCAGGGGGCGAAGATGCAGTCAGCGGCCTTCCGTCAGTGCCTCCCTCGCCACTCAGAGCCTGGGAAGGCGGCCCCTAGGGGGCAGCCTCAGCCGTCTGCCAGCTCCTCGCACCGGCAGGTGCAGAAAGAGAGCGTCGCCTCTAGAGCCCCTCCTCCAGGAGCCTGGCAACAGAGGCGGCGTTCTCACCAACAGTCCCAGCAGCGGTCTTTCGCTCCTGGAGGCGATCTGAGGAACGTACTCCAGGACGGAAGGCTGCTGGGAAGAAGTCCTAGCTTCGGCTGGACTTCCAAGAGCGGTTCCCCCCTGCAGAGGAGCAACCGAGGTTGCTTCCTCTGCGGCGCTCCGGGGAAATCGAGGTAATCCCGCCATCTATGACGCTTCGGGCCCCATCGATTTCCCGCGAACGCATGCTGCTCCAGCCGCCTCCGGAGGGACTTGCGGCTGGGCAGCTAACGCGTCCGCACATTGAGAATCGTTCCCAACCACTTCCTGCCGGTCATCTGCTTCAGGGGGTTGGGGACGAGGCTCGTGTAACACCTTCCCTTGGTAGAGTATCTCGGCGCATGGAAATGCCTTCCGAATATTTCTACATGGGTCCTGCGTACTGTAGACAAAGAGCGGGGTCGGGTAAGGGAACTGATAAAATCCTTTCTGGCAAAGGAAGCCTTAGGGTGCATTCCTCCGCCAGAGAGGGAGTCCGGGTTCTACAGCCGGTACTTTATAGTTCCCGAAAAGGATGGAGAGTTGCGTCCGGTAGACCTGAGGTATTTGAATCGGTCTCCGAGGAGGCTCGGTTTCAAAATGCTCATGGTCTCCATCATCGTGAGTTAGATCCAGTTCGAGGACTGGTTCGTCACGATAGATCTGAGGGACGCATACTTCCATATCTTCATCCTTCCATGTCACAGGAAGTTCTTGAGGTTCGCTTTCGGGGGCGAGGCGTACCAATATCGAGTGCTTCCCTTCGGTCTAGCTTTCACCCACGCACATTCACAAGGTGCATGGATGCAGCTCTGGCTCTATTGAGACTCCAGGGCATCCGTGTGCTGAATTATCTCGACGACTGGCTCATATTGGCCCAGTCGTACGGGATGACAGTTCGGCATTGAGGTGTCATACTAGCGATGGTCTCAGAAATTAGGCTAGGCCACAGCATCACTGTAGAGCACTTTCAGGAAGTGCTGGGGCTCAGGGCAGTAGCGTCCAACGGGATACCCTTTGGCCTGCTGTACATGAGACCTCTACAGTGGTGGCTGGAAACCAAGGGGTTTCCCCCAGAGGGAATCCTTTCCGTGTGATCAGGGTAACGCGCAGAGGCTTTCGTTCCCTGGTCATATGGAAGAAACCTTGGTTTCTCTCCGCAGAGGACCAACCGAGGTTGCTCTGGGGAAATCGATGTGGTAATCCCGCCGTCTATGATGCTTCGGGCCACATCAATTTGCCACGAACGCATGCTGCTCCAGCCGCCTCTTGAAAGACGTGCGGATGGGCAGCTCGCGTGTCCGCACACAGAGAATCGTTCCCAACCACTTCCTGCCGGTCATCCGCTTCAGGGGGTTGAGGACGAGGCTCGTGTTCACCCTACGCCTACCTCGAGAGGCGGTTCCCTTAGTAGATTATTTCGGCGCATGAGAATGCCTTCCGAATATTTCTACATGGGTCCTGCGTACTGTAGAGTGGGGGCTAGGGGCACATGGCAGCAGCGTCCAACGTGAGACCTTTTGGTCTGCTGCACATGAGACCCCTACAGTGGTGGATGAAAACCAAGTGGTTTTCCCTAGAGGGAATCCTTTCCGTATGATCAGGGTAACGCGCAGATGCCTTCGTTCCCTAGTTATATGGAAGAAACCTTGGTTTCTGTCCCAGGGGCCAGTGTTGGAGCGTCCTGTTGCCGGAAATCCGCTTCAACAGACGCCTTCCTCACTGGCTTGGGCGCGGTCATGGACGGCCGCTTTGGGGGAAAGTCCTAGGGCTGGACTTCTGAGAGCGGTTCCCCCCGTAGAGGGGCAACCGAGGTTGCTTCCTCTGCGGCGCTTAGGGGAAATCAATGTGGAACCCGCCGTCTATGACGCTTCAGGCCACATCGATTTTCAGCGAACGCATGTTCCTCCAGCCGCCTCTGGTAAGACCTGCGGCTGGGCAGCTCGCGCGTCCGCACATAGAGAATCGTTCCCAACCACTCCTGCCGGTCATCCGCTTCAGGGGGTTGGGGAGGAGGCTCGTGTAACACCCGAGGCCAGCCTCGAGAGGCTGGTTCCCTCAGTAGATTATCTCGGCGCATGGAATGCCTTCCGAATATTTCTACATGGGTCCTGCGTACTGTAGAAGAGCAGACATCCTGTCGAGGCAGGGGCTGAGGCCCGGGGAGTGGCATCTCCATCCAGAGGTGGTGGAAGGCATGTGTGAGAGGTTTGGTCCAGTGGAAGTGGACTTTTTCGCGTCTCGAGAGACGTCCCACTGTCCACTGTGGTGTTCCCTCACGCCATGGTTCAGACGTGGCCGAGGCTGCGTCTGTACGCTTTTCCCCCGATTGCTCTGCTCCCAGGAGTCCTGGACAGAGTCCGCCAACAGGGGGTCAGTCTACTTTTAGTAGCACCCCGTTGGCCGACGCGGGTTTGGTTCTCGGATATCATAGCTTAGCTGGCAGGTCCTCCATGGCAGATTCCTCTGAGGAGGGATCTCCTATCTCAGGCAGGGGGAACTATATTTCACCCCCGGCCGGAGGTTTGGAACCTTTGGGTCTGGCCCTTGAGGGGGTCAGGTACCTAGAGATTGGCCTGTCGGCAGAGGTGATAGAGACCTTACTCAGTTCTAGGGCTCCATCTTTCAGGAGACTGTACAGCCCCAAGTGGTGAGCCACTTGGTGCAGGGAGCATGAGGTGGACCCAGTTAACTGGCCGGTGGCTTCAGTGCTGGAGTTCCTCCAAGATCGTTTCTCTGCGGGTCTAACCCCGTCCACACTCAGGGTGTCCGTGGCTGCCATAAGGCTTTCCACACTCCTTTGGGTGATGGGCTTGGGTAGACACCATCTGGTTGTGCAGTTCCCCTGTGGGGCTCGGAGGATGCGGCCTGTGGCACGTTCCAGAACTCTGAACCTGGGATCTGGCAGTGGTTCTCGAAGGCTGGCTGAGGCCCCCTTCGGACCATTGGAGTCGGATGAACCAGGGAACTTAGAATTGGTCAGTTCCTTGGTTCTTCAGGCATTACATCCCCCGCCTCACGTGACGGCGGAGTAAGAGACCTTCACTGTGAAGCACTTTTGAGTGCTGGGGCTCAGTACAGCAGCGTCCAAGGTGAGACCTTTTGACCTGCTGCACGTGAGACCTTGACAGTGGTGGTTGGAAACCAAGGGGTTTCCCCCAGAGGGAATCTCTTTCGTATGATCAGGGTAACGCGCAGATGCCTTCGTTCCCTAGTTATATGGAAGAAACCTTGGTTTCTGTCCCAGGGGTCAGTGTTGGGAGCGTCCTGTTGCCGGGAAACCGTTTCAACAGACGTCTCCCTCATTGGCTGGGGCGCAGAAGGCGCTTGGGTTCCCCAGTCCTAGTTGTGCCCGGTCTCCGGCTTCACACTAGGGCAGGCACTACCCTCGGTAAAGGTCCCAAGGGCCAGTGTTGGGAGCGTCCTGTTGCCGGGAAACCGTTTCAACAGACGTCTCCCTCATTGGCTGGGGCGCCGAAGGCGCTTGGGTTCCCCAGTCCTAGTTGTGCCCGGTCTCCGGCTTCACACTAGGGCAGGCACTACCCTCGGTAAAGGTCCCAAGGGCCAGTGTTGGGAGCATCCTGTTGCCGGGAAACCGTTTCAACAGACGCCTCCCTTCATCGGCTGGGGCACGGAAGGTAAAGGAGTGGAGAAGTATCTCCCTACGGTGCTGGTGCTAGGGTACTCAAGTCCTAGTTGTGCCCGGTCTCCGGTTTCACACTAGGGCAGGCGCTACCCTCGGTGTGGGCTAGTGGGTACTCGTTCCCCAAAGTGTCGTTCCGACGCAGTGAGAGTTCCCTCGAAAGGGAACGGCTCGGGTTACGTCTGTAACCCTTGTTCCCTGAGAAGGGAACGAGCACTGCGTCGCGTCACCACACCTCGGCATGCCTGGAGCGCATGCTTCAGAGCAATAGTTGCCGTTTCTGTGCGCCGGCTCCCGCTTTATACTTCCGGGTACGCCGTCACGATGAAGTCATCACGCACGCCAATCAGATTGGTTTAGTGGCTATACGGACTTCAGATTCGCTAGTGCTTAGGGAGTATCCCCAAAGTGTCGTTCCGACGCAGTGCTCGTTCCCTTCTCAGGGAACAAGGGTTACAGACGTAACCCGAGCCGTTTTCCTTGAACCACTTCACAGAATATTTTAGGGAGCGTCGTTCCGCTCACATGTACTGTATACAAACATGTGTTGTCCTTTCACTTTCACCTCCTGCCTAAAATCTTTTATTTTTTTCTTGCCTCTGGTGTGTTATGGTCATAATTGAAGAAACTGAAGAAATATTGTAGGATTCTGAGAGGAAACACTGTCATGACTTTTCATAGTAAATTTATACTAGATTATTTAACATGTTAAAATATTTAGTTAATTCAGCTGAGGTGACAAGTAGTCACTTCATGGTAATGGCTTTCCTCATTCACCTTTTGTGTTGGCTGAACTGTAAATCGTTTCACCCCCCTTTTCTTCACTATTGTGATGTATATCCGAGTGAAACGACTTCTCGAACAAAAAGAAAAATGTAGGCCAGGATTTGATTTTCTCCATGGGGAGTTAATTGGATTGTTGGATAGTTGTGGTTTGCTATTGTTGTGATGTCATGTGAGTGACAGGCTCCTGTAAAGAGAAGTCAAGTCTTTACTTTATTTATATAGCGCTTTTTACAATGCAGATTGTTTCAAAGCAGCTTCACAGCGTTAAACAGGAAAATAATGCAACAGAATTTGATTCGGCTGTACAGCCACTCTGGAGAAAACGGTGATGCCATCTAGTTAATTTCAATGAAATGATGTTTAAAACTGTTATTTCATTGTTCTTTACTGTGTTCAGTGAATTAAGTCATGTTAAACTGTGGTTCTCTGTATTTTCCTGGAGTCGTCTACAGGTGGCACTGTGTGTGTTGCATGCAAGACAATGCGCATGCATTCTCTCACCTCGATCATTTTGTCAGACGTGCAGCGAGCAGTGTGAGAGTGGCGCACACTCTCTGGAAATTGTGGAGGTTTTGTATTCATCCACGGTTAAATACAATGTTTTATGATTATATCCTGGATAAATACCAATTGTGGATGTATATTTTGTTGTGTTCTTTTGGAGAACTTTCATATTTGAAAAATTATGTTGTGTATAATGTCCGCGATGATATGACGTCACACCATGCGGTGTAGGCCTGTTCATTTGGCGTTAAGAAATGTTATATACTTAATTTTCCCAAATGTTTCAGGTGATTTTAATTTAATGTGATTGTTTACACAAGCTGTGTCCCAATTCAAGGGCTGCATCCTTTGAAGGCCGTGTCCTTTGAAGTGCGCGGCCGACACTGCCTTCAAAGGACGCACCGAGACTCGTTTACAGTGGAAGGTATAGCGGATTGCGTCACCGTGGCACGACGAAGGCTGTCCTAATTCGTATGTCCTTCGAAGGCTCCTTCAAAATACGGCCTGCAAATGCGTCCTTCTTTTCCCATGAAATGAAGGATACTCGGATGGATGCTTCGCAACCTTGCCTACCCCAGAATTCATTGCACGCCGCGACGTCAGATTTTTTAAGAGAAATTGCCAGATTACACTCCAATTTACTCCAGTAATCTAATGTATCTACTAATAAAAATAAATTGTTGACTAATATGTTACCAACATACGATTTTATATAGTTTATACTCTGTATTATGTACATAAATGGGCCGAGGTAAACATATTTAGGCTAGTTGTTTTGTTTTTAGGCAGTTGAATATAACTTTAAAGTCCTGTATAAATGTTAATTTCAGTTCTCTTCAACAGCAGCTGTCAACAGTTGCTAAATATTACAAATAATGTAACGAAATGCATTTACTCTGTATTTGAGTATAATTGTGAAGTACCTCCGATTTTTTATTTAACTTCATCTCAGAGGCAAATATTGTGGTTTTATGGAAAACGGCTCGGGTTATGTATATAACCCTTGTTCCCTGAGAAGGGAACGAGCACTGCGTCGGAACGACACTTTGGGGATACTCCCTAAGCACTAGCGAATCTGAAGTCCGTATAGAAACTAAACCAATCTGATTGGCGTGCGTGATGACGTCACTGTGACGGCATACCCGGAAGTATAAAAGGGAAGCCAGCGCATTGAAACGGCAGCTATTGCTCTGAAGCATGCGCTCCAGGCGTGCCGAGGTGTGGTGACGCGATGCAGTGCTCGTTCCCTTCTCAGGGAACAAGGGTTATATACATAACCCGAGCCGTTCCTTTTCGAGGGAACTCTCACTGCGTCGGAACGACACTTTGGGGAACGAGTACCCACTAGCCCACACCGAGGGTAGCGCCTACCCTAGTGTGAAGCCGGAGACCGGGCGCAACTAGGACTGGAGTACCCTAGCGCCAGGTGCCTTAGGGAGATACTTCTCCAGATACACTCTGAGAGCCCTAACTGGGCAGAGCAGGTGAAGTCTCCCTCCTTCCGCCGTCACGTGAGGCGGGGGATGAAATGCCTGAAGAACCAAAGACCTGGCCACCCCTGATGGAACTTTGGGCACGTAGCCCGGCCTAGGGTGTAGGACGGCATTAACTCCTCCGGAGGCAACCCCAGACAAGTCGGCATTACCGCCAAGGCCTGGAGGTCCCCCACTCTATTTTCAGTGATGTACTCGCCAGGAGAAAAGCCACCTTCAGGGTCAGGTTCTTTGGTTCAGCCGACTCCAATGGCTCAAAGGGGGGCCTCAGCCAACCCTTCGAGAACCACTGCCAGATCCCAGGTTGGGAGTCTGGAATGAGCCACAGGCCTCATCCTCCCAGCCCCACGGAGGAACTGTACAACCAGCTGGTGCCTACCCAAGACCATCACCCAAAGGAGTGTGGAAAGCCCCATGGCAGCCACGGACACCTTGAGTGTGGATGGGGTTAGACCCGCAGAGAAGCGATCTTGGAGGAACTCCAGCACTGAAGCCACCGGCCAGTTAACTGGGTCCACCTCACGCTCCCTGCACCAAGTGGCTCACCACTTGGGGCTGTACAGTCTCCTTGAAGACGGAGCCCTGGAACTGAGTAAGGTCTCTATCACCTCTGCCGACAGGCCAGCCTCTAGGTACCTGACCCCATCAGGGGCCAGACCCAAAGGTTCCAAACCTCCGGCCGGGGGTGAAATATTGTGCCCCCCGTCTGAGATAGGAGATCCCTCCTCAGAGGAATCTGCCATGGAGGACCTGCCAGCAGAGCTATGATATCTGAGAACCAAACTCGCGTCAGCCAACGGGGTGCTACCAGAAGTAGGCTGACCTCCTATTGGCGGACCCTCTCCAGGACTCCCGGGAGCAGAGCAATCAGGGGAAATGCGTACAGACGCAGCCTCGGCCACGTCTGAACCATGGCATCCAACCCCAGCGGGGCTGGATACGTGAGAGAACACCACAATGGGCAGTGGGACGTCTCACGAGACGCAAACAGGTCCACTTCCACTGGGCCGAACCTCTCACACATGGCCTCCACCACCTCCGGGTGGAGTCGCCACTCCCCGGGCCTCAGCCCCTGCCTCGACAGATGATTGATGATTGAGGTACGCTACAACAGACGTATTGTCTGTCCGTACCAGGACATGTTGGCCGCGGAGGTCCGGGAAAAAGCTCCTGAGAGCTTTGAAGACCGCCATCATCTCTAGGCAATTTACCTCGGTGTGTAGATCTGGAAAGAACGGTAAGCCCCGGCGAGGTGTTTGGACCCGGCGAGAAAGGAACCGGTCGTCCAGCCTACTGGGTGGCTGGACTACCGGCACTTCCTGTGGCCAATTGATGTTCAACTTGGCCACCGCACGGGTCAACACCTCAACCAGCTCCTCTTGGGCGGCTCCTCGGAACCAGAGAGGATGAGCATCGGATCCTCCAACCCGGGGGAAGAAGCCGCAATGCGGGCTTCCACACGGGGAGGAAGATCCTCGGATCTGTCAGAAGAGGATTGAGAAAGTGCTGCAGCAGTCCCAAAACCTTCTGACAAGTCTCGTTGTGAACCCCATGATCTGCGACGGGTCCAGAACCATGAGGCTCACGAGGCTGGCCGCCCTCATCAAAAACGGCCAGCCGAGAGCGGAGCAGTCTGAGCGGGAGCAGCTCACAGTATTGACAGGCTCCCTTGAGAGCCGCCCGAGCATGCTCCACACCCAAACAATGCACACAAAGCAGGTGTGCATCCGAGCCAGAAATATAACGGGGGCACGGATGCACACACTGCTTGTACTCTCTCACGTTCAAACTCATTCTTGTTTTTCTCTTTCTCTCACACACAGTCTCACTTTGGACAGACAACAATAAATAGACAGACTTGTCACACAGAGCGCTATGCTGAAGAGCAATAACTGCCGTTTCAATGCGCCGGCTTCCCTTTTATACTTCCGGGTATGCCGTCACAGTGACGTCATCACGCACGCCAATCAGATTGGTTTAGTTTCTATATGGACTTCAGATTCGCTAGTGCTTAGGGAGTATCCCCAAAGTGTCGTTCCTACGCAGTGAGAGTTCCCTCGAAAGGGAACTGACTTTTTACACATGATTATTAGATTTTGATATTAGTTATCGTTTAAAAAATAATCTAAATAAAATACACTAGAAATATGTCTTATAGATCAGGGATAGGTTGGTCTTGGAGGGCCGCTGTCCTGCAGAGTTCTGCTCATTTGATTTGATTTGATTTGAGGATGTGAGTTAATGTTATGGCAAAAATTAATTCGTCGACATCACTAATAAGAGACAAACCATAATCCAATTGTCTTTATAAAGATTTATTTTCCTTGCAAGGAAGAGCCACGGTCAGTGCAGCCGCTCGGGCTGCCTTGAGTGTGAACTGGAGACACAAAAAAAGCACAAACTCTTATACCCCCAATGTTTAAACACACCTTCTCAGTATTTTTCCATTTCCACACAGGGTAAAGGCAAGAAACACAATACACAAATGGTCCCTCTTTGTCTTAAAACTAATTTAAATTATCCGACACCTTTGGTTCAGGAAGGCCTTCAATTTCAGGTGTCCTGCCGCTACCCCCCTGGGTTTCCACAGACACTGGGTCTTTTGAACTAAGAGAGGTGATTTGCATGGCTAAAGCAGATTTTGACTTCTGTGTGAACTCAAACATAAATATAAAATTTTTCCACAACAATTCCCCCTTTTATCATTCTTTGATAACTCACAAGAAAAAATTTAAGAAGTGTAGATACGAATAAAACAGGCAAATTTAAGTCACTCTTACACTCTTCCTCTCTGATTTTTTTTTGTATAAATGATCACGCTCTTAAATTTGTAATTGAAGAAAATAAAAAATCCCCTAATATGTTTTAGGCGTCTCCTCGCTAGTCATCTCATCAAACAGCAACCTGTTCAGTCTTTCTGTGGCATGAAATGATGTGCTCTGTCGCCACAAACCCAAAAACATGCATCACTCTCAATGGTGGAATCAACATGTCTGTGTGGTTGCACCGTTGCGTTCTCTTGCAGGCAGATGTTGGATGTTTTGTTGGAATCTTCCCTTGCTTGATGTCCGTTGCAGCTCTAAGCCCCACCTACTGGATTCTGTGGGCTGGCAATAGGGTTTAACTTGAAAACTGGTAGGCTCGCATGCACCCACGCCGCTCTCTCCGATACCTTGACGGCAGTGTGTCGTCAGAAGTATGACGAAAGGCCCTAGCCACATTTCCGCCTTCCAGCTCTTCGTACTCAGGTCCCGTTTTACCACGTAATCTCCTGGCTCGATTTTGTGCAAGCAGATTTCACCTGCACACAGATATCAGACAACAGAGAAGACATTTCTTTGCAATAATTCAAAATTTTATTGATGTAAGCTATTGTTTACCCCCTTCCATTCCCATGAATGGTGGTCTTCCAAAAATGTCTCAAACGGTCGAGGCCTTTTCTCATTTTCATTTATATCAATATGCATCAAGATGCGAAAATTTCAGCAAATATTGTAACCCCCTTATAAACTTCATTCATTTGAGTATCATTACCATTCCCCCTTTGGCTGCAGGCTCGCCCATGCAGCCATTTATCATAATCATCGAAAATATTGTTGGGGTAAACAAGGCTTGCCATCACTACTCGTCTAAATGCCATTTTGCACATTCACACATCATTCACAAGTTTCCAGCCACAATGTCTCCACAGGTGCTTCTCCGCTGCTGTGGCAAATGCCTGCATACTCTGTAAGGAAATCAAAGCATTTGTGTTAGTTTCAGATAATAAAATACATTCTGGTTCCTTTGACTGCTGTGCTGCCGCGGCCTTCGCAGCCGCATCTGCTCTCACGGTTTCCTGTAGAAATAAACTCTTTGTTGTTAGTTACGCTGCGCATTTAAGTCTTAACTTGAAAGTTTCCCATAAACATACTGAAAATATCCAATAAAATGAAAGACAAATCCGTATTTCATCTCTGTAAGCCAGGCTAAGTCAGTAATCACTGTCACTGCTCTCCCATCATGTTAGGGGTGTGTGATACCTCCAAAATCCAAACATTCCAACTTTCTGCTATCAACCGTTTGACGACACACACATCCCTAGGCCAGACCCACAGTCACTCCTCAGAGACTAAATACTGTAGAAAACATATATGAAAAACAAACAATCAGTGGTTCTTTTGATTAATCAAAATCATAACAGACCTTTTTGGCATTCACTCAAACTCAAACTAAACAATACAAATAAGTAAGATAGATAATAATCCATCTTAGCGCTTTAAATCTCTACATAAAACATCCTTCAGTTTACATTTTGTGCTTTGCCCACAGTTTCTCACTGTGCATCACATTCTTATCAACCTTCCTTCAGTCAGTCATTTCAACACAATTCTTCACAAACTACCCTACTTACTATTTCCAACAGACCCATTTTCACTCATCATAGCCCACCTCATATTTAACCATTAACAAATATAAATCTAAATTTGTTAATGTTAAATATACTTCATCAAAATGACAAAACTATCAATTTGTATTACGTTCAATCAGCTCGTTCACTCATCTTTATCTCGTGACATCATACTTAATCATACTCAATACCCAATTCTTTATCAAAATCTTTTCAGCTCCTGTTATCAATAAACAAAATTAATTAATTAATCAATTAGGATTTATTTTAAAGTACCCTTTTCTCCATGCCCTGTCCATTAAAACTCCTCTTATATCATGTAATTTGGCAGTGATTCTTATCATCAAACTTGCCACATCAATTTCTTTAACGCTGGTTAAAACCAGTCTCTATTTTAAAAAGCATTCATATTTCAATATCCATTTTGGCCTAATTTGACTTTGGTTGTTCACAATCCCCGTCAGAAATCCTAATTTTTTATTTTTATTTTCTATTTATTTTTTTTGTTTCCTGTATGAATCAAAATATGTCTAGAAGTTATCTAGATATTCTTTTAGAAGTTATCTTTTTGGTTCGCCCTCCGGCCTTTTGTAAATATGAGGGAGTCTCTAGATCATTTGGATAGCGACTTCAGTTAAATTGTCACTTTGTCTATTAATTAATCCAGAGATTAATTCAAACAGTCTTCATCCATGACAAATTTGGTCATAATTACAAGTGACAGACAGAGCTGGATGTCCAATCCACTTAAAGCTCGTCCAATGTTCTGATCATCTTTTCATCAGTTTCACTCAGAATGATCAACTTCCTCTAAAGTTTTGTTTGTTTTGTTTAACTTAACCCATCTGTAATGATAAAGACACTCATTCCAGAGGTTACTGACACACTACACTCAATCAGGACACATAAATATGAACTGCTCATTCTCAAGATGTGCTTTTACATGGTCTCTTAACCAGTTTCAAATATGTCTGTTCATTAGTTGTTTATTTTTAGAAAAGTCAGCTGGGTTGTTTTGTTCTGATATCATTGTTTTTGTGTAGTCTCAGCTTTAACTGAGCAATAACAGATAGAGTACAATCCCTGTTTCCAGCCTCTCTCTCTCTCTCTCACCCAGATAATCTTTTCATCAGTCTTCTAAGACTTTAACTATAATGTTAAATTCATTAACCCTTCACAAAGTTTAGAAATTTCATAGTGTAACTTATTGTTTCAAGTTATCTTTAGTTTAGATACCTTTGTTATTCAGACCTTCTCTTTAAACTTCAAAAGCCGTCCTCATCTTAAAGCCATCACCATGTCTCTGAATTATGCCTGCTGAAGTAAACTTATAATAACATTAGTTCCTGATCACACAGTTTTCCTGATACAAATTAATACATTTTGTTCTGTTCTCCGCAAGGTTAAGGATGATCAGCATGGTCTCAACTGGCTCTTGAATGCCAATCTCGTCATTGCTCTTTTCTTCAGGGTGTTTCCTGGCTCTCAATTTATGCAGTATTTGGTGAGCGGTATAGAGGGGCCATATTTAGGGCAGGGGCTGCTGTGTCCAGTCTTGACCTTGGCCCCTACGAAACACAGCTTCCCCCCCCAACAGAGATGCTGCTGGCCTCACAGACATCTGCCTCACCTCTCATACACACCGGAGTCCCAAATAACTTATCGTGATTTCCCTGGCTTGGGTTGCCCCCTGTCAGGCCGTAGGAAGTCTTACCCGTCTTTGGGAAACCACCTCGTGCTTATTTTGGTCATCGTTTCTTTGACCCTCAACAGGATCAACATTTTTTTTTTTTTTTTTTTTTTGGAGCCTTTTGGAAAGTGCATTCAAGAGTCATCAGAGCCATCTGGTCTGCTTTCAAATTAGCAAAAACATGGAGACAGGTTAATTATAACACAACTTAATCACTAAAATCCATCATACTTCTTCAAAGCTGCTCCATAGCAGTGCTTAGATTATTTTCAGTGAATTTAGCCAAAACACCTGTCCATTCATTTTAATGTTCTGCTACATCTGTGACCAAGGCCATCAGTTCTGTACATGGTGAAGGCTAAGAGCAGACAGAAGTTACTGGTCCTATCAAACATTAGTCAAACATTTCAGTTCATTAAAAGTCTGTATTTTTAAAACATGTCTTATTGCCCTCTTGATGGCACCTTTTTTCTATCTTAACAAACAACTGTATATTATGTTCACATGATGCCTGTGCCTTTACTCATCAATATCTTCTATCATCTGTGGCACAGGCTCAGATATCAGCTTTGAGCTGGTCTGGGATCAGAGAGAGACTCTGAGGCCTTCAGGGCTGGTACACTGCATTTTCATAAACTTCTCACTCTTCACACTAGCTCAGTGTAAGATCTGGCTTTGTTTTCAAATAAATGAGACATTTTCCTTTTAACTCTATCCTTAGACAGAAATCACATTTTCAAATGATCATGACTTTATATTTGCCTCTTGCCCCCAAAATGAATTCAGAAGCTTTAATTTCCACTCAGATTGAGTCTCTGTTACTCAAGTTAGGCCACGTGGTGGCCGGATTGAGATTACAAATTGTTTATTTCAGATCAGCACAGGCTTATCTTTTGAAACCAAAACATCAATTTCTAGGGTTTTCAACATTTTAACACCTATAGTTATTTCAACAACCCAATATTCAGTCAAATCATCATTATCAGAGTTTTGCAAAGGTGAGAAGAGCAAGAACATATTTATTATATCTTTTTCATTTAAAACTCGATTAATCAGGATTTATATATCTTATATATCTTTTACAATATAGTTTATCATCTTTAACTTTAACTTTAATTTTAACCTCATATTAAAATTATCTCAAATGAAAATAATCACTAAAGTCTTTATCAAGCTTATTATTTTCTCATTTGCTTAGTGTAAATCTCTGTTTTATTATTTTTTACTGAGTTTCGTTTACAGAATTTAGTCTGGTGACCTGATTTGCCACACTTTTTACACCTTATGGGTGTTTAGACACGGTTACGTGCGAAATCAATGGCCCAGCTGAGCACAATTAAACGCTCTCATCTTTAGCTTATGGAGCAGCGTTCAGTAACCTGTGTGCTCCAACAGTAGCAGTCTGTCTGAGAACAGAGCTCGCTCGAGGTCCAATAAAACAGACAATGGCTTGCAATTTATAGTGCTTTATCAAAGTTTATCTGCTTTTTCACCAAAATTATTTTTAGTTACTCAAATTGTAATGTATATCTCCCTTCGGGTATGGCACCTCCCCCATTTTATAAATTAATGAATACGCACAAACATCTACAAATTTGAATTTTCTTGTTCCCTCTTTGTTTGTAGCCAGTCAACTTCCAATTACAATAAAAACATTTCTGCCCATTATCTTCATCAGTCCAGCAAATTTCTTTGAAGTCAGGGTTTCAGAGCGGAGCTGCTTACAGCATTTGCTCTTGTTCATCTTACAATCTTTATACCGACTAATCAAATTACTGATCATATCACTCAAATTGTTAGCTAAAATTTAGTAAAAGTTCATACTCACCAGCGATCTTTAAACAGCTGTGGCATTTTAATTTCTCTGTTTCATTTCTCCACAGTCAATGCCTCTCACACCCAGCATTTCGGTGTCTGCTCACATTTCTCACACGCGTGTTCTCACAACAGCCCATCGATTTATCCTTTTCCTTCAACGGACTCTTTCACAGTCCCAGTCCGGTCACTCAGCGGTGACACTCATATCATGACATTTAATGAATTTCATATACGTTGCATGCATTTCTGGCCATATCATTTTCTCATTTGATAAAATACCGGTGTCTCATATTCAGCTAGCTTGCTTTGGATTTCCCCATATTGGCAGTCCGATTCTGTGGCTTTTCGCGCGCGCGCTATTAATCTGTTGGACGTCTCCAGGACAGATCTGATCTTCTCACCCAAGATCAGCCGGGCGGACACTCTCAATAGTGCCCGATTTTGTGCCCTGGTTACCTGACCGCGGGCGGAACCAACCCAATCTAGGTAATATGGTTCCCAGACCAATCTAGGTCTTATTTAATCGCCCACGTGATTTCAGTTTCTATCCCATAAACATATCCGCGGGCGGAACCAACCCAATCTAGGTAATATGGTTCCCAGACCAATCTAGGTCTTATTTAATCGCCCACGTGATTTCAGTTTCTATCCCATAAACATATCAACCACGTTGCATTCGTCACAGAGTCAGACTCCCCCTATGGTTTATCCCTATCAATTCAATTTAACCAAATTCTATAAAATAAAATAAAATTCCCCCTGAATTTTTTTTCAAGAGTTTGTCCCTTACCAGAAGCGCCCCGTTGCCATCGGATTCGATTTCTCTGATTCCAGTGGCTGGACCCTCCAGACACCCCAGAGCAGTCAGCCCTTCTCCCTCAATCCTTCGGGGTAAGGCTGTGACTCTAATGTCCAGGATGATCAGTCACCGACCTGCTCTCAGGGTCCAGAAGGCACATCCAAGGAATCCCACTATTACTGACACCAACTGTTATGGCAAAAATTAATTCGTCGACATCACTAATAAGAGACAAACCATAATCCAATTGTCTTTATAAAGATTTATTTTCCTTGCAAGGAAGAGCCACGGTCAGTGCAGCCGCTCGGGCTGCCTTGAGTGTGAACTGGAGACACAAAAAAAGCACAAACTCTTATACCCCCAATGTTTAAACACACCTTCTCAGTATTTTTCCATTTCCACACAGGGTAAAGGCAAGAAACACAATACACAAATGGTCCCTCTTTGTCTTAAAACTAATTTAAATTATCCGACACCTTTGGTTCAGGAAGGCCTTCAATTTCAGGTGTCCTGCCGCTACCCCCCTGGGTTTCCACAGACACTGGGTCTTTTGAACTAAGAGAGGTGATTTGCATGGCTAAAGCAGATTTTGACTTCTGTGTGAACTCAAACATAAATATTAAATTTTTCCACAACAGTTAATTTAATTTATTCTTCCCTCTTTCTGAAAACATCTTAGCGACATGGCAGCCGTCAAATAAGTCAGCACTGCAAGCCTGTTGGTAGATAGTGGAAATATGCACTGATCCCAGAGAATGTCCCGCTTCACCAGGGTCTCCCAGCCCAGCTCAATAAAAGTCTACATAAAAACGTTTTCTTCCATCTGTTTTATGTACTGTTAATTTTCAAATTTATTTTGTTGTTCTAATCTTAAACGTAACTTATGTAAATAGTTGTAAAAAGTACTGTAAATAAAAATGTATAGAACAATTTATTGTTTCATTTACAAATTAATTGACATGACAAAAATAAATTAACAGAATTATTTATTTAATTTACAAATTATAACTTGCATAACAAAAATAATGTGTAGAACGATATTTCATTTACATATTTTAATTTACAAAACCAACATTTTAGTTCTCAACTATCTCTCAAGAAGAGAAAACAATCAGTCCATTCTCTCCCTGCTCTCCTCTGTCTCTCACTGAAACTTCATGTCCTGCCAATTTATATCAGCTCATCCTCTCGGTCTCGTTTCCTCTTGACTGGAGTTGGTCCTCCTCATCTTGGTCATCCACTGCTGAACTTGACCCTGGTGTGTCCTCAGGGATGGAGGCAATGAGGACCCAACACCTCATTCATGAAGACAAACCATGGCCAAGTTTCCCACTCCAAGATGCTTGAAGAAACCTTCCTGTAAAGCTACAGTACTTAGACACTTGGGTAAAAATGCTGTAAAGTCAAGTCTACTTATGACATTCAAAAATAGTGTCATAAGTAGACTGTTAATTTTTTTGATCAATTAACTTCTATTAACTAAATCAAATCAGTTTGTGTGACCACCCTTTGCGTTGAAAACAGCTTTTGTTTTGGGACACTTGCTCATAGTTTTTTAGAGAGCTTTGCAGGAAGGTTTCTTCAAGCGTCTTGGAGACGCTACCACAGTTCTTCTGGATTTAGTCTCAGTTTTTTCTGTTTCTTCATGTAATCCCAGACGGACTCGATGATGGTGAGATCAGATCTCTGTGTGGATCATAGCTCTGTTATCAGACTCCTTCTGCATACAAAAATCTCACTGGAATGGATTATTACAATTAATGGCAAAATTAATGTTTGAAAATGTAAACTGATATAACCTACTGACACACTATTACAAAAGTTATAAATAACTGGCTTAAAAACATTTTTGGGGGTGAAAATACTAACGTGCCTAAGACTTTTGCACAGTACTGTATGTATATATATATATATATATGTATATATATATATATATTTATATATATATATATATATATATATATATATATATATATATATATATATATATATATATATATATATATATATATATATACATACATATATATACTCACCTAAAGGATTATTAGGAACACCTGTTCAATTTCTCATTAATGCAATTATCTAATCAACCAATCACATGGCAGTTGCTTCAATGCATTTAGGGGTGTGGTCCTGGTCAAGACAATCTCCTAAACTGAATGTCAGAATGGGAAAGAAAGGTGATTTAAGCAATTTTGAGCGTGGCATGGTTGTTGGTGCCAGACGGGCCGGTTTGAGTATTTCACAATCTGCTCAGTTACTGGGATTTTCACGCACAACCATTTCTAGGGTTTACAAAGAATGGTGTGAAAAGGGAAAAACATCCAGTATGCGGAAGTTCTGTGGGCAAAAATACCTTGTTGATGCTAGAGGTCAGAGGAGAATGGGCCGACTGATTCAAGCTGATAGAAGAGCAACTTTGACTGAAATAACCACTCATTACAACCGAGGTATGCAGCAAAGCATTTGTGAAGCCACAACACGCACAACCTTGAGGCGGATGGGCTACAACAGCAGAAGACCCCACCGGGTACCACTCATCTCCACTACAAATAGGAAAAAGAGGCTACAATTTGCACAAGCTCACCGAAATTGGACAGTTGAAGACTGGAAAAATGTTGCCTGGTCTGATGAGTCTCGATTTCTGTTGAGACATTCAGATGGTAGAGTCAGAATTTGGCGTAAACAGAATGAGAACATGGATCCATCATGCCTTGTTACCACTGTGCAGGCTGGTGGTGGTGGTGTAATGGTGTGGGGGATGTTTTCTTGGCACACTTTAGGCCCCTTAGTGCCAATTGGGCATCGTTTAAATGCCACGGCCTACCTGAGCATTGTTTCTGACCATGTCCATCCCTTCATGACCACCATGTACCCTTCCAGCAGGATAATGCACCATGTCACAAAGCTCAAATCATTTCAAATTGGTTTCTTGAACATGACAATGAGTCCACTGTACTAAAATGGCCCCCAAGTCACCAAATCTCAACCCAATAGAGCATCTTTGGGATGTGGTGGAACGGGAGCCCTGGATGTGCATCCCACAAATCTCCATCAACTGCAAGATGCTATCCTATCAATATGGGCCAACATTTCTAAAGAATGCTTTCAGCACCTTGTTGAATCAATGCCACGTAGAATTAAGGCAGTTCTGAAGGCGAAAAGGGGTCAAACACAGTATTAGTATGGTGTTCCTAATAATCCTTTAGGTGAGTGTATATATATATGTATATATCTCATTTATAATAAATACTGCAATATTCCAGAAAAAAAACAAGATTTGTCGATATTGAAGCTTAAAGGGGTCATTAATTTAGAAACTCATTATTATGTAAAACTGTTATCCAATATAGCAGTGGGTGTATTTCCAAGTCTGAATCTGAAATCGCCCCCTAAACCCTCATTCACTATTCACTACGTTAGTTCACTAATATAGTTCACTTGAAGGAGTGAATAAAAAAAAACGAGTGTGCGAAGTCAGACAACCATTGAGTGTACATCGGCTATTGCGGTGCAATGTGGGATTGAATGAGTGCACTCAATAACGTCCACTATGGTTACGGACACCACTACAAATGGCTGTCTCCTCAAATAATGGCCTGTTTGAGGGTATAGGGGGCGACTTCGGATTCAGCCCAAGTCTTCAGTGCGGCACACCCATAAAAAACAAGCGTTCCAAGAGCTAGGCTCAAAACCAGGGTAGAAAATAGCCTACTTATTCATTATGATGTTTTTGAATGTAAAAACCACACAAACGTCATAAGTTGACCTCAGACAACAGTATAAAAAATAAAAAAGCCAGTTCATGACCCCTTTAATAAAAGTAAAGGGACCCAATTTATATTACGTGTCCTTAACTATGTACTAACATTTAAATTAATAATTTGATACAATGCACTTATTGTGTACATGCATGTTTTTACATTGTACTTACATAAAAAAAATACCTGCATGTAATTACATCTGTAATTAATTTCTGTAGTTACATTTATAATTACACTGTTGACACTTCCCTTACACCTAACACTACCCATACTGCCACACCTGTCCTAACCTTACCCATATCCCACCACAATATCAGCAACAGTGTTTTGCAATACAATAATGACACAATAAGTAAATTGTACTTATGATGTAAGTAGGGGAGTGTGGGGCACAACCTAACGTGGGGTTAGTTGTAACACGCATGTTTTAACCCTTTCCACACATGATAGAATGACGAAACTTAGTGTATTTACTAGTTGCCATATCAACATTATTTAGAGAAAAAATAGCGCCAAAATTTAAAAATCTCTGGAAGATATTACTGAACATGTATTTAACCATAGCAAAAGTAAATTTCCTACTTAAGTTTAGTTTTCATCTCTCTTTTTTGTGTTTATTTAAAATAAGACGAACCCAATATTATTTTAATCTTATATCTGTTATTTAACAGTTGATATCGTTCTTTAATGCTCTAACAGCAGAAGACACAAGTCGTGGTTAAATCCCAGTTGTGCAGATGGGGTGTGTTGTAACACTGCGTTACATTGAGCCCCTATTAGAAATATGCCATTATATTCTATACTTTTATGAATTCTTTTGAGAAACCATGAGAAAACGGTGAATAATGACTGAGAGTTAATGTTCAGAAATTATGAATTATTATGTTTTGAACTATGCTGTATAGCTGTATTTAGCGATGTGTTTGTTGTCAAACTCAAAAATTAGTATATTTTTAATGATTAAAAAATGCCATTATTTTATTTTATTTTAAAAAGTTAATAATTGTATTTTGTTGACAAGATATTTTAGTTTGTCTTGGATATTTTTTGATTATATCAGGTAACATTTTAAGCTGTCATTTGGTGATGTTACATTGTGCCCCACCACATGTTACAATGTACCCCACCTACGGGGCATGTTGTCAAATTTCACTTCCATTCTTTCGGGATAAATCAAGAAAAAAGTATACACTGTATTAATGAAACAAAACCATATAATTGTACTAGACATGTGTGCAATTAATGTGGGAAAAAATAAATACTCTGAACCCGAAGTGGATTTACACAAACTGAGAAAGTCAAAAAGCTCTCCCCTACATAGTAGTTAAGGCCAGCTAATATAAAGTGGGACCAAGTAAATAATCCTAAATGTTATAGGAGGATTTTTTCATCCTCATTTATTCACCCTCATGTTAATGATGAGAACTATTAATGTTTTAGATCATTGTGGTCACGCCATGGTGTGCTTTAGCTTTGAATACGCAACAAACACAAATGAGATTTGAGAACCAATCAATAACAAATAATGATTTATTTACTTTTCATGATTTAAAAATTGTATAGCTTCAGAAGATTGGGATAGAGTGCACAAGTTGTACATGAGACCACTTTTATGGTACTGCAATTTTGTTTTTGTTTTCTTTTGTAGCTCAATACTAAAAATACATTTCTCAGCACGATTTTTTTGCACCTTTTTAAAATATGGTTAAAACATTTTAAGATATGCTTCTTATGCTCGCCAAGGCTGCATTTCGTCGCTGTCCGATGAAAACCACGTATGTCCATTTTGCCGATTTTGAGATTTTTCGACGGATTGAATGTCCAGGTTCATTTCCGTATACAGTATGCGTCACATATCTAAATGGCCAATGAAAAGTTGTGAAATCATGTCATCTGATTTTCATGTATATCCATTTGGTGTCAAAGCTGTCAATCACGCCGCGTATCTCCCGCCCTGTGGAAGCATCTCGCCGGTCTCGCTGGTATCGTGAAGTTGTTTCATCGAAGCTCAGCACTGGATAGCCGATAGTACGACATTGAAGCTCTCCGCAGTTTAGTTCTAATCTAGTTCTTCACAGATTAGTTTGCTTGCTAGTATGTAAATAAACTCGGTCTCTTTGATAAGATTCAGCCTTTTTTTCTCAGTCAAACTGATCAAATTATAGCCTGTAATGCTACTGTCATGATTGTCACTAGAACATGCCTCACTCATACTGCTATCACCGCTTGCCAGAGGCTGAGAATATCCAGCATGTATTCCTCTGTATTCCTCACGTATTCCTCTGCTGAAACGCGACTTTGCCATTCTAATTAATGATCGGAAGAACGCGTATCGACCACCGTTACTGTAAAATATGCACGTATGTCCATTTAAACTCAATTTTGGTCAAATGTGGATTATATCATTACACTGGCAAGAATATGGTTACATTCAAAGATGCCGTACCAAGTATGACAACGCTACATTCAACTGCTTTTGAAATACAGTGTTTTTTTCACTTCCTGAAAAGTAAGCGTTTTGGACATACGTGAGTTTCATCGGACAGCGACGATTTGTTTGATTAAAAAATACAGTATTAAATATAGTATTAAAATGTACTCACACCTCATACTTCTGAAATATATAAAAAGACCAGCATGAACATTAAACATGCTAAATATTTTATTTTGTGTTCAACTAAAGAAAGTGATTTACACAAATTTGTAATGACACTGTCACAAGCACGCCAGGCTCCACCCATTCCCAGTCACAGCGCACACCTTCACCAGATCACACGCACCTGCACCTCATCATCACCACAATCACTGCCTGCATTTAAGCACCACGGTCCGTGTACGTTTTGATAGTTTGTTTTCTAATTTGAAATGAAATGCGCAGAAACGTTTTACAAACGTTTTTTGTAAAAAAAAAAAAAAAAAACGGAACGAGATTTTGGCTCGATTTTCGTTTTTTCTGGTCACGGATAGAAAACAGAAACACGACTTCAAATCTTGTTTTCCACATGTGGGCGGTCATTACACGCCCCTTTCAGCCGATTGGTGAATCAAATCTGAGACAGTGACGTCATCATCAGTTCGTTCACCAAAATAACAGTCCTCTGCTGCTATATCAGAATATCGTCTTTCTTCTGTATAAACTAAAGCGTATTTCACTGTAACATGAATGCACAGATAATAATAATAATAAAAAAAAAAAACCCTACAGTAAATTTAATTAAATCTGTTGTTAACATTTATAGGCTAAGTACGCTCTCGTTTGTATTTATGTGTTTTAATTTATATTTGAAGACTTCAGATAAAGCCTCAAGTGCAATCTGAAATTTTCTTCCAAAATGAGCAATTTTATCAAGCTCATATCTTAAACAGCTTAAGGCATTGTGTTTTTAAATGTAAAATGTAATGCATCTACATCTGTAGCCAAAGCACATGATGGGCTACTACCACCGATCTATAGGCTATATAATGATAGGCTATTCTCTATTATAGATCAGTGGCTACTGCACTCATTTTTTTTTTTTTCTTATTTTAATGTTTTGTTTACATTTAATACATTTAAATTAAATAATTTAGCAGACGCATTCCTTGCAGTATATAGGATATGCAGTCATTTATAATAATTACAAAATAGGCTATCCACTAGGTGGCGCACAGGGACAACAATCACCATGGACGCGTCAAAAGGCGATTGCGATCCTTTGCCCCGCAGCTTTTTTCATATTTTCAGTGTTATTAATGCAATACTAAATTGCTGCGAAGTGTGTGTGTGTGTGTGTGTGTGTGTGTGTTTGTGCGTTACATTTGTTTTCACCATATGTAGCCTATAGACCAAAACAAAAACAAATTTGAAATATAAGGCTAATGAAACTGTAATTCCTATTTGACATCTCTTAAATTAAACATTTCCCTAGAAATGTAATTAATATAATGAACATTATTATATGTCACACTTTATTTGCTATATCCTCACTTTTGCTGTCTTTCCTTCGCTTTTAAATGAATTGGCCGTGAACATTTTACTTTCAAATTTGAATGGCAATTAGCGATTAAATTGCTTCAATGGAAAACAGCAAAACAAAAACTCTCATAGGCCTGTATTAAACATAGAACTTTTATTAACATAGTGAACAAAAATACCACGCTGTAGACCAGACCTGGCGCTGTGGGGATGAGGAGAGGAGTAGACTATTCACATTCAGTTCGCCTAGTGCTCACAAAATCGTGCCTTTTTTAAAAACTATTCATATAACATTACTGCTACAGCATACTGTCATAGCCTATTATCAAGATAAAACTGATAAATGAAAGTTGGCAAAAGAGGCACGTTATTATCACTTTCCAGCATTATTCTTAAAAGTAATGTAAATTATGTTTTCAACAATATTGTAGGTTTATTGGTCAGACTCCCAGCCCTGAGATTGTCACAGACGGAATTAAATAATTTGTGAATCTTTGTAAATATTAATAGACTTAGGCTATAAATCGTGAAAATGTACTGTAGGCCTAATGCAGTTCTGTGGATGTTCCCTTTCGAAAGGGAACGAGACACTGCGTCAGCTTTTGCTTACGCTACGGGGAACGCCTCCAGCGTGACTGGTGCCTGAAATCACATTGAATCACGTCAATCCTATTGACCGGCGACAGCCTATGATGTCATCAAGGTGCGACCAGGAAGTATATAAGGGAGCCTTGCCAACATGACAGCAGCTGTGTCTCATTTCGGAAGGCTGCATCCTCCGGAGGTCGCATTTGAAGGCTGCATGCGTCTGAAGGCTGTCTCATTTAAAAAAAGTAAGTAGGACACTCCGAATGCGACCTTCAAATGCGCCCTTCTTTTCAGGAATTCGGAGTGTGCATGAGGTGTATCCTTCGTTGCTTCAGATAACCCACAATTCTTTGCGTCGCCATTAACAACCGTCATGTTTTTAAATATAGTATTTGAAAAAATGGCGCCGCCGGCAGATATACATGCAAGCGAAGATGTGGTGTTTAAACTTAAGTAGTTTAAAGCTTGTTTTTGTTTTTAAGCTGTATATACCTCAAATAGATAGTTGTGGTAAACAGGATTACAAGTGTTGTGATATTTTATTTTTTAAACGTTTAGAACAGTGCTTTGCTGTCAAGGCAAAACATTTCATAGTCATTTTCAAGTTATAAATAATTTTCATTCATATAACTGGTGTGAGAGCGCAACTCCACGTGAACGTGTTGGCATAGCAACGTGATACTTCCTGCCTGTGTGTCCTACGGAGGACGTCTCGTTTAATTCTGATTAAGGACGCTCCGTATACCGCATCCTTCACAGGATGTGTCCTCCAGAGGATGCAGCCTTCAAAATTAAATGAAATGAGACACAGCTAGCATCTTTTCGTCTTCAGGGACTGTTTTGCCTGTCTTCACGTGAAACGTCTACAAGAAGGAAAATAACAATGAAGTGTGCTGAGAACGCCACTTCTGCAGGTGTGTTTGAACGTGTATCTTGCGCTTTGGATACACACACACTATGCGTTTACTGCCTGGGAGAAGAGCACGCACGAGAGGTTTGCGAACCTCTTGTGAAGTATTTGTGAGCGTTGTCCTCTGGAAACGCTCCGCTCTCGGCGGGACCTCTTCTCGAGGGGAGAGGTTTCATGCAAGGCTGCTGTGGTTAAACCGTTTGGACATCGGGGAGAAAGAAGTCCTTTCTCCTGGATGCCCCGGTTTCGCAATCCGAACTTTTCGGCACCTCCGTAGATGCGGTGGTGGGAAGGTTCGAAGAGACGAAGGCGTGCTCGGCAGCATTTAGAATATGCATCCCGCTGAGGTCCGGGACCGCGCCCAGGCAGTCGGGTGTCCCCGGCCCGTCCCAGTCTGAGGGCTGGAGACGGAACAGCAAGCCAGCGTCGCCTCTCAAGCGCCCCCGCCGACGGAGGACTGGGGCGCAGGGGAGGCGGGACACCCGCAACAGGAAGAGTAAGGAAGCCGGGGCTGGTAACCGGAACCAGCGCAGGCAGCGGACTCCACCCTCGAGGACGCGGAGATGAAGGCTGCCTTTTTTCCCTTCCTCTGGCTTTTCCCCGGGCGCTTTACATCAGGCCGGTGGGCCTATGATGAGCAGAAAATGTAAGATTCTGCCGGCCCGCCTGGTTTGTTTGTTAAAAGCGCCCCCCTCAGGATGGCGGGCGGATACTAGCTCGATGGCTGGGTTGAAGCACCGCGAGGAGCGATTGGTGAGTCCCCCTCTATGAGGGCGAAACATTTTCAAAACTATGTTTTTCAGGACTTTTGTACCGTCGCTCCCCTGAGGGATTGCTTGGGGAAATTTTGGATCATCGAGGGATTTCGCAGGGCCTGCAGCTCCCCGTGAGTAAGCTAAGAACGATCTTCTTTGCAACATTATGTGGTTGTGTATGTATGCCTCACTTTTGCTAGTTGAGTCTTGCTGCCTCTCCGTGTATGTTTTCCCCACTGATGTGGGTAACTGAATTGCGCTCTTGCCCGAGGGTTTGTAGTGTCGGGGGCGAGCTGTGTTTTTCCTAGCGTAAAAGTGTGAAGTAGCTGAAGACCGGGTATGCACTTTTGCATGAGCTGTAGTGAGATCTGCCCCAGCTCTGCGGGGCTTTGGGAAAAGGGTTTTCGGGGCCTCATTGTGTATTATTAGAGGTGATAATATTTCTTTCCCGAGCCCTGAGTGGATCTAGTGCAGACTTAGGTCGCACCACTTGGCCTAGGTTCCGTTAAGGATGGGGGCGTTCCCTTCTGAAGAAGGTCGTTCGCCCCTGGCCTGTCATGATATAAACAGGGCTTGTTATGCATCCTTGACCTAACCTCCTCTTGTTACAGAGTTGTCCGGCCAAGGCCCGCCCCCTTCTCTGCGTTCTGGGGTTACGAGTAACGCAGTCGAGGTGTTGCAGGAGACAGCGACTTTGCCAGTGGTCGTGGGGCGGAACGAAGCGTCTTTCGCCGGTTTGCGATTAGACTTTATCTGCTGTTTCCGCCTTTCAGAGCTTGGTGGCCGCCATCTTTTGGCGGCCCCCGGCCTCTTCCTGGAGGATGGTTCGGCCGGTGGGTTCTATTTTTTCTATGAAAAAGTAATGTTACCCTTGCTTTATGTTTCTGCTCCACCTTCTTTAGGGCTCGGGGTAAGCTGAACATCGGATAAACCGATGTTTACGGTTCTGGTCGGATGCTCCCCTGAGGCCCGAGCATTGCCATTGGCTGACGCCCTCGCATTACGGTTGGCCGCTGCATGGGAAATAAGACAGCCGTCCCGAGGCAGGTGACGTAAGTTGTACTCCCCTCGCTTAGAGGGTTTTTGTTAGCACTTCTGCTGAGTACACTGCTGTTGGCAATGTGATTAGGTCCATGTCTGTAGGCACTGCCCGAGAGACTGCGCCGTCTTGGGGGCCCTAGGGCAAAGTGAGAACTTGTTTCCTAGTTACCTCCGGGAAGGACCAGCCCCAGGTGTAAGTATAAGAGCCAGCTGGTTGTTGGTAGCCAGCTTGGGCGGTCTGGGCAGAAGGACTTCAGGACAGGTAGTAGGCATCAACCGGCCTCCTTGCAAGAAGTCTCGACGCCATGGCCCACGAGTGTGCCTGGGAGGATTTTCTCCACTGGTGTCGACGTCAGCAGTAACCTCTTCAACTAGCTCCCTGGGGACGAGTTCCCAGGTGATATCTGGATTTCCAGGCCTTTGTCACCAGCAGACAGCTGCCGTCAGCCCAGGTGCAGCAGCCAGCCTTCTTAAAGGCCTCCCTGAGGGGTAGGCTCCTGGTTTGGGTTATCTTCGCTCAGGTGGAGGCCACGTTTGGCCTCCCTGAGAGCCTGCTTGGTCAACAGGCGCTGCCTGGTCTCCCCCGAGGGGGCGCCACCGGCTTTAAGCCCCTTGATGGCTGGTACGTGCTGCTAATAGGTGGTAGGCATTACCTGGCCTCCCTAAGAGCCTGCTGTGGGGTAAGCAGGCTCACCTGACCTCCTCTGTGGGGGCGTTCCTGGGCTCCAGTCACTGGAGGGCTAGCATGAGTGCTAGTAGGTAGTAGGCCGCAATCGGCCCCCTGAGTGACCTTCCTGGCTGTGGCGGTGAGCAGGAAGTGCTATGAGTAGCACAGTCTGCTATCAGGTGGTAGGCATTGGGCCTCCCTGAAGTCGTTCCCCGGTCCCCAGTTTCGGTAACGGATCGTAGCATGGGTTGCTATCAGGCAAGCGGCACGGGGCTTCCCTGTGGGATTCGCTTGGAGTAGTAGGCCCCACGGGGCCTCCTCTGAGGGCACGCTCCTGTCTCGTGGTCTCTGGATAGGTCCAGCCACTGAGCGGAGGGCTGTGATGGAGAAATGCCCAACATTCTTGCAGGTGGTAGGCCCACTAGGCCTCCCTGTTGAAGCGAGTCCCTGGTCTTCCCAGCTACCTCGAGGGCTAGCACGGCTGCTACCAGGTATAAGGCCCGTATGGCCTTCCTGAGGGCGAGCTCCGTTGTTGGACACGCGAGCAGTCGGCACAGGTTACCGGGTGGAGGTCCCTCTCGGCCTCCCTGGGGAACGAGTTCCCTAGGCAGGAACACACAACTGGCTTTACGCTGACAGCTAGTGGTCACCTGCTATCAGGTGCCGGTCTCTGGCCGTTCGCGAGACCTGAAGGCGGTGTGCTTACCCTAGCACGACGAGACGTTACTGCTGCTATGCGGTCCCCACAGGAGGGGACTTTCATAGTTTGCCTGCGGCATGGGTACCTACCGGGCAGGCTTATGAGCTCCTCTCAAGTGAGGGTCTGTTATGAGCTTACGGCCGCCTGGCGCTGATTAGGGTTGTAGGCCCCTCGGGGCCTCCCTGGTATGATCAGCCTGTAAGGCCTCTGGCCTCCTAAGCACGTTTTAAAGTAGGTGCTTGGTAGATCCGAGGATTGAGCGGCTGAACTCCCCTCGCTAGCAAGGGTTATAAAGCACTTCGCTGAGCGCCGCTCTCCGGGATAACCCGTCTCTGAGATCCGGCTAGTGGATGTAACTGCCTTTCTTGCAGCACCCTAGCGGGATGCCTTTTCATAGGCGTCTACCAGAGGCTCTGTACACTACAGACAGGGTTGACCGTATTACGTGTCCCATAGCAGACTGGGTCACCAGGTCAGGTCTCCCTGGTGGCATTCGGTGAGGACCTCCCGAATAGTGACTGGCATAGGGTTCCCTCGGGTTCCCTTGCCACGTTCCCTTAAAGGGACCCCTCCTAAGTCGAATGGGTGGTTCCATGCCTTCGAGCAGGGCCTGGGAAGGACCTCATGTGTGTGAGGGTTCATTCTTGGGCGATAGCTTGGGCTATGACCGTAGGGAGCGCTGTCACTGACAGCCTAATGTGATCAGAAGGGGAGTGATTCAGGCATTTCAGTAGAATTTGCTTGTCTTGACAGTTGTCACTGCCTATGGGCATGCACTCCCGTCGGCATGGCGTAGTGGGTATATCGTTCCCCGTAGCGTAAGCAAAAGCTGACGCAGTGCGAGTTCCCTTTCGAAAGGGAACGTCTCAGGTTACAAATGTAACCATTGTTCCCTGAGAACAGGGAACGAGACACTGCGTCGCTTTGCCATGCCGCAGGGCCTGCCTGCCAAAACAGTCCCTTCAGACGATTAGATACTGTCATGTTGGCAAGGCTCCCTTATATACTTCCTGGTCGCACCTTGATGACATCATAGGCTGTCGCCGGTCAATAGGATTGACGTGATTCAATGTGATTTCAGGCACCAGTCACGCTGGAGGCGTTCCCCGTAGCGTAACCAAAAGCTGACGCAATGTCTCGTTCCCTGTTCTCAGGGAACAATGGTTACATTTGTAACCTGAGACGTTTTGCCCGGACAGGATTATTATAGTTAGGCTAATTAAGAAATAAAAATTATTAAAACATTTATGCTAATCGAAATAAACCTAAAACATATGCAAATATAAATATTAGTTGAAAAACTTAAACGAAAATTAGTGTTGCCTGCCTTTTCAATATCATTTTCTGAGGTTTCCCCTTACTCTCAACTGACACGATCATCTTTAACTGATAAGATTAAATTAGAATTGATATGTGTCTGTGAATCATTAAAAAAAAATCCCAGAGGTTTAGTTTTAGCCTACATGAACAATAGCAGAATAAACAACAGAACATGAGAGTTCATCATCATCATCATCACGCACCTGCTGCGCTGTGAAGGAAATAAAATAGGATTCAATTATATGAAAGGAATAAATAGCCTATATCTGTGTGTGAAATTTATTTTACTTAATTAATTAGGCCTATTACCAAAATGAAAGGCTAAAAATGCAACAATTAAACAACAAACGGCATTACAACTGCCTGATTAACTTTTCTGAAATAAATATTTACGTGAAATATGCTTTAGGTTACACAGAAGAAAGACGATATTCTGATATAGCAGCAGAGGACTGTTATTTTGGTGAACGAACTGATGATGACGTCACTGTCTCAGATTTGATTCACCAATCGGCTGAAAGGGGCGTGTAATGACCGCCCACATGTGGAAAACGAGATTTGAAGTCGTGTTTCTGTGTTCTATCCTTGACCCGAAAAAACGAAAATCGAGCCAAAATCTCATTTACCGTTTTTTTTTTTACAAACGAAAAAATGCGTATTTCATTTCAAATTGGAAAACAAACTATCAAAACGTACACGGACCCACCACGATCACATTCCATTACTGTCCGGTCTCGTTCGCAACAAGCTCATGCTACTGCTTACCTCAAGGACTGTTCTGCTATACTTACTTGCTCCCAACGCATCTCCTCGTCTCAAGTGTGTCTCCTCTAGGGATGGGGAAATGAAGCATCATGAAGCAGTGAGGCTTTCCCCTGACTGTTCCGGGATAAGATTCGAAGCTTCAAGAGTGTCGAGAACAGCGCCCTCTGGTGCTTATTTAAAATAAAGCAGCAGCCAGAAGCCTGTGGAAGAAGCTCTGTCAGATGAAGCAACCACAACACAATCCCATTGTTTCAATGTTATGTGTACAAATAAAAGCCTTACATGTTTGTGTTTAATTTGTCCATTAAATAAATTAATTTACTCATTAAAGTGTGACAATAAAATATAATATGAGCTTATATGATTCAATAAGATACAATATAGGCCTACGCTCTCTCACTCCCTCTCTCTCTCTCTCTCTCTCTCTCAACACACACATGTGAACAAGTGTAACGATTTAATTTTAGTGACCCGCAGGAATTTAACCCTTGTCGTACACAAGTAACCAACATACACACAAAAAAATATTTTAAATACACAAGTTTATTTATACAAAAAAACCTACACGTAATTGTCTGAATGATCAAGAAGATGAACACCTTAAAATGTGACTGACTGCTTCACTTCAAGGATCGGAGGAATATCACAATCTGGCGCCCCCTGGCTGAACAGCAAATAGGGAAAAAAAGGTTCACCTGATTCACCCCAATAAAGTCATATATATATATATATATATATATATATATATATATATATATATATATATATATATATATATATATATATATATATATATCGAACGGCACACAGTCACACGTGAAATTTACACAGCAAGGGCAAACAGCCAGATTAAAAATGTACAGATGTAATCACTTCAAAATAAACCCCACACATTAGTAAATAGTTATATGACCACATTAGTTTGATCAGTAACAGCCTTAAAACCAATTCACTTCATTCCATTAAGGAGGATAAGACAGTTGACAATATAAAACCTAGGCGAGCAGCCACTCACTAGACCAAGATAAATTTTAACAAACAAGACATTACGATTTTGATTAACAGAGTTTCATAGGACACAGTCAACAGTCAAGTCACTCACGACCCCGCCCATTCGGTGCTCATAGTCCACACAAGATGCGTTGAAGGCGAGGTAGCGGCAATCTGCAGTGACACGCTCACGTCCTGCTTCAGTCGATCGACGAGACGCTCCCGACGGCCAGCAGAGGAGAACGGAACCGTAAATCCGAGCTGCGAGACAAGGGAAGGGCAATCAGTTCTGGATAAATACTCGTCAATGCCCACCACTCATTCGCTAATGATAAGAATTCCCACTTTCCTTAAATGAATGGATAGAGTGCGTTGATTAATCTCGTAGACCTCTCGCTGCCAGGAGTTAATCGCGATGGTTGTCACTGCGTAGATCGTACCTCTAATCCATCCGCCCCAAGACCGCCGAGCTTGTCTCTTTACCAAGTCTATCACAGTCCCAAAACCCCTGTCGCCATGCACGGCGATCCTTCCTTTTTATTCAGTGGATCTACCAATCCCGTTGTACTGCTGGCTCATCAGTGACATTGAACACACCTGCAAAAGAGACCTGCAGGTGCATGTGCACCTGGTAGACAATAACCCACCCTCACAGATTGTCAAAAAGTAAATGTTCTCTTCCCGTTACATTTTCCCCCAGCCTTTAATAATGGTCGTCCCGAACATAGTCTTTAAGTGTGTCCATACCGTTAAGGCATATAGCGCGCAGGTATCGTGCCACGAGTTTTTATACTATACATTGTATATTATTATTACTATTATAGCGTAATGTATATTGTTTAGTGTATGTTTAGTGTATATTGTTTAAAGTATATGTATATTGTAAGTATGTGTATATTGTTTAAAGCTGTGAGAACTTCACTCACATTGTGTAAATTATTTATTGTTCATTGTAGTGTATACTGTGCTGTGAGTAATTGTGTGCGCATCAGATGTGTAATCTGATGCTGCTTTAAATGTTGTACATGTCATGTCATGACTACTATGTTGCTCGGAACTGCACCTAAGAATTTCACCTACTGTTGCACTTGTGCATATGTAGAGTGACAAATAAAGTGATTTGATTTGATTTGATTTGATTTTGAGTAGCACGCAGGTATCGTGCCACGAGTAGCACGCAGGGGATACCGACGAGAGTCCTGGTTATTACCGACCGCCCCAAGCTCTAGGGCTGGGTCGTGACTCATAACTGCAAGAGGTGATACTACCGGATCAAACTCAGCAAGAGGCAACATTTCTTGGTCGGGCCCAGGGGCTTCCTGGGCTGAAGTGGCTGGTGCATGGGGAAAAGAAGTGCCGGCTGCCGAGTCCACTGGCTCCCAACGAAGACTTGGAGGAGTCTGGCGTTGGGGGGCAAGGGGGAGAGGAGCTAGTGGAATGAAGGGCCAGTGGTATTGTCCGGGGCTGTGTCGGTTAGGGCCCGGACTCTCGCTAAAACAACCCTCTTCATTTCGGATAATCGTTTGTTGATCTCCAGGGCAGGGCCGCAAATTATTGCGGTGGATCGTTCGAATAGGCCCCTCCTTCATCTCGGGCCGGATGCTGAAGACCGGTTGGTCTTTGCGTGGCTGGGCCACCACTACAAAAGGTGTAGGGAGCCATTGTGGGGCTAGTTTTCCTTTGGCTCTATGGCGAAAGTTCCTTAACAGTACCCTTTCCCCCGTTAACAGTGGCAAAGTTCTGGCCTGTCTGTCGTAGCTAAATCGATTCCACTGCTGACGACGTTCAACATTGCTACGTACCGTGGCATAAGCTTGAAGGAGAGTTCGATGATGATTCCTAACCCAACCTTCCACATCATCCCGATATTGTGGCGGTCCGACTTCATGGAACACATCCACTGGCAGTCTGGCATGGCGGCCAAAAAGTACGTAATGAGGGGTCATCCCGGTGCTTGAGTGAGTGGTGTTGTTATAGGCTTGTAAAAGAGCCGGCAACTGACTGGGCCATTGAGCGTGCAAATCTGCATCCATGGTGCTCAAAAGGGACAGGAGGGTACGGTTGAACCGTTCACAAGCTCCATTTCCCTGTGGGTGGTATGGCGTGGTGCGACTTTTCCTGCAACCATACACTGCACAAAGCTGGTGCATCAGATCTGACTCAAAAGCCCCCCCTTGGTCGCTGAGAATGCGTTCTGGGCAGCCAAATGGGAGAATAAGTGCTGTCCATAAAGCCTTGGCGGTAGTGGGAGCTGACTGGTCTCTGGTGGGCACTGCCAACGCGTAGCGGGAGAACAGATCTGTAATCACAAGGATATACGGGAAAGTGTTGGATGGCCTCCCGAGGGACAGAAAGTCCATTGCCACAATTTCAAAGGGATAACTAACAGAAATGGGGCACAAGGGTGCTTTTTGTGGTCCCCCCCGTTTTCCTACCACACAGTTAAGACATTCGGCTGCCCACGTTCTGGCATTTGTGCTCATCCCCACCCAGTAGAATCTCCTCTGCAGTAGTGAGACCATTTTATCGCCACCTGCATGACCTGCAGCTTTGTGGTATTCTTCCCACACTTGTCGGGCTTGAGCTACTGGCACAATGATTTGTCGTACAGGGGCTCCAGTGTCTGGCTCAGTGACAAGTCTAACCAGGGCCCCATTATAGATTTCCAGCCGGTCCCACTCCCTCAGCAAACAACGGAGCTGTAAAGACAAAGCAGAACAATTATTTATGGTAACACTTTATTTTGATAGTCCACTTTAGACATTCTACTAACTATAAGTAACTTTGCAACTACATGTCAACTAACTGTCATTAGAGTATTTGTAGACTGTCTGATTAATATTTACTAAAACTTTATTTTGTTGGTCCCCCAACAGTCATTCTACTGACTATAAGTAACTTGGCAACTACAATTCAACTTATTCTACTAACCCGAACCCTAACACCTAACCATAACCTACCAGTCTACTGACAGTCAACTAATACTCTAATGACAGTTAGTTGACATGTAGTTGCAAAGTTCCTTATAGTTAGTAGAATGTTTAAAGTGGACTATCGAAATAAAGTGTAACCTTATTTATTATTGGGGGCTCACCTTGGGTTCTCCAGGTATGTAGCTGTTGCAGGTCAGAGTCCATCTTCTGCTGGTGCTCCCATCGCCCTATCCTCCTGGGTGACTTGGGGGGTGTGGTACTCTGTGCTGCATGTACCCCAACATCTGCGGTCTCTCCTGGTATTCGAGAAAGCACATCTGCATTCCTATTGGTTGTTCCTGGTCGGTAGCGGATTTCGTAGGAATAATTGGCTAGTTGGGCCACCCATCTCTGCTCAGTCGCCCCCAATTTCGCAGTCTCCAGATGGACTAAAGGGTTGTTGTCAGTAAACACCGTAACCTGAGCTCCCCACAAATAATCCTTGAATTTCTCTGTGATGGCCCATTTCAAGGCCAGCAGCTCTAACTTGAAAGAGCTATAATTTTGATCACTGCGTTCTGAGGCATGGAGGCTACGGCTGGCGTAGGCTATAACCCTTTCTCTGCCCTCCTGGACCTGGGCAAGGACTGCTCCAAGG
Organism: Romanogobio albipinnatus; assembly: GCA_023566225.1. Taxonomy (NCBI): domain Eukaryota; kingdom Metazoa; phylum Chordata; class Actinopteri; order Cypriniformes; family Gobionidae; genus Romanogobio; species Romanogobio albipinnatus. The sequence goes on along the minus strand of CM042259.1, from coordinate 30,624,558 downwards.
CCATGCAAACTGGTGTCTGTGTATAGCCTGAATGGAAGTTGAAAATCGGCATAGGCCAGTATCGGGGCACTGAGGAGGGCCTGTTTGAGGGACTCGAAAGCAACCTGGCACTCGGAAGTCCATTGGATGGCTGAAGAGGGACGATGGGCGCTTCCCTGCAAAAGCTGGTTAAGGGGGGCGGCTATCTTTGAGAACGCAGGAATAAATCTCCGGTAATATCCTGCGAACCCCAAGAATGAACGCACCTGTCTCACTGTTGTTGGGGTCGCCCAATCACGGACGGCTGCAGTTTTCTCTGGGTCTGTTGCTACCCCCTGGCTACTGACCACATGTCCCAGGTAGGTCACCTTTTTCTGGAATAGATGGCATTTACGAGGTTGCAGCTTTAGGCCATGCTCCTGGAGACAGCGAAAAACCTGCTCAAGATGTTGCACGTGGGTGTTGAAGTTGGGTGAGTACACAATGACATCATCAAGGTAAATTAAAAGAGAATCATAGACCTGGGCACCCAGGCAGCGTTGCATTAGTCTCTGAAATGTGGCTGGAGCATTACAGAGGCCAAAGGGCATGCGCTCAAACTGGTATAGGCCAAAGGGGGTGGTAAAGGCAGTCTTTTCTTGGTCTGCAGGTGCCACTTCCACCTGCCAATACCCGCTTGCCAGATCCAGAGTTGAATACCACTGGGCCCTGGTTAGGCTTGTGAGGGATTCCTCTATGAGTGGCAATGGAAAAGAGTCTTTGTGAGTCACTGCGTTAAGTCTGCGATAGTCTACGCAGAACCTCCATGACCCATCTTTTTTTTTTGCCAGAACAACCGGAGCGGCCCAAGGACTTGAACTCTCTTTTACAACGCCACTCTCCAACATACCTTGCAGTAATGCCCTCAAATCGGGGTAAAGGTTAGGAGGAACTGGTCGATATCTTTCTCGTATCGGTGGGGCTGTGCCCGTGGGAATCTGGTGAGTGACAACAGCAGTCTTCCCAAAGTCGTCTTCATGAGCCGCAAACACGTGAGACCACTTCCGCAGGAGAGTCGCCAGTTGGGCTTGCTGGCCCCTGGTCAGGTCCTCACCACACAATGCAAGGGCTGGGTGATCTTCAGTCTGCGTCCGTTCTATGTGCATGACATCAACTTCCACCACCTGGGGTTCGATGTTTCGTAGTACCAGTCTGGAGTGTCCCTTTATGTCCCTTAGGTGTATCTGGGTCACAGAAGCCAGGGGACGCCGTTGTGGCAACTCTAGGGGGAATTAATTTGGATTGCAGACCCGGAGAGGAACCTTCCCACCTTGCACCCAGCTCAATGATCTGGCAACACACCACTCCCGCCCGTGGTGATCCAAATCTTCAACTAAGACGGCACAATTAGGCTGGTTGACGGCTTGTGGGACGTGGGCCCAAACAATCATCTCACTTCCAGGAGGTAACACTACAGGTGGCTGTCGCTGGAGTTTAGCCACACCTTGGAGCTCTACCTCTGGCATGGATGAGTTTGCTCTTTGGCAGGCGGCGAAGGCTACATCCCATGCTTTCTCTGCAGAAGGGGAGAACACAGATTTAAAAGCTGCAATGCCAGGGTGTTTTCCCTGAAAAATGCCCGCCCAACAATCTGCCACAACATTCATACCTAGAAGTCCATATTCTGTGTTTATGCAGTCATCTTGTACAATAACCACCCCCTTCTCACGCACTTCCACACCCCCAATGTTAAAATTCAGTACTGCGTAACCCACATAAGGAATTTGAAGGCCATTAGCAGCTCTCAAAGCTAACCAGGATATTTGACTGGGATCTTGTATACATTCTTCACTAAAATGACGCTGGAACAAGGTTTGGCTAAAGAGTGTAACTTGGGAGCCAGTATCTATTATGCATGGGATCCGTCGCCCTTGAACCAACACTTCAACCTCTGGGCACTTACCCAACATAGAGGGCCGTTGTAGGGACACAGTTGAAAGCCCCTCACGGTTCACTGGCCCTGCTGTGACCGGGGGTATCGAAAACCCGACTGAACTGGACGTCTCCTTGGACAAAAACGCTGTATGTGTCCCCCTTCTCCACAATCACGACAGATGGCACGGCCTTGAGCATCCCACTGGTAGCGCTGTTGGTCGGGAGGGGCTGACCCTAAACGTTGGCGACGGGGGTCATGGTCGGAGTAAGGACGCCCAGGTGGCTGGAACAGTGCCTCAGTTACAGGTGGTCGTGTTGTTGAGACTTGGCCCAGATGCCCCTTCAACTCTTCTACCAGGGATTTCCCCAAGAGTGTTAGCTGCTCTTTTAATTCCTCTAGTAATTCGTTTCGCAGTGAATCCTTCATTCGTTGCCAATCAGAAGCGTTCGTCCTTTGGTCCTTCTCTCCAGTCGGTGTTGCTGCTGACCTTGGTGGAGGGGTCAAAAAGGTTGGACAAACCTGAACCTCTTCCTCTGGGGCCAGCTCTTGTTCTAGTGCCTTTGCTTCCCTACAGGCATCAGAAAAAGTGGATGTTGGGGCCCGGCGGAGCTGTCTTGACAATTCCTGCTTTATCAGTCCAGGTCTCAAACCCATAACGCATTGAGTTCGCAGCAATTCGTCGTCTGTTCCAGCAGTCAGGGGTTCTCTGGCTCGCCACCTATGATGCAGCTCACGCAGCCGCAGGGTGAATGGTCCTACCCCCTCCCCCGGTTGCTGTTTACAATTAAAGAACTGAATACGTAATTGAGCAACAGGCTGCTGGCCACCATACAATGAAGCTAGGGCATCTAGAATTTTCTCATCAGCATTTCGTTCTCCTTCAGCCAATAGCAGGACTTCTCTTTTAGCATTCCCTTCCAATGCACTCAGCACAAAATCAACCCGCTGTACCTCGTTCAGCCCCTGAGCCCGAATTCAAGCTTCAATTTGGTTTCTCCATTCTTGAAATTTAGAGGGTTCCCCTCCACCAAATTTTGGGACCCATGGCCCTCCCATAAACCATGGCATAAACGCATTTACTTGGGGCTGCTCGCCGTGGTTCATATTACTTGTGTATGTCAAGGGCCCTGCCGACTTACGCCAAAAATTTAACGATTTAATTTTAGTGACCCGCAGGAATTTAACCCTTGTCGTACACAAGTAACCAACATACACACAAAAAAATATTTTAAATACACAAGTTTATTTATACAAAAAAACCTACACGTAATTGTCTGAATGATCAAGAAGATGAACACCTTAAAATGTGACTGACTGCTTCACTTCAAGGATCGGAGGAATATCACAATCTGGCGCCCCCTGGCTGAACAGCAAATAGGGAAAAAAAGGTTCACCTGATTCACCCCAATAAAGTCATATATATATATATATATATATATATATATATATATCGAACGGCACACAGTCACACGTGAAATTTACACAGCAAGGGCAAACAGCCAGATTAAAAATGTACAGATGTAATCACTTCAAAATAAACCCCACACATTAGTAAATAGTTATATGACCACATTAGTTTGATCAGTAACAGCCTTAAAACCAATTCACTTCATTCCATTAAGGAGGGTAAGACAGTTGACAATATAAAACCTAGGCGAGCAGCCACTCACTAGACCAAGATAAATTTTAACAAACAAGACATTACGATTTTGATTAACAGAGTTTCATAGGACACAGTCAACAGTCAAGTCACTCACGACCCCGCCCATTCGGTGCTCATAGTCCACACAAGATGCGTTGAAGGCGAGGTAGCGGCAATCTGCAGTGACACGCTCACGTCCTGCTTCAGTCGATCGACGAGACGCTCCCGACGGCCAGCAGAGGAGAACGGAACCGTAAATCCGATCTGCGAGACAAGGGAAGGGCAATCAGTTCTGGATAAATACTCGTCAATGCCCACCACTCATTCGCTAATGATAAGAATTCCCACTTTCCTTAAATGAATGGATAGAGTGCGTTGATTAATCTCGTAGACCTCTCGCTGCCAGGAGTTAATCGCGATGGTTGTCACTGCGTAGATCGTACCTCTAATCCATCCGCCCCAAGACCGCCGAGCTTGTCTCTTTACCACTTCTATCACAGTCCCAAAACCCCTGTCGCCATGCACGGCGATCCTTCCTTTTTATTCAGTGGATCTACCAATCCCGTTGTACTGCTGGCTCATCAGTGACATTGAACACACCTGCAAAAGAGACCTGCAGGTGCATGTGCACCTGGTAGACAATAACCCACCCTCACAGATTGTCAAAAAGTAAATGTTCTCTTCCCGTTACACAAGGACATTTTGTGATAGGATCATTAAATGTGCTAATGACACTTGGCAGTGATAGTGCTTGTGTAACTGTAGGAATAACAGAAAAGTTTTTAATTATTTTTATTAAGGGGAAAAAACAGTTTCACAATGTTGGGGCTGATTCTATTTCTTCTCTTAGACAGTAGAAAAGCATACATACATTGGAAGCTATAAACTCAAAATAATTCCCAGATAGGGGAAGTCTTTCTTTTTTTTGCCTGTTGCCATTGCTCTAAATACAAACCCTTCACCAAACACCAACACCCTATCCCCTAATCCCACCCTAACCCCAAATTACCTAGAAAACAACAAAAGTGCAAAGATTTTACCAAAATAAAAAGACACAACAACAAAAACAATACATTTTGGTTATCTAAATGTAATGTATTGATTCACTTTAAAAGTACAGCACTCTCCTCACAAACCCATCAACCAGACAAGGACCAACAAGGACTCTGGGGTTCGAACCTTCTGACACGCAAAGCGCAACGCGCACGGAAAGTGAGGCTTCATTTGTCATCGATCACGTGACTCTGGGAAACCAATACACACCTCGAAACGGAGCTTCACTAGAAATTGTCTCGCATGCGCGATACGCGCATCGAAGTTTCAGTGTCATACGTAACATCACTAGTCTCCTCGTCTCGTCTCCTGTCTCCAACGTCTCCATCGCTCCATCGTCTGGTTCTCCATCTCCATCTGCAATCAAGAGTACAGTAATACCCAACTATCATCTACCATCATCTGAACTCTGACACTCACCTGATCCGCTCACTACCTGGCTTATTCAATAAACGCTGTTTACTTCCATCACCTGTTCTCCGTGTTTCTCTGTTTGTAACCGACATGATGTTGAGCAAATGATGACAAAAAAAAATAATAATAATTTTTGGGTGCACAAATCCTTTAAGCCACAGGACAGACTGACCATGTCAGAACCAAAATACAAGATCTGTTCAGCTAAACTCAGTGATCTCCATATGTTCAAAGACAAAATAAGGCCGTCCTACATCTTCAACACTGGCTTAAATCTGATTTCCCTACTGTGCATGAAAAAATAAAAAGAATTCTGCATGTAATGCATTTGCTCACAGGGCTTTCAGCTAGATTTATTTTCTTTATACAGCGAAAGCATGCTTTTCTCCCTGCATGCTTTGTGGGTCATGCTTACAATAAAACAGCTCTGTGCTATAGCGACAGGGTGGAAAATTGCTCTTACATTTCATTTTCAGTGCTGGTAACTCTGATGAACCAAAGTGATTGTGACTATCAGAGTGACTTTATTCCCCTCAGGCGCATGAAACAAACATATTTGTAAAGAGAAGCCTATTTTAGTTGTGAATAAAGGTGCTTTTTTTGTCACAAGCAATAGAACAAAAGCCCAATATTTGTTCAAAATATTTGTTCAATATCTCAAAAAAATATGATTAATTTTCATAAAGACCCCTCTGAACAAGTTGTCTGCTTACATGACACATATTTTCTGCCTTTAGTTGTATCTCTTGAACATCTAAATATTTATGAATGCATCATTAATTCAGCGTAATTGTCACAGGGTGTTTTGGTGTGTTGGTTCATGTTCATGTTTCATGTTTTCAATTTGTCATGTTCACAGTCATGTTTTGTCTTGCCATGCACTTCCTGGTCTTGTCATGTGACTCCCATGCCCTCATGTGATCTTGTGTCTTGTTCTGTCATTGGTTTATTGTTTGATCACTGTTCAAAGGTGTCACTTGTCTAGTCATTTATCTCAGTGTATTTAGCCCTCATGTTTGCCATGCGTCCTTGTCTGTTATTGAATGTATAACCCACGGTTGGGGGAGTGTCAAGTCAAGTCAAGTCTGAGTTTTTTTGTTTTGTTTTGTATTGTATTGCATTGCCAAGTCTTTGTTTTATGTGTTGTATTTTGAGTTTGTAATTAAAGAGACTGCACATGGATTCTGAATAGGTTTGCCAACTTTCTGAAATGGAAATAAGGAACGGGGGGGTCGGTGGAGTTGACATATTTGATACAAACTAATTGATACATTTAGATAAATAGATTTCATACATTATAGCATATTATAATACAATATTTCCCGCTGTTGTCATTTGGCGTCATCGTTGCTACGACACGTGACTCACAATGGCTGAAATGACCAATTAAAAGGGCATTCTCTCTAATGATGTTCCAACATGTTAAAAACGCTTCGCTGATCATAGACAAACGGGGAGAAATTAGTTGGCCTATCTACCGCAGACTGCAAAAAATGACTGTGATTTTAACGGTAAAAAACTGTGAAAATGTCTGTCATGGATTTGCACTGAATTGATTCTCAAAAATACGAGCAAAGTGCGTTCCGTATCAGTTCAATACGGAACAAGACTTTTATGTGTCAAATACGGGACGATTCCGTATTATACGGAACGCTTGGCAACCCTAGTTCTGAAGCTTGCCTCCAGTGGATAAATGTTACAGAATAACAGACCGTCATTTTGAACCCATCGGTTGTTTGCCTCTTGCTCCTCCGTCAAGGCAATCGTACAGTGGAGGATTATGTCCAGGACTTTTGTGAACTGTGTCACCTGGTTGGTTTTAATGATGTTGCCCAGAAGAACATTTTTAGAAACGGGTTACAAAAACCCGTTTGTTCACGGATGCTTGGAGGGAAGATTCACTGGTCCCTGGAGGAGTACATAGATCATGCCCTTCACTTGAGTGGATCCTCCTTTACAGTGGGTATGGTGGATGAAGAGCCTGCCATACCTGCACCAGCCCACATCCAGGCTCCAGCCCACGTCCAGGCTCCAGCCCACGAGCCCGCTCCAGCCCACGAGCCCGCAGTCCAGCCCAAGACATTTTTTGGGGGGGGCAAGGGGTACATGGAGGCCACGAAGGCCACGCCTCTGTGGCCCCCTGAACCGCCGTTACCGCCATGACCCCTTGAACTTCCATTACCGCCATGGCCATCCACGCCTGAGGGTCCAGGTCCGCCCACGCCTGAGGGTCCAGGTCCTCCCACGCCACAGGGTCCAGGTCCGCCCATGTCACGCCTGGGTCTGTGTCCGCCCACGTCACAGGGTCCAGGTCCGCCCATGTCACGCCTGGGTCTGTGTCCGGTGGCCCTGCACAGGCCTGGCCCACCATCCCTCCCCCAAGACCGCCCCTCAAGACTTTTTGGTGTTTAGGTTATGTTTGGGCGTCAGGGGCCGCAAATAGAGGGGGGGATCTGTCACAGGGTGTTTTGGTATGTTGGTTCATGTTCATATTTCACGTTTTCAGTTTGTCATGTTTTGTCTTGTCATGCACCTCCTGGTCTTGTCATGTGACTCCCATGCCCTCATGTGATCTTGTGTCTTGTTCTGTCATTGGTTTATTGTTTGATCACTGTTCACAGGTGTCACTTGTCTAGTCATTTGTCTCAGTGTATTTAGCCCTCATGTTTGCCATGCATCCTTGTCTGTTATTGAATGTGTAACCCACGGTTGGTGAGTGTCAAATCTGAGTTTTGTTTTGTATTGCATTGCCAAGTCTTTGTTTTATGTGTTGTATTTTGAGTTTGTAATTAAAGAGACTACACATGGCTTCAGAAGCTTGCCTCCGGTGGATAAATGTTAGAGTAATACACTTAATACGAATTCTACCATCTCAGCAGAGCAACAACATTTGCAGGAAATAGATGTTTTGCTTCTCAAATAATAAAGTTCTCTTGTCAAATAAAAAAATAGGCACAGTATCTCATGCTTGTTACATTCTGTCCATCTGCACTCTTACCTGTTGTCACAGAGCTGACTGAACCAGACATGGCCCTCTAATAGGGAATCGGATAGATATGCTGAGTTTTAATGCAGGACAAGAGTCTTTATTGTAGTCATTTGAGGGGGGACTGTTTGCACATCCTGTCTTTTATCAGGTGTGGACAGATCTGACTAACTCAATGCTCATTTTTACCTCCTGTAGAGAGATGCTAATCTACATAGAGGCAGCCTGTAGAGAATGTAAGTAGAAAGATCTGATAATATGAATATGTACTAAGGCTATGCTGGAAATGGCACACTACCATATTATTTACTTCTTTATTATTATTTATGGAAGCCCGTTTTCACTTCAATTGTGACTTTGTTTCTTGGATTGCAGCATACAATCTTTTGCTTAATTGTTTTATAATTGTGACTGTGATAAAGTTCGTGGGTGTGAGAGGAAGAAGGCAAGGGGTCGGCTGGTTTGGACACGGATCTCAATATTTATTTGTATATAACTTCAGTTCACTAAACATGCGTGCACCTCGCACGGCTTTAACTCAAACTTGCTTCTCGGTTTCTCAACGGTTTGTTTTCCGGCAGTTCCTCTCTGCAGCTCACTCTCACGTCCGTGTCCTTCCAGCTCTCTCTCTCCCTCTCACTCTGTTTGGGAGCGGCTTTATCCGGTCTCTCCGCGCCAATCACTGCAATTAGACACAGGTGTTCATTGTTATGCACTTGACCTACTTTCTCACCGCTCGTCTCCTCACTCTCTCCGTCCGTGCAGACTCCACGTCCACGTCCACGTCCGTGCAAAACCACGCCCTCCTCGCCACATACCCCCACCGCCCGCTCCAGGCCGGGGAGCCATCCGGCCTGCAGCCTCCCCCCCCCCCTCCTCCTGGAGAGGAAGTCAGCCACAGCCATCTGTGCACCCGGCCTGTGGACCACCTTGAACTTAAAAGGCTGTAAAGCTAGATACCAACGGGTGATCCGGGCGTTGGTATCCTTCATGCGGTGGAGCCACTGCAAGGGGGCGTGGTCCGAACAGAGGGTGAATTCCCGCCCCAGGAGATAATAACGGAGGGTGAGAATGGCCCATCGAATCGCCAGACACTCCTTTTCGATGGTGCTGTACTTGGTCTCCCTCTTTGAGAGCTTCCGACTCACGTACAGCACCGGCCGCTCCTCACCCTCCACCTCCTGAGACAGGACTGCACCCAGCCCCCTGTCCGACGCGTCTGTCTGCAACAGAAATGACAGAGAGAAATCAGGAGAATGCAAGAGCGGCCCGCCACACAGAGCAGCCTTAACTTGGGTAAAAGCCTGCTGGCACGGCTCCGACCACTGGACCGTATCTGGTGCCTCTTTTTTAGTGAGGTCAGTCAGCGGGCTGGTGAGGTCCGAATATTTAGGTACAAACCTTCTATAATATCCCGCCAGCCCCAGGAACTGCCTCACCTCCTTTTTGGTCTTTGGACGCGGGCAGGTTGCAATAGCTGCGGTCTTGTTAATTTGGGGACGCACCTGCCCGTGCCCTAAGTGGAAGCCCAGATACTTGACCTCCACCCGCCCAACCGCACACTTCTTCGGGTTGGCCGTCAGCCCCGCCCCTCTCAGCGAGTTCAGCACTGCCCGCAGATGCTGCATATGCCGCTGCCAATCATTACTATAGATGATTATATCATCCAAGTAAGCAGCGGCATATGCAGTGTGCGGCCGAAGGATTCGGTCCATCAGTCGCTGAAAGGTGGCGGGTGCCCCGAACAACCCGAACGGAAGCGTGACGAATTGGTGTAATCCGAACGGCGTTGTGAAAGCAGTTTTTTCTTTGGATAAGGGAGTTAAGGGGATCTGCCAATATCCTTTTGTCAAATCCAGCGTCGAATAAAAACGAGCCGAACCTAGCCGATCAAGCAACTCGTCAATCCTCGGCATTGGATAAGCGTCGAATTTCGACACGGAATTCACCTTGCGATAATCCACACAGAATCGCACAGAGCCGTCCGTTTTAGGAACCAAAACTATCGGGCTCGCCCAATCGCTGTGGGACTCTTCTATTATTCCCAAGTCCAGCATCGCCTCTAATTCTGTTTGGACCACCTTCTTTTTGTGCTCCGGTAACCTATATGGCCGGCTGCGAACTACCACGCCCGGCTCGGTCTCAATATGGTGCTGTATGAGATTGGTCCGACCGGGCAGGGACGAAAACACATCCGCAAAATCTGCTTGCAATTTAGCAACGTCAGTGAGCTGGGAGGGCGAGAGGTGATCTCCCCCCGGGGCCAGCGTGACTGATCGGCCTTTGAGGTTCGCCTCTGGCCCGAGATCATCCTCGTTGGTGACTACCGTCGCCAGCAACACTGACTCCGCCTCATTCCATTTTTTTAGGAGATTGAGATGGTAAATCTGATGTGCTCCGTTCCTATCCGTTCTTACCACCTCATAATTGAGATCCCCCACTCGTCGTGTGACCTCAAACGGTCCTTGCCACTTGGCGAGTAACTTTGAACTGGACGTGGGCAATAACACAAGTACCTTCTCTCCCGGTGTAAATTCTCGCAGTCGGGTTCCCCTGTCGTACAGCCGGCTTTGTGTGTCCTGGGCCTGTAGCAAATTCTCCATTGACAGCCGCCCCAACGTGTGGAGTTTTGCTCTCAGGTCCAGGACATACTGAATTTCGTTTTTACTTTCCGACGGTCCCTCCTCCCAAGCCTCCCGCATGACGTCAAGGACCCCTCGGGGCTGACGTCCATACAGTAGCTCGAAGGGGGAAAACCCCGTGGAGGCTTGGGGGACCTCCCTCACAGCGAACAACAGGGGTTCCAACCATTTGTCCCAATTTTTGGCGTCTTCGTGAATGAACTTACGAATCATTGTCTTTAACGTGCGATTAAATCGTTCTACCAGACCGTCTGTTTGTGGGTGATAAACGCTGGTACGAACAGATTTAATGCCCAATAATCCGTACAGCTCGCTTATGGTGCGGGACATAAACGCCGTGCCTTGATCGGTGAGAATCTCTTTCGGGATTCCCACCCGGGAGATTAAACGAAACAGCGCATCCGCCACACTTTTTGCCGAAATGGTGCGGAGAGCTACTGCTTCGGGGTATCGCGTTGCATAGTCCACTATCACTAATGCAAAGCGATGCCCTCGTGCGGATCGTTCTAATGGCCCAATGAGGTCCATACCAATTCTTTCGAAGGGGACCTGCACAAGCGGTAGAGGGCGCAATGGCGCTTTTGGAGTGGCCGGTGGGTTTACCAACTGGCATTCACGACAAGCGGCACACCACCTGCGCACATTCTCGTGAATGCCCGGCCAGAAAAATCGGGCCATTAAACGATTCAACGTGCCCGTTTGACCCAAATGCCCAGCCATAGGATTACAATGAGCCGCCTGGAAGAGCACTTCCCGGCGGCTCTTCGGTACTAACAGTTGGGTTGTATCTCTCTTTGTCTGAGTATCTTGGGTTACTCGATACAACCTATCTTTAATCACGGCAAAATAAGGATAGGAGAGCGGCCGTGCGGGTTGAAGAAGCCGGCCGTCGATAGAACGGACCTGTTCAAAGGCGTTTTTGAGCGACTCATCCCGGGACTGTTCCAGAGGAAAATCATCACGCTCCGACAGGATTAGCCTGTTCACTGCGCTCCGTTCCTCTGACCCAGTTCCCGGTGGTCCCGGCTCAGCTTCTCCAAGCTGCGCGACCGCTCTCTTCCCCCGCCCTCTTTTCTCCCAAGAGACATCCGCACATATATACCCCAATAAAGCCCCAAAGGCTGGCCAATTCGTCCCCAAAATCAGTGGATGTCGGAGGTGGGGACTAACCGCGACCTCCACACTATGTTTTTCCCCTCGAAATTGTATTGTGACTGGCACCAATGGGTACTGCACCTCATCCCCGTGCACACACCTTACCGTAACCAGGCGGCCATTATCCAATGCGTCAGGTTGTATCAGGCTTTGATGAACTGCGGTTTGGTTACAGCCGGAATCCACCAAAGCCTGATATGTACCCCCCTTAATACTCACGGGTATCTGGTATAACCCGGCTTGATCGGGGGCAGCCTGTGGCGCGTCGGGGACCCGGACCAGTGTCCCCACCTCCATCACCGGACACCGGTCGATGAAGTGCCCCGGGTCCCCACAACGCCAACAGGCCGGCCCAGGCTTCCCCGCCGCTCTAGTGGCGGGAAGCGGGTCAAGGGATTGGCGCGGAGAGAGCGGTGGGAAGTGGCCAGTCGCTCGGTCTGACGACCAGGATCCCGGTCCTCTGGGCGGAGCCCCCTGACCGGTCGATGCCTCCCCCGATCTCCAACGGGCCACCGGTCTCGGTGGCGGGCCCCGGCGTGACCTAGGCGCAGGGACAGGTCTCGCCGAAGAAGGCGAGGGAGAGGGGGAAAAAGAAGAAACAAAAGAAGAGGGGAGAGAGACAGCCGGGAGAGGTTCGCCGACCCCTTGGTACGCCACCATCTGATCCTCCGCCAGTTGGATGGCCGAGTCCAGCGACGCGGGCCGGTGGCACTGGACCCACTGCGCGGTGGCAAACGTGCCAAAAACTGCTCCAGCACCACCTGGTCGATAATCTGGTCCACGTCGCTTCCCTCGACCATCAGCCATCGGCGACACGCGTCCCGGAGCTGTTGAGCCAACAGGAAGGGCCGGGCACTCTCCCCCAGATCCAGGGACCTGAATCGCTGCCGATGTTGTTCGGGGGAGAGGCCGACCCGCTGGAGGATGGCCCTCCTCAGGTCGTCATACTGGAGGAGGTTCTGGACCGGGAGTTGCTGCGCCGCCCGCTGTGCTTCTCCTGACAGGAGGGGAATCAGCCTCACTGGCCACTGTTCCCTCGGCCATTCACAGGACTCGGCTGCCCGCTCAAAAAGGTCCAGGAAGGCTTCAGGGTCGTCCTGGGGCCCCATCTTCAATAAGGGCACCTGCGCGGGCGGCGTTGCAGCGGTGGCTGGTACCCCGGTCCGAACCCCCTGGCCCAACCAGCCCCGGAACAGCTTGCGGTCCTCCTGCTGGGCGCTGACGAGGGAATGGAAGCGCCGTTCCTGGTCCTCCCTCATGTCCAGCAGGGCCTGATGGTGTTCCTGGTGCAGGACCGCGAGCGACTGAACGAGGCTCGCCAATGGCGTGGCTGCCGGCGGAGTTTGCATGACGGCGGCGTCCCTCTTCTTCCTCCCGGGTTTCGGCACCAGTGTGATAAAGTTCGTGGGTGTGAGAGGAAGAAGGCAAGGGGTCGGCTGGTTTGGACACGGATCTCAATATTTATTTGTATATAACTTCAGTTCACTAAACATGCGTGCACCTCGCACGGCTTTAACTCAAACTTGCTTCTCGGTTTCTCAACGGTTTGTTTTCCGGCAGTTCCTCTCTGCAGCTCACTCTCACGTCCGTGTCCTTCCAGCTCTCTCTCTCCCTCTCACTCTGTTTGGGAGCGGCTTTATCCGGTCTCTCCGCGCCAATCACTGCAATTAGACACAGGTGTTCATTGTTATGCACTTGACCTACTTTCTCACCGCTCGTCTCCTCACTCTCTCCATCCGTGCAGACTCCGCAAAACCACGCCCTCCTCGCCACAGTGACATAACTGTATATTTTAACTGTATCTTTATTTCTTGTTTTAAACCTTACCTGACAATGAATAATATAGAGGCCACGGATTAAGAATTACCGGTAGTTCCCAGAATTATTAAATTATTCCCTCACTTTAGTAAATTGTGGCTGTATTGTAATTCATTCCCTCCTTTTGATTCAAATAAATTCAACTAGATTCAACTAATCATGGCCACAATTTAGTAAAACGAGCTAACAAATTGTTGTTGTGCAGATGATTTACGAATGAGGGAACGAAATTAGTAAAACATGCTGACGTATTCGTAAATTGTGGGAATTAATTGTTAATTTGTGGTCATAATATACATATTTTTTTCCACACATGTCAAGTGGGGTGCTGTAGACTTTGTATCTTGCAACTGTAAATGTATTTCTTCAAACTACAGCTTAATATCTCACAATTGCAGCTTTATTTCTCATAATTACAACTTAATATCTCATATTGTAACTTTACAGTATTTGGGGACGACGGGGTCTAACTCGACCCCGAGGAGCTGGGTGGTCCGGATGTTCGGCATGGAATTGGGTGAGGAGTGAGGGGTCGAGGATGTCGTTACCATGAACCCAGGAGCATTCCTCTGGACCGTAATCCTCCCAGTCCACTAGGTACTCGATCCGAGGACCCCGTTGTTGTGAATCCAGGATCGCCCGCACCCGGTAGATGGTTTCATCCTCAATGACGTCAGGAGGAGGAGGAGGCGGCACTGCACCAGGATCTGTGGAGGGAGAAGACAAGGGTTCAGTGTGTGGTTTCAATAGTGAGACGTGGAAAGATGGTGAGATACGATACTGTGCTGGGAGGTTGAGACGATAGGTGACCTCGTTGAGCTGCTTCTGTATTGTGAATGGACCTATGTACCGGGGACTCTTCTGGCAGGGCAGCCGGAGACAGATGTCCTGAGTCGAGAGCCATACCTTCTGGCCAGGTTGGTACTTTGGAGTGGGACCTCTTCTGGTGTCAGATTGTGTCTTGTGTCTCTGGACTGCCTGCTGGAGATGGACATGAGCTGAGTCCCACACCCTCTCACTCTGTTGGAACCAGTGATTGACAGCTGGAACCTCTGAGGGCTCACTCGACCAGGGGAAGAGAGGAGGCTGATAGCCCAGGATGCACTGGAATGGGGTGATCCCAGTGGTGGTCTGACGGAGGGAATTCTGGGCATACTCGGCCCAGGGGAGGTATTGGCTTCAGCTGTCCTGGTTCCGGTGGCAATAGAACCTCAGGTATCTCCCAGTCTCCTGGATCTTCCGCTCAGTTTGGCCGTTGGTCTGAGGGTGGCATCCACATGAAAGACTCACTGACACTCCTAGGAGCTTGAAGAAGGCCTGCCATACCCTGGAGATGAACTGTGGTCCACGGTCAGAAGTGATATTCTCTGGGATCCCAAAGTGACGGAACATATGCTAGAACAGAGCTTCGGTGGCTTCGAATGCAGTAGGTAGGCCTTTGAGGGAAATCAATTTACAGGCCTTGGAGAAACGATTTACGATGACGAATACACAGGTGAAGTTGTTGGAAGGTGTTAAATCAGTCATGAAGTCTATCCCAAGATGGGTCCACGGACAGCGAGGGATTGGTAGAGGGACCAGTTTACCTTCAGGGAGCTTCCTAGGAGTGTTGGCAACGACAGAAACTGAGCATACCTTGACGTACAGGGAGACATCCTGAGGCATGGAGGGCCACCAATATTGTTGCAGAGTCGAGAGGGTTCATACGCTGCCTGTCCAGAGCCCAGAGATGTATGAGCCAAGTCCATGAGGGGCTGATGGTGGGCCGGGTGGAACATAGAGAAACCCCTCAGGACCTCCTGGCGGAGCAGGTTTGGTGCGGTTGTCTTGAGCGATGCGTTGGTTCAGGGACCATTGGATGGGACTTACAATCATGGCTGGAGGGAGGACTGGTTCCGGATCGGAGCATTCAGGAGCAGGTTGGTACAGCCAGGATAAGGCATCTGCCTTGCAGTTCTTGGTTCCATGTCGGTAGGATACTGTGAAATGGAATGGAATCGAGTGAAGAACAGGGCCCAACAGGCTTGACGGGGATTCAGTATTTTGGCCTCATGTAGATACTCGAGTTTGCGATGATCCGTGATGACCTCAAACTGGTCATTAGCTCCCTCCAGCCAGTGTCTCCAGCGAGCTTAATGGCTAGTAACTCTCTGTTCCCGATGTCATCCACTCGTCCCCTCGACGAATGCGAATGAGGTTGTACGCTCTCTGCAGGTAGCTGTTCCAGGGCTGCTGGGACCAGAGGAAGGGGATAATTGAACTTTACCATCTGGGAGTTTAGATGATGATAATCAATGCACGGCCTCAAGTCTCTGTCCTTCTTGGCCACGAATAAGAAGCTCGAAGCGGCAGGGGATGTAAATGGACGGATGAACCGTTGTTTGAGTGCCTCTTGAACGTACTCCTCCATGGCCTTCTTTTCCGGGATGGACAGTGGTTAGATCCTACCCTTAGGCAGGGTAGCCCCAGGTTGAACCCTTCACAGGCTTCCGTTCAAGATGCTCACAGCCAAGCGTATTTTCGAATGCGTGCCGCCGATGGATTGGTTTGCAGCGATCGACCTGAAGGACGCGTACTTTCATGTCTCCATCCTTCCTCGACACAGGCCATTCCTACGGTTTGCCTTCGAGGGGCGGACATATCAGTACGTGGTTCTCCCATTCAGGTTAGCCCTGTCTCCTTGCGTCTTTACGAAGGTCGTCGAGGCAGCCCTTGTGCCACTCAGGCAACACGGGGTTCATATCCTGAACTATCTCGACGACTGGCTGATACTAGGTCACTCTCGGGATCAGGTGTGCGAACACAGGGACATGGTGCTTCGTCACCTCGCCCGTCTGGGCTTTCGGGTCAACTGGGAAAAGAGCAAACTCTGTCCAGTGCAGAGGATCTCTTTTCTCGGTATAGAAATCGACTCGGTCGCCATGCATGCACAGTCTCTGCTGACTTGCCTTCATCAATTCGAGGGCAAGAATGCGGTTCCACTGAAGTACTTTCAGAGGCTCCTGGGGCATATGGCATCCGCAGCGGCGGTAACGCAGCTCGGTTTGCTTCATATGAGACCGCTTCAGCACTGGCTCCACGATTGAGTCCCAAGATGGGCATGGCAACAGGGCACGTTGCGGGTCCCAATCACTTGCGCCTGCCGTCAGACCTTCACCCCGTGGTCGAACCTCAATTTTCTACGGGCAGGTGTTCCCTTAGAATGAGTTTCCAGGCATGTTATTGTCTCAACAGATGCCTCTGCCACGGGCTGGGGTGCCATGTGCAATGGACATGCTGCCGCGGGCTCCTGGAGAGGACTAGGGATGGGACGATACACTTAAACTCACGATACGATGCACCTCGATATGCCCGGGTTACGATACGATACGTCACGATACGATATCAAAAAAGAAAAAAAAAGAAGAAAATATTACTGAAAAATGTCCTCGACATGGCATCTTAAACTTGGGCTCCGGCACATTGAACATTTGGATGAATTTTCTGTTCTCTACCATGTTAAATGGAGCCATATAGTCCGCTATGAATTCGCCAATGAGCCTGGTTATCTGTTTTGCACGCGGACTTGACGGAGGTAGAGTTGGTGTCAGCGCTTGTTTCATAGTCAGCTGTCCCTTCGGTAGGCTCGTTTTCTCCGGGGCCGCCTTCACATTTTTATGGTGACGTTGAAGGTGGTGGTTCATGTTTGATGTGTTGGATGTGGTGTACGGAATGACAGCATGGCATAGCTTACACACAGTCTTAGTCTTGTCAGTTACTCTATTGCTGTCGTTGTCTTTTTTAATGAGAAAGCCAAAAAACTGCCAGACATATGACTTGTATCCAGGCGGAGCGTCCTCAATTTCGACCTCATTTGACTCCATGGTTTGGGGGCAAGGCAGTTGGTGGTAATGCTAATATTTGTTAGCTCGCTGCAGTGTTGTTGTTGCAACATGCGCTGTTGACGTGACGACGTACCGCACCGTTCCCCGGATATAAAATTTTTTTCATTTAGTTTTTTTTTACCCTGCTTGATCAGCAGATAGTGCTGCCAGCCTGCCACCATAGACTGTATGTCTGCCCCATATATATACACACACATATAATACACTAAATTATTTATATACTACGCAAATCATGCAGCAGTGCCATCTATCTTTATTTCGCGATACATTTTTTTCGACCTCGATGCATTTCGTCACGTTTTGTATCGCGATATTTTGTCAAACGATATTTCGTCCCATCCCTAGAGAGGACCCCAGCGCACATAGCATGTCAATTGCCTCGAGTTGCTGGTCGTACATCTTGCCCTGCACCGTTTCCGAGCCCTGCTGAAGGACAAGCACGTACTGGTCCGTACAGACAACACGGCGACAGTAGCGTAAATCAACCGACAAGGTGGTCTACGCTGCCGCCGGATGTCGCAACTCGCCCGCCATCTCATCCTATGGAGTCAGAAGCATCTGAGGTCGCTTTGTGCCATTCACATCCCGTCACGTGTTCAGACGCTGCCGGGGGAATGGGGTCTCCATCCCCAGATGGTTCAGCTGATTTGGGAACAGTTTGGGGATGCGCAGATAGATCTGTTTGCCTCCCACGACTCTTCCCATTGCCGCTGGTATTATTCCCTGACCGAGGGGACTCTTGGCACGGATGCACTAGCGCACAGCTGGCCTGCGCAAATATGCGTTCCCCCCAGTGAGCCTTCTTGCACAGGTCATGTGCAAGATCAGGGAGGACAAGGAGCAGGTCCTCATGGTCACTCCGTATTGGCCCAGCCGGACCTGGTTCTCGGAACTGGTAGTCCTTGCGACAGCCCCTCCCTGGCCTATTCCTCTGAGACAGGATCTTCTGACTCAGAGACGGGGCACCCTTTGGCACCCGCGTCCCGACCTGTGGAACCTACACATGTGGGTCCTGGACAGGACACGGCAGGTTTGATTACCCTACCACCTCAGGTGGTGGCTACCATCACTTCCGCTAGGGCCTCGTCTACAAGACAGGCCTATGCATTGAAGTGGAACCTCTTCATCACCTGGTGCTCTTCTCGCCGAGAAGAGCACAGGAAATGCCAGATCAGGGTCTGTGCTCTCCTTCCTCCAAGAAGGGTTGGAGCGAAGGCTGTCTCCCTCCACCCTGAAGGTTTATGTGGCTGCTATTTCGGCCCATCATGACCTAGTGGATTCTAAAATGGTTGTACAGCATGACCTGGTCAGCAGGTTCTTGAGGGGGGCGAGGAGGCTAAATCCGCCTCGCCCTCCTCAGATGCCCTCTTGGGACCTCGCAGTGGTCTTATCAGCCCTGCAGAGAAGTCCCTTTGAGCCTTTGCAGTCAGTTGAGCTTAAAATCCTGTCAATGAAGACAGCGCTCCTGGTTGCATTAGCCTCCATCAAGAGGGTAGGGGACCTGCAGGCATTTTCAGTTGACGAAGCGTGCCTGGAATTCGGGCCGGCTGATTCTCACGTGATCCTGAGACCCCGGCCTGTATACGTGCCCAAAGTTCCCACCACTCCCTTCAGGGACCAGGTGGTGAACCTGCAAGCGCTGCCGTTGGAGGAGGCAGACCCAGCCTTGGCACTGCTCTGTCCAGTACGCGCCCTTCATGCTTACGTAGGTCGGACGCAGTGTTTCAGGACCTCAGAATAGCTCTTTGTCTGTTACAGTGGGCGGCAGAAAGCTGTCTCACTGGATAGTGGACGCCATTGTCCTGGCTTACCAGGTTCATGGCATGCCATGCCCCCTTGGGGTGAGAGCACACTCCACTAGGAGTGTTGCCACCTCTTGGGCTCTAGCGCGTGGTGCCTCGCTGACAGACATTTGTAGAGCTGCAGGCTGGGTGACACCTAACACATTTGCCAGGTTTTATAACCTCAGAGTGGAGCCTGTGTCTGCTCGTGTACTCGCCCCCAAATGGCCAGTAACTGGACAGGCTCAGTTGTCATCGCTTGCTGCGCCATTCCACTCCACGGACTGGATGGGTGCGCTATTCTACTCAGGTGAGCATCTCAGCAGACCCTGTGCTCCTCCAGCACTTATGACGTCGATGCCAGAGTGGTCAGCTTTCGCGTTCGGCTAGGTGCCGCCGTGTGCATGGTTCCCCTGTTGGGTAACCCCCACATGTGTATTTCCACGGTAAGTCTCTCTGAGCATGTGTCTTCCCTTGGCAAGACACCTTGCCACGCCTGGGGTTTAAAATGTTTTCCACCTGCAGCTGGATACCTGATATACTCCATATGCAGTTCCTTGTAAGGTCGTATGTGTATTTGTTAAGTTATGTGTATTTGCATTTCTCCACGTGGGATATGCTTCCCAGTGTACCATGGTATTCCTGTGTTAGTGCAGTCGTTTACAACAGGGAGCTCGCACTATGCAGGGCACTGGAAGACAGCTGAGTGGCGGGATTGAATTGGGACCCCCATTCGTCAGTCACTGACGTTACTCGGAGTGACTGAACGAAAGGGAACATCTCGGTTACGTATGTAACCCTCGTTCCCTGAGAGAGGGAACGGAGACGTAACGTCCCTCAGCCACTTCAGCTGTACCGCTGGAACGGCCGCCCGCTCAGGCATCGGCTCTTCAGCAAGTAACATGATGCGAGATTGCTATGCAACGCCCTTTATACCCATGCGGTTGGGTGGGCTTGCATTATGCAAATTCCGCAGACCCATGGCATTTTCATGCCATTGGCTCGTTTTGTTAGAGCTCAAAGGCGATTGGCTTCTAAGCGAAACCCCCATTCGTCAGTCACTGACGTTACATCTCCGTTCCCACTCTCAGGGAACGAGGGTTACATACGTAACCGAGATGTTTTTCGATTAGGGGTAAGTAAACAGACATGCTGAGCATTCTATTCCACAGGAGTGGCTAAATTAGCTATAACACTCTTACTTGCTGATGTAAAATCTGCCCTCACACACGCAGCACAGGCTAAGACATCTGCCAGCACACTAAAAATGAACAAGTCATTTCAGCGTATCGAGCAAATTTCACACATCCAAGGCCTCTCTCTGATCTTCTTAAATCACTGCTTGCCCACCGCTTCCTTAATAAACCCCCTTCTTTCACATCCACAGTGTTTCTTGCGTGACCCTTTCTGGAAGCTTCTTCTTCGCTCTGAAGTGCAGAGCATCATTGAAAAGGAAACGTGTCTAATTAAACACAAGAAAAAGGAAAAGATTTTCATTCTTGGAAGGGGTGGAGAAAATTACTCTTGGTTTAAAAAAGAAAGACAATTAGATTCACATAAACAGTACAAATACAGCTACCATGTATAAAATAATATTGTAGCTTTTTAGACATGATACATGTAATACCATTTTTGGACATGATACATGATACCATGTAACAAAAAAATGTTCCCCTCTCAAATCAATAGTTCATGTCATCTCACCATCCATCCATCCATTCACATATATGACTAACTGTCTATCTGTCTGTCTATCTATCAGCCAGTCTGTCAGTCATTTTTATGGTGTCATTCCAAACCTGTAAGACCTTTGTTCATCTTCGGAACACAAATTAAGATATTTTTGATTAAAGTCCCTGTAAAGTCAAAACTAAACATGTGTTCTGAGTTTCTCACACCACAGATAAATGTGTTATTAACCACCCAGCCAAATTTGAATCATAAAAAAATCCGGGAAGTACATAAAATAGCTTATCTAAAACCTGAAAAAATGAGCAGCATTCTCTGCTCTCAAACGCTGGGGGTGTGTCCGCTGTCGGCGCCGAAACCACGCCCACTCGCGGGAAAGCGGCAGTAGCACACAAGACAACACTCACTGATCACGAGCGTCTATGATCACGACGCACCAGATGTCGGTGGGACGGGAGGATGACGGCCTGGGCGGGGGATAGTCGGTTCTGCAGCGGATTATCAGTGAATCCCAGTTGTCTCCGGTGAAAGTTTGTAAAACGATCCGGTGTAAAGTCCCTGCAGAGGTAGGTGTCGGTGATGATCCTCAGCTCTCTCCATCAAGGGTGCTGTTCACAAAATTAGTCCACCTCTTCATCGTTTTTGTTTTGTAAGCTGTTATGCAAGTTGTTGACTATAGTAACTAACAGTACTAACAGTAACTCGCGATCGAACTGATGCGAATGTGCTCTAGTTATGATCGTGTTAGGGGAGGAGTCAGGCTCGGTGCGTCATCGAGCCACCGTTTTAGCCCCGCCCAGAAAATCCTGAACACAGCAACGGTGAAAAACTGTTTAACGGTCTAACTTCTGAATTCAGTACTTCATAGTTCACAGTCTTTGTAATGTGTTTCAGCAATACATTTCTAACATTTATAATGTGTTTAGAAACAAATCTCAGAATTGCCTTTACAGGGACTTTAAATACAAGAGCTCTCAGGCCCCTCCATAGACAGCTATTTAATTAACACTTTCAAGGTCCAGAAAGGTAAAATAAAGTCCATTGTTAAAATAGTCCATGTGACTGCAGTGTTTCAACCTTAATTTTATGAAGCGACGAGAATACTTTTTGTGTGCAAAACAAACAAAAATAATGACTTTATTCAAACATTTTGTTCTGGCCTGTGATGGGAGAATTACAGTGTGAACATAGATTTTGTTTTTTCATATTAAAACATGTTTTATTCTTTTATAGATCTACTGTGCATGTTTATTTTAACATTAAATTAGCATCTGCCTTTATGTACATTTTGCAGGGCCTCTGCAGGTGCAAAAGTATGTTTTATTCTCCTCTTTATGAAGGTCAAATACTCTAATATTTAAAAACGTTATATCGTGTCATCTGGAGAATACAAGCTCTTGGGGAGCTTACGTTAAGTTTTAAAGTGTTTTTTTTTTTCAGGCTCTGCAGACAGATAGAGGAAGAGAGAAAATGGTAGTTATCACTGGAGTCATGGGCCCTGATCAGAGGCATGGTGCTGGGTCTTATCTTAATGAAGCTGTGCTTATCATGAGCTCGAGGTCACTGCTATCTGTCTGACCTCTGACAACACACATACAGTTTCAATGAAAAGTTACTGTTCAGCTATTTTGATTGAAAAATTAAAAGGTTGAGACTTCTGTTTTACATGTGTTTTGCAAAGGAACTCTATTGCCCTCTGAACTCATAGGTACCTGTACTCTTTTGGCAGCAGGGGGCACCAATTTGTCCCATCCATCCATCCATCCATCTTCTTCCGCTTTATCCGGGGCCGGGTCGCGGGGGCAGCAGTCTAAGCAGAGATGCCCAGACTTCCCTCTCCCTAGACACTTCCTCTAGCTCTTCCGGGGGGACACCGAGGCGTTCCAAGGCCAGCCGGGAGACATAGTCCCTCCAGCGTGTCCTTGGTCTTCCCCGGGGCCTCCTCCCGGTTGGACATGCCCGAAACACCTTCCCGGGAAGGCGTTCAGGAGGCATCCGGAACAGATGCCCGAGCCACCTCAGCTGTCCCCTCTCGATGTGGAGGAGCAGCGGCTCTACTCCGAGTTCCTCCCGAGTGACTGAGCTTCTCACCCTATCTCTAAGGGAGCGCCCAGCCACCCTGCGGAGAAAGCTCATTTCGGCCGCCTGTATCCGGGATCTTGTCCTTTCGGTCATGACCCAAAGCTCATGACCATAGGTGAGAGTAGGAACGTAGATTGACCGGTAAATCGAGAGCTTCGCCTTACGGCTTAGCTCTTTCTTCACCACGACAGACCGGTACATCGACCGCATTACTGCAGAAGCTGCACCGATCCGTCTGTCAATCTCCCGTTCCATCCTCCCCTCACTCGTGAACAAGACCCCTAGATACTTGAACTCCTCCACTTGGGGCAGGAACTCTCCACCAACCTGAAGTGGGCAAGCCACCCTTTTCCGACTGAGGACCATGGCCTCGGATTTGGAGGTGCTGATTCCCATCCCAGCCGCTTCACACTCGGCTGCAAACCGTCCCAGTGCATGCTGGAGGTCCTGGTTAGAAGGGGCCAACACGACAACGTCATCCGCAAAGAGCAGAGACGAAACCGTGTGGTCCCCAAACCTGACACCCTCCGGCCCTTGGCTGCGCCTAGAAATTCTGTCCATAAAAATTATGAACAGAACCGGCGACAAAGGGCAGCCCTGCCGGAGTCCAACATGCACCGGGAACAAGTCTGACTTACTGCCGGCAATGCGGACCAAACTCCTGCTTCGGTCATACAGGGACCGGACAGCCCTCAGCAAAGGACCCCGGACCCCATATTCCCCCAGCACCCTCCACAGGACGCCGCGAGGGACACAGTCGAATGCCTTCTCCAAATCCACAAAACAAATGTGGACTGGTTGGGCAAACTCCCATGAACCCTCCAGCACCCTGTAGAGGGTATAGAGCTGGTCCAGTGTTCCACGACCAGGACGAAAACCACACTGTTCCTCCTGAATCCGAGGTTCCACTATCGGCCGAATTCTCCTCTCCAATACCCTAGACTTTCCCGGGGAGGCTGAGAAGTGTGATCCCCCTATAGTTGGAACACACCCTCCGGTCCCCCTTATTAAAAAGAGGGACCACCACCCCGGTCTGCCATCCCAGAGGCACTGGCCCCGACCGCCACGCGATGCTGCAGAGGCGTGTCAGCCAAGACAGCCCCACAACATCCAGAGACTTGAGGTACTCAGGGCGGATCTCATCCACCCCCGGTGCCTTGCCACCGAGGAGTTTCTTGACCACCTCGGTGACTTCAGCTTGGGTGATGGACGAGTCCTCCTCTGAGCCCCCAACCTCTGCTTCCTCAATGGAAGACGTGACGGCGGGATTGAGGAGATCCTCGAAGTATTCCTTCCACCGTCCGACAACATCCCCAGTTGAGGTCAACAGCCGCCCATCGCCACTGTAAACAGCGTTGGTAGGGCACTGCTTCCCCCTCCTGAGGCGCCGGACGGTTTGCCAGAATCTCTTCGAGGCCAGCCGATAGTCCTTTTCCATGGCCTCACCGAACTCCTCCCAGGCCCGAGTTTTTGCCTCCACAACCACCCGGGCTGCAGTCCGTTTAGCCTGCCGGTACCTGTCAGCTGCCTCAGGAGTCCCACAAGCCAACCAGGCCCGATAGGACTCCTTCTTCAGCTTGACGGCATCCCTTACTTCCGGTGTCCACCACCGGGTTCGGGGATTGCCACCTCGACAGGCACCGGAGACCTTGCGTCCACAGCTCCGAGCAGCCGCTTTGACAATGGAGGTGGAGAACATGGTCCACTCGGACTCAATATCTCCAGCCTCCCTCGGGATCCGGTCGAAGCTCTGCCGGAGGCAGGAGTTGAAGATCTCTCTGACAGGAGACTCGGCCAAGACGTTCCCAGCAGACCCTCACAGTACGTTTGGGTCTACCGAGTCTATCCAGCTTCCTCCCCCGCCATCGGATCCAACTCACCACCAGGTGGTGATCAGTTGACAGCTCCGCCCCTCTCTTCACCCGAGTGTCCAAGACATACGGCCGCAGGTCAGATGAAACGACCACAAAGTCGATCATTGACCTACGACCTAGGGTGTCCTGGTGCCATGTGCACTGATGGACACCCTTATGCTTGAACATGGTGTTCGTTATGGACAAACTGTAACTAGCACAGAAGTCCAATAACTGAACACCACTCGGGTTCAGATCAGGGGGGCCGTTCCTCCCAATCACGCCCCTCCAGGTTTCACTGTCATTGCCCACGTGGGCGTTGAAGTCCCCCAGTAGAACGACGGAGTCCCCAGTCGGAGCACTCTCCAGCACCCCTCCCAGGGACACCAAGAAGGTTGGGTACTCTGCACTGCTGTTTGGCCCGTAGGCACACACAACAGTGAGAGACCTATCCCCGAGCCGAAGCCGCAGGGAAACAACCCTCTCGTTCACTGGGGTAAACTCCAACACATGGCGGCAGAGCTGGGGGGCTATAAGCAAACCCACACCAGCCCGCCGCCTCTCACCATGGGCAACTCCAGAGTGGTGAAGAGTCCATCCCCTCTCGAGGAGTGTGGTTCCAGAGCCCAAGCCGTGCGTGGAGGTGATTCCGACTATCTCTAGTCGGAACCTCTCAACCTCACGCACAATCTCAGGCTCTTTCCCCGCCAGCGAGGTGACATTCCATGTCCCAAGAGCCAGTTTCCGTGTCCAGGGATCGGGTCGTCTAGGCCCCCGGCCTCGACTGCTGCCCGATTCGCTTTGCACCGGCCCCTTACGGTCCCTCCTGTGAGTGGTGAGCCCACGGGAAGGTGTCCCCACGTCGCTCCTTTGGGCTGAGCCCGGCCGGACCCCATGGGGGAAGGCCCGGCCACCAGGCGCTCGCATACGAGCCCCAACCCCAGGCCTGGCTCCAGGGTGGGGCCCCGGCTGCGCCGTACCGGGCGACGTCACGGTCCTCCTTTTTTTTGTCATCATAAGGGTTGTTGAACTGCTCTTAGTCTGACCTGTCACCTAGGACCTGTTTGCCTTGGGAGACCCTACCAGGGGCATATAGCCCCGGACAACATAGCTCCTAGGGTCATTCGGGTACTCAAACCCCTCCACCACGTTAAGGTGGCAGTTCATGGAGGAGCCAATTTGTCCCCTTAATTTTAAAGAACTTTCATTCTTTTTTTATTTTTTGCAGTCTTCTTTTTGAGTGTTGTTCTCTTTTCTTTCTTTTCAACTTTCTGGCAAGCTTTCTTTCTGTCATACCTCCATTCTGTAATTGTTATAGTTATATTTTAGGTACAGCAAAGTTGTAAATGAGGTACCTGGAATGGATGGAGTAGATCCAGATAAAATGTTGAGGGGTTTAGATTAAGAACTGAATTTGCCTATTATAAATAGGTGACAAATAGTTTTATTACTGTATATTACTGTATGTTGTGTTGATGAAGAAGAATCTAGTATTTGTTGTTAAAACATTTTTGATGGAAAAAAAATATATGTATGTATATTAATAATTTTTATTCTATTTTTGTATTCTACTTTTTAAAATGTATTTGAATTTATTCAAATATTATGACTCATTTAGTGTTTAATTTATTCAAAAAAGATACAAATCCTATAGACTTACACTACCGTTCAAATATTTGGGGTCAATAAGAAGACACTCACAGAGGCTACATTTATTTAATCAAAAATAAAACAGTAATATTGTGACATTACCATTTTAAATACCTGTGTTGTATTTAAATATAAATGTAAATATATATATATATATATATATATATATATATATATATATATATATATATATATATATATATATATATATATATATATATATATATATATATATAAGGAAATCCCACACACTATCAATACTTGCAAAAGATATCAAAATGTTTTATTAGCAACGTTTCGGTATATGCCTGATATATGAACATATATTTGGTATATGAACGTTGCTAATACAAAATTTTAATATATTTTGCAAGTATCGATAGTGTGTGGGATTTCCTTTAATTTTTTAGATTTTTGGAATTTTTTTATCCTCTTTCCTACACACCCATCTATTACCAACAGGTGTGCAATGGTAATTGTCAAATATCAATTGTAAAAATGTAATTGTTCCTGTGATGGCAAAGCTGAATTTTCAGCATCATTACTCCAGTCTTTCAGTGTCATGTGATCCTTCAGAAATCATTTTAATATGCTGATTTGTTGTCCAAGAAACATTTCGTATTAGTATCAATGTTGAAAACAGTTGTGCTGCTTAATAGATATTGTGGAAAGAGTGATACATTTTTTTCAGGATTCTTTGATGGATAAATATTTTGAAGAAAAATGTGCTCACCCCAATCTTTTGAAAGATTTGTGTACATGGAAGGATGGTTTATTGTTAATTGTATTATTTTTGGTTGTATACATGTTCTAAAATGGCTATTCTATACATTTTGTATATGACCCCTTGTTAAAACAGCCACCCAGTAGAATCATTATTTCATATATGAAAGACATGAAACAGAAGTATAGAGAGAAAGAGAGCTCTGTCTCTTTCTCCATTTGTCCTTCTAGACTTCTAGTCTTGGCCTGAGGGTCTATCCCACTTATGTTTGTACTTACTACAGTGCCACTTCCTTTAAAACTCAAGCCAAGCTGACAGTCAAAACCGACAAGGCCAAGATCAGGTCAGCCACTGCAGCCCTCCATTGTGTGTGTGTGTGTGTGTGTGTGTGTGTGTGCGCATGTGTGCGCGCTTGTTAATGTGTTTGAGGTGCCAACATGGCTGAAGTGTTAGATTGAAAGCTTCCAGTTCCATATTTCTTCTAAGCACTCTCTTGTGTGCCATCAAGAGTTTCACAGGTGTAGTACCACTCGTCTGTGGTCTCGACAGGGCATTTTAATTTAAATAACATTATGCAAAATACCATGTCTGCTTTTATCATAATTAAACACAATAGCAGACTGATATTTCTTTTGAAATTTCTTTATAGACAACATGAAATTACAATATGTAGTATGAATTTTTGCAAGTGAAGCTGGAAATATTATGACAACAATCGATTATTGAAATCAAATTGGTTACACTTTAAAACACGATAGCACCATTAAGTTATTTCTTATATAACTAACTCCAATGAGAGCATTGTGGTAATGTGGGGGTGTAATAACCTCCTGACATCTGCTGAGCAGCTTTCTATAAAAAATTCTAATGTGGGGTCTGAGCTCTCTGTTGCTGAACCCTTTTTAATTGGATTCTCCTTTGACTGGCTGCCATTATCCTTCTTTTGTTATGCATTTATCACTAGTGACTGATTGTCACCATGGTGATGGATTCATTCATTTTATTACAGGTACCTTTCACAAATGTCAAACAACTATTAGTTTGTGAAAATAATGAGGTATTTTTTGGTTTTGATTATATTTATATTTATTGAATTTACTAATATTCAGTGAGGTATGTAACGCTCCAATTGGTTCATTTGGTGATTAAACTTGGTTCAGTCAAGTTGAAAATAATAGCCACAAATTGATCTGTTAAAAAGGCTTTCAGTGTAATGATCTATTAAATTGACAGAAGAGTCCATTTGACAAAAGAGGGCATTTTTTTTATCTTTTTATTTTTTTTAAGATTGAAAATTGAAATGGAAATTGAAATTGAAAAACAGACAGACATGTTCAAGTCATCACTAAAGACATGCCCACACACGCACCCATAAAGCTGATATAATGGGTATACTAAATAGACTTATGGGAAATTAGCATGAGAGTGTTTGTGTGTGTGGTGGATGATGATAACAGAGAGCTTTACAAATTATCCTCACTCTGACATGTTTATTGGTGTTATTTTCCTCAAAAGGCCTGATTCAGCACTAACTCTGCTGGCATTGGCTGCGTTCGAAACCGCATACTCATTGAGTAGGTACTCATTTTCAATAAGTACTTACTTAACGAGCTCTAAAAGAGTAGGTACTATATTGCCTGATCTCGTTAAGTATGAATGCGATCCGCACTTTATGCGCCATGTTGACGTTATCATGTGACCTTACGACGTTATCTCAAGCGCAACAACTTGAAAGACGAGTGACAGGTTTAATTCATCGATCTATAAATATCTTAATATTGATTAAACTTGCTAATTGTGTGGGCTTGTTGAAGAAACAGCTGCCCATTTATTTTGTGATATTAACCCTACTAATCTGACCCAGTTTTATCCTTACCAAAACCCACAATCGTGATCTCTTAAATATGTTGTTAATTTCTTTATTTTATATGCAAAACATGTCATCCACAAGCAAAATTGGCCTAAATCTCCTTTATATTTTCCTTTTTAAATTTAACTCCTGTTTTATCCCTCAATCCCTTATTCAAAGATATCTAACCTTGTTCTTGTTTTTTCTTTTGTATACAATGTATGCAAACCCATGATATTTGTTTTATTATTAGGATTGTTAAAGATACAACCATGTAATTATAAAATAAAAGATAGGCCTATGAGTGACAGGTGCAGTGAGAGCTCAAAGCATCAATAACTCCACAGCCCGACCTGTGCAGTTTCCCTCAGAGTCTGCAACGAGGACCTCTTTCAGCTGCTCGAAGATCTCACCTTGGGAGAACACTGTTGATTTTATACTCTTAAAATGTAAGTTATTACTATTCAAAATTGCCAACTAAAACACTTACAATAATAATAATAACAAATGCTGACCAATACTTAATTATATTACTTTTTTTTACTGAAAATTATATTGTTTTAGTAAAACAAGCAAAATGCAACTTGTTGTCATATGACATAGCGATGCATGAAAATACACTAGAACAAATGCAGCCAATTTTCAGTCAAGCAATGAATAAATTCATGAGTTAATAAAATATTTTATTTACTGACAACAATAGGAAACATGAATGAGTAAAAGAATGAATAAAAGTAAACATCACAAATGAATAAGTCACCATGAAACAAAGCTTTATTCAAACGTATTGTTCTAACAAACCATCACGCATTTACAGACGGTGAACACCACATTTGCTGCCATCTCAACACAGCTTGATGAAGCAGTTGACCACCGTGAACACCTTCGCCTGTCCTAGCCGTCCATCATGTCCCTCCTGTCCCTTCTGAACCCCACAACCCTGAAGCAAGAGTGGAGAACATGTGCGGGACAATCTGACTGCTGATGTCTGCTCCAAACATCCGTGTGCCTGCTCTCCATCAGCATGACTACTTAAAACGCTTTACAATTCATGTTGTCCGCATCCCATTTCTTGCCATATTTGATTTAATATTTTTTAAAATTACATGCTATTTGTATTGTAGCTTTATGACTTTTGTGGTGTAGTGGGCTAAACACTGAACTGATAAGCAGAAGGTTTCTGCTTGGATCTCCGCAGCCGTCACCATCAGTGTGTCCTTGAGCAAGACTCAACCACAGAAGCTCTGCAGCAAATGCACAGACATCAAGAATCAGAAAAGTGCTTAAATAACTGTTTGAAATTAAAATAAAATACAACTTAAGATTTAAATGTATGTTTTATTCATTTCTGTAGTATACTCAAAGCCTTTGATGACAGCCTTCCTTCATCACCCTCTCTCCAGTCTCCACCAGATAAACACACACGTGCTCTTCTGCCCCTGTAACATCAGACAACTTTCATGTTACCTGGATCTTAAACAACACCTTGATAAAAGCATAAAAGTTTATGTGCTCAATAGCCTTAAATGTTGAGGTAGTTGCTGATGTGTTAATGTTCCTCAATTCATCAACAGTATAATGGACAAATAAAAAAGATAACTTATGTTTAGTTACTTTATGTAGCTCTATTAACATTACTGACGTTCATGTAAAGTAAGCAGTGTTGACCACAGTGAACTCTACATTATAGCACACACACACACACACACACACACACACACACATCACTCTGATCAGATGTCTATTTCATGCTGTGATGTCATCTGCAATACTTATCGAAAATGTTCCTGTCAGATGTTAAATAAACATTTATTGAGCATCTTTATCTTTAAGTATATCGTTTATGTAAATCCACTTTGGAGACGTGTGTGTGTGTGTGTATAGCCTACTGGAGCTCATACATCAAACGTGTTTTTACAGCCCAATCACAACTACACTATACTGTCTGTCGTCTTTACACTTTCAACAAATTCAACAGTTTAACGTTACTCTACAGTAGTCCAACAAATGCGATTTTAACACAAGGAACCGTGATTTTGGTTTGTAATACTCACATTTGATTGGCTTTTCTCCCCCTGACGTATCCTTTCCTGTGGCCTCATGGGAAGGCAGGGATAGAAAAGTATCCGACGATGGGTGCTTCACAATCTGGGCGGTATCAGTAGGCCATCCGGGAACTTCTCGCCTACTCTTTTATGATTACTGAGGTTTCGAACATACTACTCCTTTCACGTACTGTTTTCGCCTACTATATAGTAGGTAAGTAGGCATATTCGAACGCAACATCAGTATACGCACGTCCGAATCTCGCGAGAAATACTCCAAAACCCTGGTAGTTCTCGCCTACTCTTTTATGAATACAAAGGATTCGAGCATACTCTTCGCTCGCCTACTGCTTTTTACATACTATATAGTAGGGAAGTATGCGGTTTCGAACGCAGCCAATGTTTCTCATTTGCACAGTGAATCCAAGCACAGATTTGGAAATTGACTGTCAGAAACTGTAGCCAGTAATTATATTTTACTCCGAACCCATTTTTCATTTTGATTCCTTATCTGAATATTAGTAAATGCTAAGTAAATTCCATGGACTATAAAAAATTGTATCCTTTAAATGATGAATTGATTTAACAAATACAATGACAGAATTGTACAGAATCATAATCTTGTTTATTTTAACTGTACTTTAACTCTTTTAATATTTTCGATCAATTAAGGGTGAGTGATATCAAATACTTTATCTGTTCCATTTAATCAATTCAAACTGATTCAAAGATTTGTTTGCATCACTAATAGGCTTACCCTAAAAATTTAATTTATTTTATTGCCTTGCATTTAATTGGATTGCATTGCCTAATAGGTGTCATGACGTGTTAAAAAAAAAAATAATATTAATAATTTATGTTCCTTGAGGTTCACTCATAATGTTAATAAAGTTTTTGCACACACACACACAAAAAAATAACTTCTGTCTATTTTTGTATATGTATATATATATATATATATATATATATATATATATATATATATATATATATATATATATATATATATATACACACTCACCTAAAGGATTATTAGGAACACCTGTTCAATTTCTCATCAATGCAATTATCTAATCAACCAATCACATGGCAGTTGCTTCAATGCATTTAGGGGTGTGGTCCTGGTCAAGACAATCTCCTGAACTCCAAACTGAATGTCAGAATGGGAAAGAAAGGTGATTTAAGCAATTTTGAGCGTGGCATGGTTGTTGGTGCCAGACGGGCCGGTCTGAGTATTTCACACTCTGCTCAGTTACTGGGATTTTCACACACAACCATTTCTAGGGTTTACAAAGAATGGTGTGAAAAGGGAAAAACATCCAGTATGCGGCAGTCCTGTGGGCGAAAATGCCTTGTTGATGCTAGAGGTCAGAGGAGAATGGGCCGACTGATTCAAGCTGACAGAAGAGCAACTTTGACTGAAACAACCACTCGTTACAACCAAGGTATGCAGCAAAGCATTTGTGAAGCCACAACACGCACAACCTTGAGGCGGATGGGCTACAACAGCAGAAGACCCCACTTGGTACCACTCATCTCCACTACAAATAGGAAAAAGAGGCTACAATTTGCACAAGCTCACCAAAATTGGACAGTTGAAGACTGGAAAAATGTTGCCTGGTCTGATGAGTCTCGATTTCTGTTGAGACATTCAGATGGTAGAGTCAGAATTTGGCGTAAACAGAATGAGACCATGGATCCATCATGCCTTGTTACCACTGTGCAGGCTGGTGGTGGTGTAATGGTGTGGGAGATGTTTTTATTGGCATACTTTAGGCCCCTTAGGGCCAAATGGGCATCGTTTAAATGCCATGGCCTACCTGAGCATTGTTTCTGACCATGTCCATCCCTTTATGACCACCATGTACCCATCCTATGATGGCTACTTCCAGGAGGATAATGCACCATGTCACAAAGCTTGAATCATTTCAAATTGGTTTCTTGAACATGACAATGAGTTCAGTGTACTAAAATGGCCCCCACAGTCACCAGATCTCAACCCAATAGAGCATCTTTGGGATGTGGTGGAACGGGAGCTTCGTGCCCTGGATGTGCATCTCACAAATCTCCATCAACTGCAAGATGCTATCCTATCAATATGGGCCAACATTTCTAAAGAATGCTTTCAGCACCTTGTTGAATCAATGCCATGTAGAATTAAGGCAGTTCTGGAGGCAAAAGGGGGTCAAACACAGTATTAGTATGGTGTTCCTAATAATCCTTTAGGTGAGTGTATATGCATGTGTGTGTGTGTGTGTGTGTGTGTGTGTGTGTGTGTGTGTGTGTGTGTGTGTGTGTGTGTGTGTGTGTGTGTGTGTGTGTGTGTGTGTGTGTGTGTGTGTGTGGAAAAACAAGTCCTTCTGAGGTGAATGGTTAAATTGTACTTCCTCACATGTTGCTTGGGTAATGGACATAGGGAGTAATGTGACCGACATCTAAATACTAGAGTGCACATTTCGGGTAATTTATACCTGGCATTTCAGGGCATTGAGTTTTTTTTTAATGTTCTTGTGCTTAGTCACAGTGAATCTGGCATGCATTCTCCTCAGCATGGCAGCGTGGGCATTTGTTCCCCATTAGCGTCCTAGGATGCAGTGCGAGTTCCCATTCGAAAGGTAACGTCTCAGGTTACAAATGTATAGAAAGCCCTTCTCTTTCTCCCCGATGCTGGCCAGGTTCACCCACATTGCTCTACTGATCGCGGCAGTAGTCTGTTTAGTGACCCGGAGAGCCAGGTCTGTGGAGCATCGTAGCTTGGCAACCACCTCAAGGGAAAGACCCTGAACAAGAGACTGAATGTGATCCAAGGCCCCTATATACTCACACCAAAATAATTTTTTGTTCTTCGCTTAAAAGTAAAAAGAAGTTGGAAATACTTTTGCAGCGGTATACTGTTAACGAACATCCAGATGCAGTCCACGATGCTGCTGTAAATGCTGTGCCTTTCCTCTCAATAGAAACGAAATAAACACACATAGGGCCCTATCTTGCACCCAGCGCAATTGACTTTGTACACCGACGCATGTGTCATTCCTATTTTGCACCCGTGCAAAGCGCGATTTTCCCTCCACAGAAGCACGTCGCTAAACTAGTGAATGAACTTGCGCTCCCTGGGCGGTTCAGCGCAAAAAAAGGAGGCGTGTTCCGGCGCAAACAATTCCTGGTGCTATTTTGCTGTTCCATTAAACAATTGCGCCACTGACCAGAAAAAACCTAGTCTAAAGTCAGTGGCGCATACACTTTGCTCATGTAATCTACACAGATGCAACAGTTATTTTTGCAAATCATAAATTGTTACACTAAAAAAATATTAACACATGAGATGACGGAAATCATTGTGGTGTGCCACGAAGATGTGAAAAAATAGGCATAAATCTAGCTTACAAATTATTCAGGCTAATTATTTATTTAACCGACGCTATTTTGGGTGGGTTTCTCCCATCCCCATACAACACAACTTCTCTGTCTTTCACTGCTCTTACAAGAACATCAGTCTCCTCGGCTGTGAACCGCTCCTGGCGTGCGCCTGGTAAATACGCCATAATAATAGCAATCCATAATGGAACTTGCGCACCTGCTTTTAAAGGGAATGTTGGATGACGCTCTGATTGGTTTATTCACGTTACGCCCAAACCACACCTATGAATAATGAAGCTACTTCAGACCAACCCATTTTAGATTTGCGCCGGGCGCAAGAGCCATTTATCCCGCCGGGAAAATAGCAACAGCGCCGAGACCCGCCCACAAAGTTACTTGCGCTTTGCGCTTTGACACTTGCGTTTCAGATCGTTAAAATAGGGCCCATAGTGTTTCATCACTCATAGTGATGTGAATACGTTTGCAACAGCTCTGCAATTCACCGGCATCATGTCGACAGATGAGATACACTGTTATGATTGATTATGTCTGATTATAAAGTATATTTGAGACTATACACTAGACTATATAGATCTGGCTATGTGAGATCATAGTTCAAATTAATCCCTATTCTTTGCATTGACATACAGTACAAAATCGGCATTATCCTGAAAGCATTTCATGTGTGATAGATCTGAAGAGAAGCTCTCGGGAGTGTGTGAAAATGCCACATCCTTTTGATTTTCCTGGTATAATTCATCCTGCATCCTTCACATAAAAATCAGTCTACAACCTAGAAAGTCAGAGAAGGTCTTTTTTTTTTTTATGTTTCTTTACAAGCTGTTCAGACATTGGCAATAAAAAAGTGATGAATACATGAAAAGTCTTACAATATAACCCCTTTAAATATGTTTTATTCTAATTGGTTGTTTAAATTATGGTTTCCTCTGATTGGAAAAAAAATTCTAAATATAATTGTTTTGCTTATGTTTTTTACTCCGAGGACAAGAGGTGACACAAGCTGGACTTGCATTGACCACCTGAGCAGCAAAACAGTGTCGAGTCATGTGTACTAGGCTACGGTCTGGCAAAACACCAAATCCTCTTGTGCACAAAATTGATTTGTAAATGCTTTGTTCCTGCCCCTTTATGCTTTGCGCGGCATCTTTATTGCTCCATTGAATTTATATCCTACCAGTGGATTTGATATAATCTTAATTTCATCGGTGAACAAACTCCCTAACTTCAATGAAACTCTCTCTGCAGACTCTGTCATTGAAGCCTACTGGGGGACAGGAGGAGTGAGCAACTCTCTGTTGCTTTTCACGGACATGAAGACATCTCTGTTCTATGTAATGCTCGGTTGAGAAGACCCCCCTGCTGCTCTGAAAGCCTTTTGGATGCTTCAATGATTTTTTTTTAAAGACTTACATTGCGCTCTGAAGTAAGTTTCAAAAACCTGTATGTGCCAAGTATAAAGGAGATGGGGTGGGTCAGCCTGTTGAGATTTGACTGATCCTCTGTCACACAGTTCCAAGTTCTTGGATGAAGGTAACCATGTTTACTTAAAGGTACACCACAATTTTTTTTGTATTATAAATGAATACAAGGACTTAAAAAAACATTTCCTTTACAAATAACAGAGAACCCATAATTCCACAATGTAACATTAGTACCTACATTGGCCATTAGCCATTTCATACATTTTCTATCGTTTTATTTTCTACGTTGAGGTCCAAAAAAATCATAAACTAATGAATAGTTGTAAACTGCTATCTCTTACCTTTTTAGAATTAAATTACTTTTTCTTTTTTTTTTTTTGCTGGGCCTTCAAGACATCTGCATATGCTTTCCTGTAGCTCAAACAGTAGAGCGTGGCACTAGCAATGCCAAGGTCCTGGGTTCGATTCCCAGGGAAAGCAAGAACTGACAAAATGTATAATGTGTACCTTGAATGCAATGTAAGTTGCTTTGGATAAAAGCGTCTGCCAAATGCATAAATGTAAATGTAAAAATTTATCTTTGCTTTCCTGTAGCTCAAACAGTAGAGCATGGCACTAGCAACGCCAAGGTCATGGGTTTGTTTCCCAGGGAAAGCAAGAAATTACAAAATGTAAAATGTGTACCTTGAATGAAATGTAAGTCGCTTTGGATAAAAGCGTCTTCCAAATGCATAAATGTAAATGCATAAGCTCCCTTTTAGCATATAAAAAGAGAAAGTATTGATCCAGTAGTGATCCTGAGGCGGAGCCGCTGTATCAAGGTCCCACCCATACTCCCGCTCCAGCAGACTCAATTGCAAGTACAGCTGTCAATCATGATGTCACACTCCATTTTTTATAACATCAAATAACTAACAACAACCAAACTTACTGGAAAAATTAACACTTGAACATACTTCAGTGTGATGAGAACTACCTAAAATGACAGAAACCATCTTTGGAAAATATAAAAAAATATTTGAAGTGTAATTGAACTTTTTGTAGTTTGGCTCACATCCAATGCATGGAGAAGGTGGGGTTTATGACCTATACTGCATCCAGCCACCAGAGGATGATCAAAATGTTTTGGCTTCACTTTTCAGGATGTGAGCAGCACATATGGGCTGCCCTACTATGTAGTAGGCGAAAAATAGTATGTGACAAAAAAGTATGTCTGAATTCACAGTACTCATAAAAGAGAAGGGGAAATGTACCCAGATGACCTACTATTTCTGGCAAGAATCTGAAGCATGCAGTTTTTACTTTTGAATAAAAGTGAAGCAACGCAAGTGACAATCGTAGGTCACAAGATAATGACAACATGGCAGATTCGTTTAGTTTTAGTTTTTCATTTATTGTGATTTTTACATTTTATTTCAGTTTACGAAAATGTTTTTTGACCAATAGTTTTAGTCTTAGTTTTCGTTTAAGAAAATAACCTTGCTAACAACAGCACACATGCATGTGCGAATGGAATCAGCTAAGAGATTTTTTCTGCTTCAGCAATTACACAGTTACTGCCTTTTAAATAAAGCAACATGCAGCATATAATCAATGTTTCTTGGTCTTCTCCTGGACTGAAGAACAGGCTCTACTCTTCAGCACAATGGTGACCCAAAACTCAAACAACAGAAACTCATTACCCGGGTTTCACAAGGGTCAAGAGCTCAACTAGAATAAACACTTATCACCATAATGGTGACCAAACATTTTCAATTAAACATCAGTAACTAACCATCAGTTAATTCCCAATAAGAACTTCTGTAGAAGCATGATATAAATAAAGTTAAACTGGTTAGTAATAAGTGTAATAATGTGTAATGGCTGGAAGTTAGTTGTAGTTCTTGTGTTTCTGTTCGTCTCATCTCTTTTTTTCCTGCTCTTGTTGTTTCTCTTTCCTTCAGTGAATTGTTAACAGCAGGTGTTCATCACTAATGCTCAACAATCACTTACATATTCACTTAATTATTTCACTGCAACACTGTGTCAATGTTATTTTTACTCTTTGTAATGTGGACATTACAATAAGTTACAGTGTGGTTAAAGGGTTAAAGTTCATTGCATCTAGTAAAAAAGTTATGTGAACTCAATAAAAGTAGAGTAAATGCTGAACAGAAGTATTATTTTGTGTTTTTGCACAAAAAGAGAGTGGAGATCTGTTTGTGTTTAATGTTTTGTTGGGATTTAAAGGGTTTCTGTTGTCTTAACCCTTGTGTTATGTTGCGGCTCAATTTGACCCGTTTTGATTTTTAAGTTGTCAGAAATATCAGTTAATCTATGTTTTTTTTCTTTCAATTTTGTGACTTTTTCTCATTTAGGGTCATGAACATACATGCAAAGTTTCAACACACTGATATGTTTTGGCATATACACACACATTTACGGTTACGTTCGTGATGTTCACGGGTCAATTTGACCCGCATATTTTAATGTTCTAAGGCAATTGTATAGACCCAAAATAATAACATTTATTGGTTGTATTTTGATATATTAGTTTTTTACTAACCTATGAAGCTAAAAAAAAGATATTTTCTCCATTTTTTTCAATAAAGAAATATTTTTTGTATGACACAAATGGTAAAAATGAGCTATAATTTCTTTATTCTATCTGAAATCCTATCTAACCTACATTGTTTTTCCTTGAAATTTTGTGACCTTTTCTCATTTAGGGTCATTAACATGCAAAGTTTCAACATGCTGATGCGTTGTGAAATGTGCATATCAAAATGTTATTAACTCTTGCTGTTTGTGGGTCAATTTGACCCATATAGGACAGCTATTCAAAAGCAACTGTACAGACACAAAATACAAAACACTTTGTTATATGTCAGAGCTCTTCAACTCTAGTCCTGAAGTGCCAGTGTCTTGCTGAGATTAACAAATTCATCAAGCAGCGTTTTGAAATCGGCCATCACTGTATAAGTCGTAAAAGTAAAGTTTAAAACAAGTTATAGAAGTTTATGAACATGTAAAATATATAACATATATATATTTTTATATTTTATATAAAATTTACATTTTACAAGACATTTTCAATTCTAAAACTTCAAGGAAATCAAAGCTAAATATCTGAACAAATTCTGTACCAAATTTTAGGTTGATATCTCAAAAAAAAAAAAAACATTTTTGTGCGCAGTACCAACGTTTTCCACTAGATGACATGTAGACTCTTCGATTTCCATATATGGTTTGAGTGATCTGAACGTTATATTGTCATACTTTTCAAAATATCTATGAAGTAGACATCCTATTCAGAAGTTTGGGCAGTAATGTTAATATTTGATTTGAATTCAATCTCTAAAATGCATATAAAAAACATATGGGAAGAGTCAGAGTACACGTTATAGTTTGGCACCGCATCACAAATGACGAATCTATCGCTATTTGTCTACTGCTCTGTCATCTCTTTTGAAAATCAGTCACCAAATATGAAAATTAGAGTCTGAAAGCTTTAAAATGCTATATAGTTGGTCAAGATTACTTTTGGTTTAGACTAAGATATTATTGTTCTAAATGTATAAAGGCAAGTGTCCTAAGGGCCAATCTTAAAAATAGTGGTTAAAAGTATTTTTATAAATCGTAAATTCAGATATTTATTCTTTGTAATGTGTGAAAATCAGCAAAATCAGCAAATCAGCACAGTGTTCAAATGATAAAGCTTGTCATCAATGCTAAAACTAGAAATTCTTGGTGGCTGGAAAACTACAACAAAAGGGGAATTTTTATCCAACCAACCTCCCACCGACAGCAGCCATCAGCTTACATTCCGGAGAAGGGAAAACACAGCTGCCTACATTCAAAAGGATAAGAAATAAAATGCCTCCTCTTTCTGAAGAATCTATATACTGCTCAAACTGCAACAAACTTCTACAAAGGATTGCAGTTCTTGAAACAAAGTTACTTGCAGGACTACCAAACCAGACTGAACACACAACAGAGCCTCGTCATGGACGATTTGAAGTATTAATAAATATGGGTGAGGAATCCCCAAACGTTTTGAATGTGGGTGAGAAATCCCCAAATGTGATCGGACACAGATCAAATCATCCTGCAGCTAACACTGATGCTAACTGGCGTTCAAGGTCGAGCCGACAGCGGCACTCAGCTCAGAGCACAGCCGAGCCCAGGACTCTGATATTGGGTGACTCCATTATCAGAAACATTAGCAGCAGGGATACAACTACGTGCTGCATCCAACAAGCAACAGTTTCTGATGTAAACAGGGAACACTCTGATGAAACATAAGACTGCAAATTGACTAATCATTCATGTGGG
Organism: Romanogobio albipinnatus; assembly: GCA_023566225.1. NCBI lineage: Eukaryota > Metazoa > Chordata > Actinopteri > Cypriniformes > Gobionidae > Romanogobio > Romanogobio albipinnatus. Next base: position 30,584,284 of record CM042259.1, on the reverse strand, counting down.
GAAGAACGATATTCAGAGAGAGATCAGTCAGAACTCCTTAAGAGGGATTTCAATGAACTTTTTGAAAAACTTAGAAGACTGAAAATGCAGTTGATCATCAGTGGACCACTTCAGATCTGTATAGCCTTGGTGGTGAGAGGAAGGACCGTGTAGATCCGCTCTGATGGTCAAACAAAGTGTTGATGGGAATATTCTGTTTTGACAATTAATATTTGACAAAAATGTATAAAGAGACCCCTGTGATGTTAAATTCTAACAGCTAGGGGCTGTTACCGGGATATTCCCAAGAAACACGGGATTGAGAAGTCATCCTCCATCACAAGTAAGTTGTCTTTGTATGATTTCCTGTGGTGGTAGGATTGATTGATTGATCCCATATAAGATAGAGATAGCCCTGGTGGTCCAGTCCAGGAAGATTTGTCTGTAAGGGTAATGTTTAAATACACAGTTACCTGACAAATATTTTTTGAGTACTCCCTCCAGTGTGAGGAAGACCCGTTTAGATCTGCTCTGACAGGTAAAAAAATTTGAGATAGCCCTCCAATTAGGCCAAGAAGATTTGTCTGCAAGGGTACTGTTTAAACGCACAGTTACCCGACAAATATTTTTAAAGTAAACCTGGCTCTACATTTTCTCCAGATAGGGGTTATACTATATATATTTTTATTTGATTCACTTACCAATATTTGAATTCCATTTATGTGTAAAGCACTTTGAATTGACACTGTGTATGAAATGTGCTATACAAATTATCTTGCCTTGCCTTGTCTGAGTTGTCCTTGGAACAGGAAGGGGCCATCCCCAAACTGTTCCCACAAAGTTGGGAGCATGAAATTGTCCAAAATGTCTTGGTATGCTGAAGCATTAAGAGTTCCTTTCACTGAAACTAAGCCCAACCCCTGAAAAACAACCCCACTCCATAATTCTCCCTCCATCAAACTTTACACTTGGCACAATGCAGTCAGGCAAGTACCATTATAGTGGCAACTGCCAAACCAAGATTCGTCAATCAGATTGCCAGACAGAGAAGCGTGATTCATCACTCCAGAGAACATGTCTCCACTGCTCTGAAGTCTATACTTTGCATTGCACTTGGTGATGTAAGGCTTGGATGCAGCTGCTCAGCCATGGAAACCCATTCCATTGAGCTCTCTATGCACTATTCTTGAGCTAATCTGAAGACCACATGAAGTTTGAAGGTCTGTAGCTATTGACTCTGCAGAAAGTTGCCAACTTCTGCACACTGTGCGCCTTAGCATGTGCTGACCCCACTCTATGATTTTACCTACCACCTACCACACTGTGGCTGAGTTGCTGTTGTTCCCAATTGCTTCCACTTTGTTATGATACCACTAACAGTTGACCGTGAATTAGTGAAGTTACTAAACGTAATTTCGTGAGGAAGTACGCCCATCTAATCTTCCAATTAATTCCAAGGTATAAAACCAGCAGCTTACCTCTTCCCATTGTTAGTTCTTGCAGCATTTGGCCCGTCCTAATCTGCATGACTGACTTCGCTGCTCATTTTCACCTGTTGATCACCCAGGTCGCCGGTCTCTCCGCTCCACCACAGCCCAGCGCAAAACACCTCTCTCCTCCTCAATCTAACGTAGATCATCACAGGGCCCGGTCGATCCTCGTAGTGATGCATCGAGGCCATCATCAATATCATTGTAAATCCTCTTCAGCAGCAAGCCCTTCCATACCTCCTGTCGAGAAATGGTCCGTCAATCGCGCTCAGGCACGCGCTATCCAACATGGGTATCCATTTCTCCCAGAGGAATTCAAAAACGCAACTTCTCGATCTGCTCGTGCGCTCTCAACAAAACTCACGCCGCATTCAGCGTCCTCCCAGCACCATGCAAACATCAACGCAAGTAACTGCACGATCCATACGGTCCTCCTCAGTTTCAGCCGGCAGCAGCCGCCGCCGTAGCTTTCCTCGTCCGCCGCTCATTCCGGCCGGCAGTCTATCGCGGCCGCAGACGTTAGTTCCGCGGCTGCTCGCAATAGTTCCACAGCTCTCCGACAGTGACTGTTAGCTTTCCTCCTCCCACAGGTGAGTATAGCTTCTTCTGTCCACATTAACAATATTTCTGTTCCTTCTCAGTTAAATCCATCTAGCAATGGAATCCCAGATAGCACACATGCATCTCGGAGTCTATTTGATGTGCGTGTTTACATCTGGAAGACATTTATTTATTTATTTATTTATTTTTTATTTATTTATTTATTTTTTATTTTAATTTTTTTTTAGAGTGTTTGCTCATCTGCAATACGTCTATTGGACGTTTCCTGTCAGATGTCAAATAGACGTTTAAACAATGTCTTTAAGATGTTTATGATTTAGAATGTATGAAAAACTGACATCTTAAAGACGTCTATCAGATGTTTGTAAACAGCAGATGCTTTCCAGATTGAGTGATCATTAACAGACGTCTTGCAGACGTACGTGTGCTATATGGGATAAGTACAAATTTGAGGCTACCTGTGCAAATGCCACTACTCCCATTCCCCCCCACCCCCCTCCCCCTTCCATTCCTCTCTCCTCCGCTATCAGAGCAGACCCAAGCGTGAGGCTGCCTCCGCAAACGGTCATGCCTCCCTTTCCCCCTCTCATTAATTTCTCCTCTGCTATCGGCACAGACCCAAGCGTGAGGCTGCCTCCGCAAACGGTCATGTCCCCCTTTCCCTTCCCCCCTCTCATTAATTTCTCCTGTGCTATCGGCACAGACCCAAGCGTGAGGCTGCCTCCGCAAACGGTCATGTCCCCCTTTCCCTTCCCCCCTCTCATTAATTTCTCCTCTGCTATCGGCACAGACCCAAGCGTGAGGCTGCCTCCGCAAACGGTCATGCCCCCCTTTCCCTTCCCCCCTCTCATTAATTTCTCCTCTGCTATCGGCACAGACTCAAGCGTGAGGCTGCCTCCGCAAACGGTCATGTCCCCCTTTCCCTTCCCCCCTCTCATTAATTTCTCCTCTGCTATCGGCACAGACCCAAGCGTGAGGCTGCCTCCGCAAACGGTCATGTCCCCCTTTCCCTTCCCCCCTCTCATTAATTTCTCCTCTGCTATCGGCACAGACCTAAGCGTGAGGCTGCCTCCGCAAACGGTCCTGCCACCCCCTCTCTTTCCTTTTTCTGCCGCCGTTGGAGCTGATCCAAGCGTGGGGTTGCCAGAGCATTAGCCCTGGAGGCCGACCCAGTTCCTCCCTATTCAGAATTGTTATTCCAGTAACTGTAACACCTCATGTCTGGATTCAATATTTTAAGCCAGAACACTGCAATCATACTGGACAGCTTGGAGAGTTTGAAACAATTCCATTCCTCCTACAACCAGTTTTTTTCCAACTTTTTTCCTCCTTTCAAATTCTTCATTCATCTCATATCGCAACCAGATTAAGTCCGTCCAACCTAGTACCATCAAAGTCTATCTCAGCGGCATTCAATTTTTCTAATCTACGGCCATCCATCCAACCATCTCCGATCTCCAAGTTTTAAACGAGGACACCATCCGTTTCCTCATCAATGCAGCAAAACTGATCATTTTAAAAAACGGCCATTTCATCCATATCTTCAATCTCCTGACACCCATTCAGCCATATCAATATCTTTCTTTCTCCCTTGCACACAGGGAGGTTCAGATCTCTTCTCAGCTCGACCCGCTGTTCATTGATGAGAACAACCTTCCTGTCATCAGGCATTGGTTTCATAAAAAGCTTAAGCACATCCTCACCCACTCTGGTATCCAAGCTCACTCGTATTCATCTCACTCCTTCCACATAGGAGCAGCCACCATCGCAGCCAAAAGGACTGCCAGACCATCAAATTAAACTTCTGGGTTGGTGGTCCTCAGATGCCTTTCAAACTTACATTCGTTCCGACCTCAGCCCCATCAAACAAGCCACCTAACTCTCTACTCTTAAGATGGTTTCCCCACGAAACTCAATCCAACCGATGCCTGCAAACCTCTCTGGATTCGATGCTGCCGACGCAGTGCTGCTGCAGGGTTTGGCTTTATTTTGATACTGCCGCTGCAGGGCTCCACCATTTGATACTGCTGCCGCAGTGCCTCACAAATTTGATATTGCCGCTGCAGTGCTCCACCGATTTGATACTGCTGCCGCAGTGCCTCACAAATTTGATATTGCCGCTGCAGTGCTCCACCATTTGATACTGCTGCTGCAGTGCCTCGCAAATTTGATATTGCCGCTGCAGTGCTCCACCATTTGATACTGCCGCTGCAGTGCTCCACCTTTTGATACTGCTGCTGCAGTGCTCCACCAATTTGATACTGCGTTGCAGTGCTCCACCAATTTGATACTGCTTCCGCAGTGCCTCACAAATTTGATATTGCCGCTGCAGTGCTCCACCATTTGATACTGCTGCTGCAGTGCCTCGCAAATTTGATATTGCCGCTGCAGTGCTCCACCATTTGATACTGCCGCTGCAGTGCTCCACCTTTTGATACTGCTGCTGCAGTGCTCCACCAATTTGATACTGCGTTGCAGTGCTCCACCATTTGATACTGCTGCTGCAGTGCCTCGCAAATTTGATATTGCCGCTGCAGTGCTCCACCATTTGATACTGCCGCTGCAGTGCTCCACCTTTTGATACTGCTGCTGCAGTGCTCCACCAATTTGATACTGCCGTTGCAGTGCTCCACCAATTTGATACTGCTGCTGTAGTGTTTGGCTTTACTTGATACTGCCGCTGCAGTGCTCCACCAATTTGATACCGCTGCTGCAGTGTTGTGCTCCGCTTGAGGCTGCAGTGCTCCGCTTGGTGCTGCAGTGCTCCACCATTTGATACTGCTGCCGCAGTGCTCCACCAATTTGATACTGCCGCTGCAGTGCTCCACCATTTGATACTGCTGCCGCAGTGCTCCACCAATTTGATACTGCCGCTGCAGTGCTCCACCATTTGATACTGCTGCCGCGGTGCTCCACCAATTTGATACTGCCGCTGCAGTGCTCCACCATTTGATACTGCTGCCGCGGTGCTCCACCAATTTGATACTGCTGCTGCAGTGCCTCGCAAATTTGATACTGCTGCTGTAGTGTTTGGCTTTACTTGATACTGCCGCTGCAGTACTCAACCAATTTGATACCGCTGCTGCAGTGTTGTGCTTTGCTTGAGGCTGCAGTGCTCCGCCAATTTGATACTGCCGCTGCAGTACTCCACCAATTGATACCGCTGCTGCAGTGCTCCGCCAATTTGATACTGCCGCTGCAGTACTCCACCAATTGATACCGCTGCTGCAGTGCTCCGCTAATTTGATGCTGCAGGGTTTTGCTTTACTTGATACCGCTGCTGCAGGGTTTTCGCTTGATGCTGCAGTGCTCCGCTTGATGCTGCAGTGCTCTGCTTGATGCTGACGCTGCAGTGTTTTGCTTGAGGCTGCCGTACTCCGCTTGATGCTACCCTGCTCCGCTTGATGCTGCCGCTGCAGTCATCCGCCAATTTGATACTGATGCTGCAATGCTTTGCTTGATTCTGCCGCTGCAGTGCTCCGCTTGATGCTGCAGTGCTCCACTTGATGCTGCAGTGCTCCGCTTGAGGCTGCCGTGCTCCGCTTGATGCTGCCCTGCTCCGCTTGATGCTGCCCTGCTCCGCTTGATGCTGCCGCTGCAGTGCTCCGCCAATTTGATACTGATGCTGCAATGCTTTGCTTGATTCTGCCGCTGCAGTGCCCGCCAATTTGAGACTGCCGCTGCAGTGTTTGGCTTTACTTGATACCGCTGCTGCAGGGTTTTCACTCGATGCTGCAGTGTTTCGCTTGATACTGTAGTGCTCTGCTTGATGCTGCCGCCCCAGTGCTCCACCAATTTGACACTGCCGCTGCAATGCTTTGCTTGATACTGACAATGCAGTGCCCGCCAATTTGAGACTGCCGCTGCAGTGTTTTGCTTTACTTGATACTGCTGCTGCAATGCCTGCCAATTTGAGACTGCCGCTGCAGTGTTTGGCTTTACTTGATACTGCTGCTGCAGTGCCCGCCAATTCGAGACTGCCGCTGCAGTGTTTGGCTTTACTTGATACTGCTTCTGCAGTGCCCGCCAATTTGAGACTGCCGCTGCAGTGTTTGGATTTACTTTACTGCTGCTGCAGGGCCCGCCAATTTGAGACTGCCGCTGCAGTGTTTGGCTTTACTTGATGCTGCTGCAGTGCCCGCCAATTTGAGACTGCCACTGCAGTGTTTGGCTTTACTTGATACTGCTGCTGCTGCAGTGCCCGCCAATTTGAGACTGCCGCTGCAGTGTTTGGCTTCACTTGATACTGCCGCTGCAGTGCCCCACCAATTTGAGACTGCCGCTGCAGTGCCCCGCCAAATTTGAGACTGCTGCTGCAGTGCCGGCCAATTTGAGACTCTGCCAATTTGATACTGCCGCTGCAGTGCTCCGCCAGTTTGATGCTGCTGCCGCACTGCTACGTCTGATTCTGCTGCTGCCATGCCCCGCCAATTTGATACTACTACTACTACTGCAGTGCTCCGCCTGGTATTGCACTGCAGTTCTCCACCAATTTGATACTGATACACTGCAGTGCCCCACTCAATCCATGCTGCCACCACAGTACCTCACCTGTTTTAAAACCGCCACAGCAGTGACCTGCCTACTTAAATCCTGCTGCTGCCGTGCAGTCTCCCATTCCTTCTGTTCTCCAATTTTGGGGGGGTCTTATAGACTATTTAAATATTTATGCAGATTCCTTAAGTAATCATGAGCTGTTCCAATTCCCATCATTCTTGCTTGCTGTCTATTTATGCATTTATGTTTTTGGGGGGCAATCGGAGCTCGGGTAGAATATCCTCTCCGAGCCCCTCTATAGCAGACAGCACGCCAAATCCGTTTACCACTTTTACCAAGATTATATGGGCACACAAACTCATGAAGTGAAGTTACTAAACGTAATTTCGTGAGGAAGTACGCCCATCTAATCTTCCAATTAATTCCAAGGTATAAAACCAGCAGCTTACCTCTTCCCATTGTTAGTTCTTGCAGCATCCCTCCTCCTCCCCGGCTCCTCCCTTTTGAACAATTTTTCCTGTTATAGGGGGGCAATCGGAGCTCGGGTAGAATATCCTCTCCGAGCCCCTCTATAGCAGACAGCACGCCAAATCCGTTTACCACTTTTACCAAGATTATATGGGCACACAAACTCATGAATTTAGTAGTGAGGAAATTTCACGAATGGACTTGATGACACATACCACAGATGCTCAATTGGATTGAGATCTGGGGAATTTGGAGGCCAAGTCAACACCTCAAACTCATTGTTGTGCTCCTTAAACCATTCCTGAACCATTTTTGCTTTGTTCAAGTCAAGTCACCTTTATTTATATAGCGCTTTTTACAATGCAGATTGTTTCAAAGCAGCTTCACAGTGTTAACAGGAAAATAATGCAACAGAATTTGTCAATAGTAGTCAATAGAGTCTATCACACAACTGTGGTGAGTTGGATTAATCAATAAACACAGTAAGCCATGTCATCTTGCACTGCCTGTTACATGTTTAGCAGAATGTGAAAATAGAGACACCAGCCACCATAGTCACATGTTTACTGGGAGCCAGAGCGGCTGACATCAAAGCAAATTTAAAAGTGCTGTCTAATGCTAATTGCAAATTCTCTAAGATTATTATTCACGTCGGCACAAATGATGTTCGACTTCGCCAGTCGGAGATCACAAAATTAACATTAAAGAGGTGTGTGTACTCGCAAGTAAGATGTCACAATTTTTTTGTTCTGGTCCCCTCGCCGTTAAAAGGAGTGATGAGATACTCAGCTGACTATCATTACTCAATGGCTGGTTGTCTAAGAGGTGTCCGCAAAATAATATAGGGTTCATAGACAATTGGAAAAGCTTTTGGGGCAGACCTGACCTGTTTAAAAAAAGATGGCATCCATCCTTCCTGGGATGGTGCCGCTCTTCTCTTTAGTAATTTGGCACATAGTCTTAGAGCTAAACCTTGACTAACTGGGGCCCAGGTCAGGAAGCAGACAGACTAAACCGACCATCTGCTAGCTGTCTCATGAAGCGCTTATTGTTAATGATATGATTACAGATAATAATCTAGATGTGTTGTGTTTGACAGAAGCCTGGCTAAAACCTGACGACTACATTACTTTAAATAAGCTCGGGAGAGCACGGGGTCACAGACACTGGAGAATCGAACAGGAGTTCTGGAGACAGTAGAACAGCGACACAGAGGTTAGTGTTTCACAGGTGAGTATACGTTACGTCTTGGGTGTATCGGAGGATCAGGAGACATCAGGTAATGGTCTGTTCCTGTTGGAGGTTTGACACTGAACTGAGGCTGTGGGGAGTGTTTTATGTGTCTGGTGATAATGTTGCTGATGGGAAGCAGGTGTGCGTTAGTATTCAGGGGAGAAGGATCGTTGAGTTGTGGATGGAAACGAGCTTGACTGATCTCTGACAAATACAGACTTTACCAAATAATTTGCTGATTTTCTATCAGAGTTAGTACTGGCTGCAGATAAAGACTAATTGTTGGTGATTTTAATATCCATGTAGACAATGAAAAAGACGCACTGGGATTGGCATTTAGAGACATTTTAAACTCTATTGGAGTTAGACAACACGTGTCAGGACCCACTCATTGTATTAATCATACTTTAGACCTAATACTTGTAACAATCCACTACACAGCTATAGGGAGTTTACACTAATTATTGGGAACCCTTGTTCCTTTTAGATAAATCAAATATGGAGGGATATAAAACACAAGACAACCCAAGCCGTATAGCCAAAATCACCAGTGTATTTACAAGACAACATATAATATCCAGCATAACATTTGCAACATTATGAATGTGTGTGTGTGTGTGTGTGTGTGTGTGTGTGTGTGTGTGTGTGTGTGTGTGTGTGTGAGAGAGAAGTTGCATATGTCTCTATGTCCAGCTTGTACTATGTACAGAGTCAGATCGCTCTCACCGGCAATGATGACAAATCCGTGAGCAGTATCTGTGTGTTGTCTAGCTGATTAAAGTCCTCCGGTATGAGTAATCCACAGTCCCATGAAACGGGTATACTCCACAGAAGATCGGCTGTAAAAGCTCCAAAACTCAGCCAGCAAAAACCCAGGCAATCCGATACGATCGGGTCCGTATCAGTGAATGAATGAGCGCGCTCCCGTCCACCTGTTTTGCCGGTACGATATATTTAAAAACACCCTCTCAGTTCCTGTTTGGGTGACGTGACAGCACGTGACACTCCGTCTCGCCCGAACAAATCTCGCGAGAGGGGAAATACAGCTCAATAACACAGACAGGTTAGGGAGAAATACAGAACACAGGAGAAAGCATTTAAAACAAATGACCAACTAATCACTCTTATTAGTTGAGCTAATATAAATATGCTTCCCCTTATGTGGCCATGCTACATACTGTCACATGAAATAAATGTTGATACCGTTGAAATTCTGCAGCAGAATGTTGACATCTCAGATCATTACTTAGTATCATGTATGCTTAATTTAGCTAAGACTGCAAAGCCGTCCCCTCTCTTCAAATATGGTAGGACTATCACCGCTGCCACTAAAGATTGCTTTGTAAATAAACTTCCTCATCAGTTTCATCTCCTCAGCATCGCAGATAGCCTAGAGGAACTCGATATTGCAACAGAAACTATTGACTCTCTCTTTTCCAGCACTTTAGTTGCTCCCCTGCGCTTAAAGAAGATTAAAGAAAATAGTCCAACGCTGTGGTACAACGAGCATACTCGGGCCCTTAAATCAGCAGCCAGAAAAATGGAGTGCAGCTGGAAGAAAACAAAACTGGAGGTTTTTCGCAATTTGTGGAAAAAGAGTATGATTGCATACAGAAAGGTTGATCTGCTTATTTCTCGACTCTCTTAGAAGAAAACAAACACAACCCTAGGTATTTATTCGATACTGTGGCTACATTAACCAAAATAGCCTTGTAAACAGCACAGCAGTAATGACTTTATGGACTTCTTTATGTGTAAGATTGATAATATTAGGAGAAAAATTATAACCATGCAGCCATCTACTACAGTATCAGACAGTAGCAGACAGAGCATTGTAGTGTCACCGAGGAGAAATTACACTCATTCACTGCTATAGAAGAAGAAGAATTGGCTAAACTCGTTAAATCATCAAAATCAACAACATCAAATCAATCAAATCAAATCACTTTATTGTCACACAGCCATGTACACAAGTGCAACAGCAGGTGAAATTCTTGGTGCAGTTCCGAGCAACATAGTAGTCATGACATGACATGTACAACATTTAAAGCAGCATCAGATTACACATCTGATACGCCCACAATTACTCACAGCACAGTATACACTACAATAAACAATAAATAATTTACACAATGTGAGTGTAGTTCTCACAGCTTTAACCAATATACACATACTTACAATATACATATACTTTAAACAATATACACTAAACATACATTAAACAGTATACATTAAGCTATAGTAATAATAATAATATACAATGTATAGTATAAAATATTATTCACAGATTGAAAAATTGAAATCCAAAGTGCAATAGATGCTGTATGATAAATAAATGTGTATATAATGTGTGTGTATCTACAGTGGGTTGTGCTGAGTGATATTCTGTCCAGAGTGTGTTATGATACTGATGGATCAGGAGTTAAGTAGTCTGATTGCTTGTGGGAAGAAGCTGTTCTGAAGTCGGCTGGTGCGTGTTCTGATGCTACGGTACCGCCTGCCTGATGGCAGCAGTGAGAGCAGCCCATGGTTCGGGTGGCTAGAGTCTCTGATGATCCTCTGAGCTCTCTTCACACACCGCCTGGCGTAAATGTCCTGGAGGGAGGGAAGCTCACCTCCGATGATGCAGCTGGCTGTGCGCACTACCCTTTGCAGGGCCTTGCGGCTGCGGGCGGTACTGTTGCCGTACCAGGTGGTGATGCAGCCAGTCAGCAGGCTCTCTATGGTGCAGGTGTAGAAGAGTGTGAGGATGTGGCGGTTCATTCCAAACCTCCTCAGCCGTCGCAGGAAGAAAAGGCGCTGATGAGCCTTCTTCACAACGGCCTCGGAGTGGACGGACCATGAGAGTTCCTCTGTGATGTGGACACCGAGGAACTTGAAGCTGCTGACTCTCCACCGGTGCTCCATCGATGGTGATGGGGCGGTGTTCTCTCTCATTCCTCCTGAAGTCGACCACCAGCTCCTTGGTCTTGCTGACGTTGAGGGAGAGCTTGTGCTCCTGACACCACCGTGTCAGAGTGTGCACCTCCTCTCTGTAGGCCGTTTCATCATTGTCGGTGATAAGACCTACCACCGTCGTATCGTCAGCAAACTTGATGATGGTGTTGGAGCTGTGGGTTGCCACACAGTCATGTGTGTACAGGGAGTACAGGAGTGGGCTGAGAACGCAGCCCTGAGGGGCTCCAGTGTTGAGAGTCAGTGATGAGGAGATGTTACTGCCCATTCTGACCACCTGGCGTCTGTTTGACAGGAAGTCCAGGATCCAGCTGCATAACAAGCTGTTTAAGCCTAGAGCCCGGAGTTTCATGTCAAGTATGGAGGGCACAATGGTGTTGAATGCTGAGCTGTAGTCCACAAACAGCATTCTCACATATGTGTTCCTCTTTTCCAGGTGGGAGAGAGCAGTGTGTATAGTGGATGAAATGGCATCATCAGTGGAGCGGTTTGTGCGGTATGCAAACTGCAGTGGGTCCAGTGAGGGGGGGAGAACAGAGCAGATGTGGTTTCTGACTAGTCTCTCAAAGCATTTACTGATGATGGGGGTCAGAGCAACAGGACGCCAGTCGTTTAAGCAGGTGGTTTTTGATTGCTTAGGTACAGGAACAATAGTGGACGTTTTAAAGCATGTGGGGACCACAGACAGGGAGAGGGACAGGTTAAAGATGTCCGTGAAAACTCCAGCCAGTTGGTGCGCGCACGCTCTGATCACGCGGCCGGGAATGCCGTCTGGACCCGCGGCTTTACGGACGTTCACCCGCCGGAAGGATCGGGTTACATCCGCGACAGATACGGAGAGTGCACTAACCTCTGTATCTTCAGCCGCGAGTTCTCTCTCCGCGAGGGCGGTGTTGGTTCCCTCAAAGCGAGCATAGAAGGTGTTTAGCTCGTCCGGGAGAGAGGCAGCGGTGTTCACGGTGGAGTTTGTGTTCCCTTTATAGTCCCTGATGGTGTTAATTCCCCTACACATGCTTCTGGAGTCGGTGGTGTTGAACTGTCCTTCAATCTTGTCCCTGTACTGGCGTTTTGCTGCTCTGATGGTTTTCCGGAGGGCATAACTTGCTTGTTTATGCTCCTCCGCATTACCGGAGTTAAAAGTGAAGGTCCGCGCATTGAGTGCCGCGCGAACATCCCCATTTAGCCACGGCTTCTGGTTAGGGTACAGCCGAATTGTTTTGGTCGGAACAACGTCTTCTACGCACTTACTGATGAAACACGTTACGCTATCAGCGTAAACCTCGATGTCGTCATCAGAGGCCGACCGGAACATCTCCCAGTCCGCGTGATCAAAACAGTCCTGTAGCATAGAATCTGATTGGTCCGACCAGCACTGGATGGTTCTGAGGGCGGGTGCTTCCTGTTTGAGTCTTTGCCTATATGCGGGCAAAAGGAGGATGGAAGCGTGATCCGATTTGCCAAATGGTGGGCGCGGAAGGGACTTGTAACAATCCTTGAAGGGAGAGTAGCAGTGATCTAAGATGCGGTTCCCTCGCGTGTTGAAGTTAACATGTTGGTGGTATTTGGGTGTGATGCGCTTGAAGTTGGCTTTGTTAAAGTCCCCGGTCACAATAAACGCAGCCTCAGGATGCGTGGTTTCCTGCTCACTCACTGTCCTATACAGTTCCTTTAGTGCCCGGTCTGTGTCGGCTTGCAGGGGAATATACACAGCCGTGATGATGACCGCGGTGAATTCCCTCGGAAGCCAGAATGGTCGGCACAGAAGCATGAGAAATTCCAGATCAGGAGAACAGAAAGACTTGATAGAATGTACGTTCCTCTGATCACACCAGGATCGGTTAATCATAAAACACACACCCCCGCCTTTGCTTTTCCCGGAGAGATCTTTTTCTCTGTCCATTCGATGCACGGAGAACCCCGTGGTTTCGATGGCCGAATCTGGAATCTCAGCAGACATCCAAGTTTCTGTAAGGCAGATAATGCAGCAGTCCCTCGTCTCTCGTTGGAAAGAGATCCGTGCTCTCAGCTCGCAGAGTTTATTGTCCAGAGACTGAACATTAGCCAGTAAAATACTGGGAAGCGGGGGTCGGTTTGCACGGCGTCTTACTCTGATGAGTACGCCGGCTCTCTTCCCTCTTCTCCGCCCAGACAAAGGGATCCGCTGCTGTGTTTGTAAGCAGCGTGTCGTCACTGAAGAATTTAAAGTCCGGTTTTCGGTGTGCGATTGCTGAACCAATGTCCAAAAGTGTCTGTCTGTCGTACGTAGTAAGGCAGACAACATCCAAGACGAAAAACACAAAAACTATAAACAGAACAAACAAAAAACTACAATGTTTCAGCGGAGCTCGCGACGTAGCAGCCATCCTCGGCGCCATCTTGACAATAAGGAAGCAGTGTGTGCACCGAGGTGTGTAGATCCTGGAAGAAATCCTATTCCTCGCGTGTGTCCAATCCTCCGGTGTTGGATTATTCCAATGTTCTGGGGGCACGCGAGGCGGGTTATGGGACGATGCCTCGGGTGGAGGAAGCTCTCGCGAGCTATCTTTCGCCCGATTCTGCGTCGTCCCTCAAAGCCCCGGCGCTGCCCACCAAACCCTGTCGGGATACCTCATCTTTGGTGGGCAAGGCTTACATGGTGGCTGGGCGGGCTGGTAGTTCCCTGCACACACTATCGATCCTGCAGGCCTACCAGGCTGACCTCCTCAAAAAGCTTGATGAGGGCGAGGGTCCCTCTCCAGAGGATGTACTGGAGTTAAGGAAGGCTGCAGATTTGTCTCTCCGCATCACCAGGGAGACAGCCCGTGCTATCGGCCGCTCCATGGATTCCATGGTGACTGTGGAGAGACATCTCTGGCTGAATCTGTCGGGGATGAAGGAGAAGGATAAGTCCTTCCTCCTAGACTCCCCGATTACGCCTTCTGGCTTATTTGGTGATGCGGTTGAGACCGTTGTCGCCAAATACCAGGGGGCGAAAAGACAGTCAGCAGCTTTCCGCCAGTACGTCCCTCGCCTCTCAGAGCCGGGGAAGGCGGCCCCTAGGGGGCAGCCTCAGCCGTCTGCCAGCTCCTCGCACCGGCAGGTGCAAAGGGAGAGCGTCGCCTCTAGAGCCCCTCCTCCGGGAGCTTGGCAACAGAGGCGGAGTTCTCTCCAGCAAACTCACCAGCAGCCTTCCGCTCCTGGAGGCGATCTGAGGAGCGTACTCCAGGCGCGGAAGGCTGCTGGGAAGAAGTCCTAGCTTCGGCGGGGCTTCTAAGAGCGGTCCCCCCCGCAGAGGGGCAACCGAGGTTGCTTCCTCTGCGGCGCTCTGGGGAAATCGATGTGGTAATCCCGCCGTCTATGACGCTTCGGGCCACATCGATTTCCCGCGAATGCATGCTGCTCCAGCCGCCTCTGGAAAGACCTGCGGCTGGGCAGCTTGCGCGTCCGCACACAGAGATTCGTTCCCAACCACTACCTGCCGGTCATCTGCTTCAGGGGGTTGGGGACGAGGCTCGTGTAACACCCGACGCCAGCCTCAAGAGGCTGGTTCCCTTAGTAGATTATCTCGGTGCATGGAAATGCCTTCCGAATATTTCTACATGGGTCCTGTGTACTGTAGAGAAAGGTTACAGACTGCAGTTCGGTCACCCTCCTCCAGGTTTCAGGGGGTTGAACTGGACCGCAGTGGTACCAGAGCGGGTTTGGGTAATGGAACTAGAAGTAAAATCCTTGCTGGCGAAGGAAGCCATAGAGTGCGTTCCTCCACCGGAGAGGGAGTCTGGGTTCTACAGTTCCTATAGTTCCTACGGTTCTATAGTTCCCAAAAAGGATGGAGGGTTGCGTCCGATTATAGACCAGAGGTATTTGAATCGGTCTCTGAGGAGATTCAGATTCAAAATGCTCACGGTTCCCATCATCGTGAGTCAGATCCAGCCCGAGGACTGGTTCGTCACGATAGATCTAAAGGACGCATACTTCCATATCTCCATCCTTCCATGTCACAGGAAGTTCTTGAGGTTCGCTTTCGGGGGCGAGGCGTACCAATATCGAGTGCTTGCCTTCGGTCTAGCTCTTTCCCCACGCACATTCACGAAGTGCATGGATGCAGCACTGGCTCCATTGAGACTTCAGGGCATCCGTGTGCTGAATTATATCGACGACTGGCTCATATTGGCCCAGTCGTACGAGATGGCAGTTCGGCATCGAGATGTCGTTCTGGCCCACATAAGGTGCTTGGGGCTGAGACTCAACACAGCAAAGTGTGTGTTGATGCCGTCCCAGAGGACTACGTTCCTAGGGATCGTATGGGACTCGACGACGATGCGGGCACAATTGTCTCCCGCGCGAGTCGAGACCATACTGGAGATGGTCTCAGGAATAAGGCAGATGCCTTCGTTCCCTAGTCATATGGAAGAAACCTTGGTTTCTGTCCCAGGGGCCAGTGTTGGGAGCGTCCTGTTGCCGGAAATCCGTTTCAACAGACGCCTCCCTCACTGGTTGGGGCGCGGTCATGGACGGCCGCTTTGCGAGGGGCCCATGGGTGGGCCGTCATTCCTCCTGGCACATAAACTGCCTGGAGATGATGGCGGTCTACAAAGCTCTCAGGAGCTTTTTCCCGGACCTCCGCGGCCAACATGTCCTGGTACGAACAGACAATGCGTCTGTTGTAGCTTACCTCAATCATCAGGGGGGTTTGAGGTCGCGCCCTCTATGCAGACTGGCGCATCAAATTCTCCTGTGGTCCCAAGGGAAACTGTTGTCCATCAGTGCAATGTATGTCCCAGGGGTCCAGAATCAGGGAGCAGACACCCTTTCGAGGCAGGGGCTGAGGCCCGGGGAGTGGCGACTCCACCCAGAGGTGGTGGAGGCCATGTGCGAGAGGTTCGGCCCAGTGGAAGTGGACCTGTTTGCGTCTCAAGAGACGTCCCACTGTCCACTGTGGTGTTCCCTCATGCATCCAGCCCCGCTGGGGTTGGATGCCATGGTTCAGACGTGGCCGAGGCTGCGTCTGTACGCATTTCCCCCGATTGCTCTGCTCCCGGGAGTCCTGGAGAGGGTCCGTCAACAGGAGGTCAGTCTACTTCTGGTAGTACCCCGTTGGCCGACTCGAGTTTGGTTCTCGGATATCATAGCTCTGCTGGCAGGTCATCCATGGCAGATTCCTCTGAGGAGGGATCTCCTATCTCAGGCGGGGGGCACAATATTTCACCCCCGGCCAGAGGTTTGGAACCTTTGGGTCTGGCCCCTGAGGGGGTCAGGTACCTAGAGGCTGGCCTGTCGGCAGAGGTGATAGAGACCTTACTCAGTTCCAGGGCTCAGTCCACGAGGAGACTGTACAGCCTCAAGTGGAATGTGTTTGCCACTTGGTGCAGGGAGCGTGAGGTGGACCCAGTTAACTGCCCGGTGGCTTCTGTGCTGGAGTTCCTCCAAGATCGCTTCTCTGCGGGTCTAACCCCGTCCACACTCAAGGTGTACGTGGCTCCATTGGGGCTTTCCACACTCCTTTGGGTAGGCACCAGCTGGTTGTACAGTTCCTCCATGGGGCTCGGAGGATGAGGCCTGCGGCTCATTCCAGAGTCCCAACCTGGGATCTGGCAGTGGTTCTCGAAGGTCTGGCTGAGGCCCCCTTTGAGCCATTGGAGTCGGCTGAACCAAAGAACCTGACCCTGAAGGTGGCTTTTCTCCTGGCAATTACATCGCTGAAAAGAGTGGGGGACCTCCAGGCCTTGGCGGTAACGCCGACTTGCCTGGAGTTTGCCCCTGGGGGAGTTAAAGCCATCTTACACCCTAGGCCGGGCTACGTGCCCAAGGTTCCATCAAGGGTGGCCAGGTCTTTGGTTCTTCAGGCATTTCATCCTCCGCCTCACGTGACGGCGGAAGAAGGGAGACTTCACCTGCTCTGCCCAGTTAGGGCTCTCAGAGTGTATCTGGAGAAGTCTGCGCAGTAGAGGAGATCTCAACAGCTTTTGGTGTGTTTTGGTTCACCCAAGAAAGGGTTGCCTGCATCTACCCAGACAATCAGTAACTGGATTGTCCAGGCAATAACCATGGCTTATCAGGTGCGCAATTTGCCTTCACCTATGGCCGTGAGGGCTCATTCCACCAGAGGCATGGCCTCTTCGGTGGCCCTCCTTTCTGGGGTCCCCATGCAGAATATCTGCGAGGCGGCTGGGTGGGCTACCCCACACACCTTTATCAGGTTTTATAGCCTGCATCTCCCTACTGCGCCTGGTGCTAGGGTACTCCAGTCCTAGTTGTGCCCGGTCCCCGCTTCACACTAGGGCAGGCGCTACCCTCGGTGTGGGCTAGTGGGTATTTGTTCCCCAAAATGTCGTTCCGACGCAGTGAGAGTTCCCTCGAAAGGGAACGGCTCGGGTTATGTCTATAACCCTTGTTCCCGCGTCACCACACCTCGGCACGCCTGGAGCGCATGCTTCAGAGCAATAGCTGGCGTTTCAATGCGCCGGCTCCCCTTTTATACTTCCGGGTATGCCGTCACAGTGACGTCATCATGCACGCCAATCGGATTGGTTTAGTTTCTATTCAGACTTCAGATTCGCTGATGCTTAGGGAGCATTCCCAAAATGTCATTCCGATGCAGTGCTCGTTCCCTTCTCAGGGAACAAGGGTTATAGACATAACCCGAGCCGTTTTCAGTTTGTAGCTGTAAATTAAGAGATGTCACACCAATCACAAGTTCAGTATGGAGTACCGCAAGGCTCAGTGCTAGGACCGTTGCTCTTCACCCTGTACATGCTACGACTGGGAGATAGTATTAGGAAGCATGGCATTAGTTTTCATTGTTATGCTGACTCAGCTCTATATTTCTTCACGCCCTGACAAAATTTACCAATTCACAAGATTAAAGAAATGCAGAGCTGAATTAAAAAATTGGATGACTAGTAATTTCCTGCAACTTGATTTAGAAAAAAATGAAATTTTAATTAGTAGTAACCTAGAATATTGTCTAACACTTGATGGCTTCTCTGTCAAGTCCTCGTCGTCAGTGAGGAACCTGGGTGTGCTCTTTGATACCAATCTTTCATTTGAAAGCCACATTTCTAACATCTGTAAAACTGCATTCTACCATCTTAATAATATATCTAAATACAGGGAGTGCAGAATTATTAGGCAAGTTGTATTTTTGAGGATAAATTTTTACAACATTAATAATTAAACAACAACCATGTTGTCAATGAACACAAAAAACTCATTAATATCAAAGCTGAATATTTTTGGAAGTAGTTTTTAGTTTTAGCTATTTTAGGGGGATATCTGTGTGTGCAGGTGACTATTACTGTGCATAATTATTAGGCAACTTAACAAAAAACAAATGTATACCCATTTCAATTATTTATTTTTACCAGTGAAACCAATATAACATCTCAACATTCACAAATATACATTTCTGACATTCAAAAACCAAACAAAAACAAATCAGTGACCAATATAGCCACCTTTCTTTGCAAGGACACTCAAAAGCCTGCCATCCATGGATTCTGTCAGTGTTTTGATCTGTTCACCATCAACTTTGCGTGCAGCAGCAACCACAGCCTCCCAGACACTGTTCAGAGAGGTGTACTGTTTTCCCTCCTTGTAAATCGCACATTTGATGATGGACCACAGGTTCTCAATGGGGTTCAGATCAGGTGAACAAGGAGGCCATATCATTAGATTTTCTTCTTTTATACCCTTTCTTGCCAGCCACGCTGTGGAGTACTTGGACGCGTGTGATGGAGCATTGTCCTGCATGAAAATCATGTTTTTCTTGAAGGATGCAGACTTCTTCCTGTACCACTGCTTGAAGAAGGTGTCTTCCAGAAACTGGCAGTAGGACTGGGAGTTGAGCTTGACTCCATCCTCAACCCGAAAAGGCCCCACAAGCTCATCTTTGATGATACCAGCCCAAACCAGTACTCCACCTCCACCTTGCTGGCGTCTGAGTCGGACTGGAGCTCTCTGCCCTTTACCAATCCAGCCACGGGCCCATCCATCTGGCCCATCAAGACTCACTCTCATTTCATCAGTCCATAAAACCTTAGAAAAATCAGTCTTGAGATATTTCTTGGCCCAGTCTTGACGTTTCAGCTTGTGTGTCTTGTTCAGTGGTGGTCGACTTTCTGCCTTTCTTACCTTGGCCATGTCTCTGAGTATTGCACACCTTGTGCTTTTGGGCACTCCAGTGATGTTGCAGCTCTGAAATATGGCCAAACTGGTGGCAAGTGGCATCTTGGCAGCTGCACGCTTGACTTTTCTCAGTTCACGGGCAGTTATTTTGCGCCTTGGTTTTTCCACACGCTTCTTGCGACCCTGTTAACTATTTTGAATGAAACGCTTGATTGTTCGATGATCACGCTTCAGAAGCTTGGCTATTTTAAGACTGCTGCATCCCTCTGCAATATATCTCACTATTTTTGACTTTTCTGAGCCTGTCAAGTCCTTCTTTTGACCCATTTTGCCAAAGGAAAGGAAGTTGCCTAATAATTATGCACACCTGATATAGGGTGTTGATGTCATTAGACCACACCCCTTCTCATTACAGATATGCACATCACCTAATATGCTTAATTGGTAGTAGGCTTTCCAGCCTATACAGCTTGGAGTAAGACAACATGCATAACGAGGATGATGTGGTCAAAATACTCATTTGCCTAATAATTCTGCACTCCCTGTATATGCTTTCACTGCAAAATGCTGAACAGTTAGTTCATGCGTTCATGACCTTAAGGCTAGATTATTGTAATGCTCTACTGGGTAGTTGCCCTGCTCGCTTAATAAACAAACTCCAGCTGGTCCAAAACGCAGCAGCTCGAGTTCTTACTAGAACCAGGAAGTATGATCATACTAGCCCGGTTCTGTCAACACTGCACTGGCTCCCTATTAAACATTGCATACATTGTAAAATCTTGCTTATTACATACAAAGCACTCCCTTCAAAGTTCTTTGCTCCTTTCTGCAATGCCCAAGTCACCTGTACTGCCTGATCTAAATTATCTGTGACACAGCAAAAGAGTCTAACAGATTTGCTAACCTCTTTCTGTGATGTATTCAGTCAGCATGCTCAGGACTACGATAGAACCAGCTTGGTTACCTACAAAATCAGGACCATAGATGACACTCACATTTCCCAGCGAGCGTACAGGACTTCTCCTGCTCTCAAGGCAGAAATTCACCGTCAGGTAGAAAACCTTAAAGCACAAGATATACTAGAAGATAGTGATAGTCCTTGGTCAAGTCCAGTAGTTATGGTGAGGAAGAAGGACAATACCTACAGATTTTGCATTGACGACCGCAAATTGAATTCCGTAACCATTACTGACACGCACCCGTTGCCCCGGGTGGATGATAGTCTTGATGCGTTATCTGGGTCTCAGTATTTCTCTACCATGGACATGTCTTAGGTTTATTGGCAAGTAGAATTAGATCCAAATGACAGAAAAAATGGCCTTTACCACCAGAGATGGACTATATAATTTTAAGGTGATTCCTATGGGCCTGAAAAATAGTCTGCCTACATTTCAAAGGCTAATGGAATTAGTCCTAAGAGGTTTGCATTGGACAAAGTGTGTCATTTATTTAGATGACATTATTTGTATAGGTAAAGATTTTGAGGATCACATGAAAAACCTCACAGACAAGCTTAATCCTACAACGTGTCATTTTTGCAAGGCATCGGTAACCTACATGGCTCATTTTGTCTCAAAGGATGGGTTGGCTCTAGATCCAACCATAGCCAGAAAATAAGAGACTGGCCGACTCCTAAATCTGCTACTGAGGTACGAGGATTTTTGGGCTTGTGTAGTTATTACCGATGCTTTGTTCGAGACTATGCTTTTAAGGCTCAACCCTTACACAGACTAACCCACAAAGACGTTCAATTTGAGTGGACTGATAAGTGTTCAGCAGCCTTTCTGCAATTGAAAGAAGCTCTAACATCTCCTCCCATCATTGCATTCCCTAATTTTGATCAAGCTTTTATACTGAGTACAGATGCGTCTAATACAGCGATTGGTGCTGTCTTGTCTCAAATTCAAGACGGTAAAGAGCGAGTTGTTGCATATGCTAGTCACGTACTTACCTCGACTGAACGAAAATGGTCCACTTATGACAAGGAACTGTGGGCAATAGTTTGGTCATTCAGGCATTTTTGACAGTACTTGAGTAACTGCTCTTTTAATTGTCACCGATCACAAACCTCTTGTTGGCCTGAGGAAATTGAAATTTGACATTGATCCCACAGGACGTAGAGGTCGCTGGGCTATGGATCTTGATCCGTATGAATGGGTGATCGTTCACAAAGATGGCAAGAGCCATACTAATGCGGATGCCATGTCTCGAATTCCTATAGATTCATCTCTGACTCCAAAACCCCTCACACATACCCCTTTTCCACCAAGGCAGTGCTAGAGCTAAATCGGAGCCAGAGCTAGTCCCAGTTCATAGTTGGTTCAACTGAGGAGCCTGCTAAGAACCGTTTGCGTTTCCACAGGCTAGTAGAGCCACAACAGAGCCAGGTCTTACGCCACTGTATACGTCTCATCTTTCTCAGCAACGCTAGCGGGAAACACACACACACCAGGCTTGTTTGAGATGCATCGGCGCTGCGCAGACCGATCCACGTATAATATTTAAAAAAAACGCATGAGTGAATCAAAAGCATAAGGAGTTGTGTGCTCTCGCTGGACTCGTTTTCATACGACGATCGGTCTCTGCACAGCACCGCTGCGAACAAGCCTTCCATCAACAATGCAAACGTTGCGTTACTATTGATTCCCATGGCTTTACGATCCTACATCGGCATCAAAACACAACGAAAACACAGCGAATCCAACGCATTCGTGCAGTTCGCCGTAATTAGCATAGACGGAGATTACAAACGAGCAGCAGCTGTTAGCTCCATTAGCTGCTATTTCAACAATGGCGGATCTCAAGTCTGTGTTCGTCTTGTTGACCCCGCCCCCAGCGCCTGACGTAATCGGTTCTTACTTCTAGCCCTGTTCTAGCCCAGCAATGTTTTGGTGCTACTTAAGAACCACTTTTCCTGGCTCGGAGCTGGAGCTTTGGGTGTGGAAACACAAAGAACCGATTTGGAACTAGGCTCTGGCTCCAATCTAGCTCTGGCTCTGCTTTGGTGGAAAAGGGGTCACAGACAGTATCCATTCAAACAGATGACTTGCCTCTTCTCAGACGGCTGTTTTTGTTAGTGCCAACCTTACAGAAAGTCAGCCTAAGGTGGTGTCACAAATTTGTCTGACCGAATATGAAATTGATGACCATTTTTCTGAGTCTACTGTAAATAGGTTGTGTACCTCTTTGGGTGATGAGGGAAAAGACATTGCATACTATCAGAAAACAGATCATTTGCTCTCACAGGTCTACAGTTGGTTTGAAAATTGGAAGAGACCTAATCTTAGGCAGGTAAAAGGGAAATTGTGACAACTTTGGTGGCAGTTTCCACGTATGGTGTTGAAGGGTGAAGTGCTGTGTCGTACAGCCTGTAGAGCTCCAGGTAAACCTCAAGTTTACAGGTGGTCATTCCTGATGTTCTTATTCAGGACACTTTATATTATTTGCATGGCAATCCCTGTACTGGACACTCAGAGTTTGTGTTTCTGGCCAGGAATGAGAAGTGTCATAGAACAACATTGTGAGTCGTGTGAAGCTTGTGAATCTCGGAAAAAGCCTGTTCCTCAGCGAAGGGCACCGCTACAGTCGATTAGTGCTATGAGACCTTTTCAGTTTGTGTGTACTGATATTACAGAACTGCCTGTCACATCCAATGGTAATAGGAATGTGTTGATAGTGCAAGATCATTTCACTAAATATGTCTACGCATTTCCAATGGTGGACCAAAAAGCCAGTACAGTTGCACGGTTGTTGTGTGAACAGTACATACCTGAACACGGGGTTCCGGAGGAATTAGTCTCTGATCAGGAACGGCAGTATGAGTCAGAGATTTTGCAGGACATCTGTAAGAGATTAAAAATAAAAAAGAAGAGAACTACGCCTTACCACCCTCGTGGTAACGGAATTGTAGAACGGTTCAATAGAACTTTGAAGGATCAGTTAGCTAAGGTTCTCTTTCGCAGTGATGGCGAGTGGGACCAGTACTTGTCTGCAGTTGTACTGTCATTTAATGCTACACCTCATTCTAGCACTGGGTACTCACCGTTCTTCTTGGGTCATGGTCGTGAACCTCGGTTACCAGCACATGTATGGCTTGATTCCCCTTCAGGTGAAGCTGTGGATACTCCGCAGACTTACGGTTCAGCTCTAGTCAATCGTATGGAAACAGTGTTCCAAGAAGTGCTTAACACTAGTGCTGATCAGAGACTCAAACGTGAGTACTACTTTAATAGGTATGAGAAATTCAGGCCTTTTAATGTCGGTGATCTGGTGAATGATCCGACCACACAAAGAAAGAAACTTGAGCCAAAATGGACAGGACAATATTGGGTGGTTACGGTGGACATGGCTGGTATTATTTACACCGTGTTGGATTTGAGAAATGAAAATGAAGAACCTAAGGTTGTTCACTATGAACGCTTAAAACCTTTCAGGTCCAGGTGGAAGGAACCAACTCTTACTTCTACATGTGATGATCGAGAGGCGCACAGAAGGGTTCAGGGGTTGAGACCACTATACACAGCTTTGTCTGGTTCTCTCCCTTTGTCATCTCCCTTTGTCATCTCCCTTTGCCTCTGGGTAGTGAAAATGGGGCTCCTGTACTCTCCTCTGTTCCTCATGTACGTAGGCCTTCAGGTCGCATGGTGCGAGTTCCTCATTCTGTACGGCAGCCATTTCAATTGGTTGAACATGCCTCTTCAGTAGTTGGGGAGCAGGCATCTGAAGCTGTGGTCACTCGTTCTGAACGTGTGGTTAAAAGGCCTAAGTTTTCTTGTTAAAAAAAAAAAAAAAAGTGTATATATTGTACTTTTTGTTATAGGTTTCAATGTTTTACAATGTAAGAACAAGCAGTTCCATAATTACATTTGTGTATTTTGTTACCCTATCTTGCACAAAATCTGTGACATTTCAAAAGGAAACAATTTGTGAGATATTTTGTTCTTTGCATATTTGAAATGAGGACATTTATTTTTCTAAGGGGGGAAAAATGTGAGAGATATTTTGTGATTATTTTGTAATATGTAAATTGAGTAATTTGGTTTGCTGTTCATGTTTGATGCAATGGTGACGTTATTAAATACGTATGGGGAATTGGCGCGCTGACATGCGCAGTTATTGTTATATGTAAAAAAGGGACATGCGCAAACGAAGTGAGTTGGACTGGAGTGTGGTGTGTGCGTGGTTCACTCATAATTCTCACAATATGAGCTCTGACAAATAAAGTCCCTAAAGATGCATCTTTACGTGTATGCCTGCATTACTACGTTGGACCCCTTTACAAGAGACTGGAGCTTACTCGGGTGGTACATAGCCCCTCTTACATTAGTCTCTCTGTTTATCCTCTCTGTTTATCTTGCACCACTACTATTCAACCTGTACATGCTCCCACTGAGCCAAATAATGAAAAATAACAAAATGGCTTACCACAGCTATGCTGACGACACCCAGATCTACTTAGCCCTGTCGCCTAATGACTACAGCCCCATTGACTCTCTGTGTAAATGCATTGAAGAAGTTAACAGTTGGATGTGCCAAAACTTTCTTCAGCTAAACAAAGACAAAACTGAAATCACTACATTTGGAAACAAAGATGAAATTCTCAAGGTGAACGCATATCTTGAGGCTAAAGGTCTAAAACCAAAAAATCAAGTCAGGAATCTGGGTGTGATTTTGGAGTCAGACCTGAGTTTCAGTCGTCATGTCAAAGCAATAACTAAATCAGCCTACTATCATCTCAAAAATATTGCAAGAATTAGATGCTTTGTTTCCAGGCAAGACTTAGAGAAACTCGTTCATGCTTTTATCACCAGCAGGGTGGACTATTGTAATGGTCTTCTCACCGGCCTTCCCAAAAAGACCATTAGACAGCTGCAGCTCATACAGAACGCTGCTGCCAGGATCCTGAGCAGAACCAGAAAATATGACCATATCACACCAGTCCTCAGGTCTTTACACTGGCTTCCAGTTACATTTAGGATCGATTTTAAAGTACTATTACTTGTATATAAGTCACTCAATGACCTAGGGCCTCAATACATTGCAGATATGCTGATTAAATACAAACCCAACAGATCACTCAGATCATCAGGATCAAGTCAATTAGAAATACCAAGGGTTCACTCAAAGCAAGGAGAGTCTGCTTTTAGCTGTTATGCCAGCCGCAGCTGGAACCAGCTTCCTGAACAGATCAGATGTGCTCCAACAGTAGCCACTTTCAAATCCAGACTCAAAACACATCTGTTTAGCTATGCATTTAATGAATGAGCTTTGCTACTGTATGTCCGACTGATTGCACCTTATCCTATGCTTTTACTGTGTTAATTTTACTTTTTATTCTATGAATATTTTAACCTTATTTCTGTTTTAATTATACTTTTTATTCACTTATTTTTTATTTTGTTTAAGGCTGACTGGGTGGAAGAGGTTGAGAGACGGGGGAGCGCTAAATCGAAATCCCTCCGGTGTGAGGATGATCCGTTTAGATCCGCTCTGACGGATATAGATCTGTATAGCCTTGGTAGTACGAGGAAGGACCGTGTAGATCCGCTCTGACGGTCGAACAAAGTAGAGATAGCCCCGGTGTTCCTGTCCGGGAAGATTTGTCTGTAAGGGTAATGTTTAAATGCACAGTTACCTGACAAATATTTTTTGAGTACTCGCTCCGGTGCGAGGAAGACCCGTTTAGATCTGCTCTGACGGGTAAAACATCTAGAGAACGCCCTCAAGTTAGGCCAAGAAGATTTGTCTGTAAGGGTACTGTCTAAACGCACAGTTACCTGACAAATATTTTTAAAGTAAACCTGACTCTCCATTTTCTTCCACCCCAGATAGGGGATTTCATCTTTATTTTATATTTTCTTTTAATTCCCACTATAACTGTTATACTATGTATATTTTTATTGTATTCACTTATGAATATTTTAACTTAATTTCTGTGTAAAGCACTTTGAATTGCCCCTGTGTATGAAATGTGCTATACAAATAAACTTGCCTTGCCTTGCCTTGCCTATCCCGAGGTTTACTGCAGTCAGCCTTATCCGGGCCGTTTCTAGATCAGATGGTGGACCTGTACCCAGACATGACCAACGCATCCCTGAAGTGTGACCGTGTCAATTAGGCTCCCCCTGAAATTGCCTCATCTTATTAAACCCGCCCCCGGCGTGATGACTCCGATCTTTTCGAATATTCATATCAAATAAATTGCCTTATCAACATGACATTCTAATATACTGTCT
Organism: Romanogobio albipinnatus; assembly: GCA_023566225.1. NCBI lineage: Eukaryota > Metazoa > Chordata > Actinopteri > Cypriniformes > Gobionidae > Romanogobio > Romanogobio albipinnatus. Next base: position 30,557,760 of record CM042259.1, on the reverse strand, counting down.
CCAGCGTGATGACTCCGATCTTTCGAATATTCCTATCTAATAATTGCCTCACCGGCATGGCATGATGGCCAGAGGAGAACTAGCACCCTGACTGAGCCTGGTTTCTCCCAAGGTTTATTTTTCTCCATTATGCCACCTGATGGAGTTTTGGCTCCTTGCCACTGTCGCCTTTGGCTTGCTCAGTCGGGGACACTAAATTTTCAACTAAATATTCAAATAAATTTTCAACTAAATTACTGATCTGCCTGCATTGTCACTATATGATAATTGAAATGAGCTGGATAACATCACCGTTTTCTCCAGAGCGGCTGTACAGCCGAATCAAATTCTGTTGCATTATTTTCCTGTTTAACATTGTGAAGCTGCTTTGAAACAATTGCCATTGTAAAAAGTGCTATATAACTTGACTTAACTTAACTTCTATCCTTGCTCGTTGAGGCGAATCTTAAATGTCACAGCTTTGAATGACACACCACGTCATTGCGAGTTCGAATCAGCAGACAACTCAACCAGATAAAATGAGGTTGATAAAAAACATGACAGATAAAAGTATTTGTGTTTGCGTGAGAAATACTGTATGGAAGTGGATATTCACCAGCAGCCTTTGGCCACTATAGCTAGCAGACAGAGGTATGACAGACACGTGCCACGCCTAAAGCTGATGGAAAGTGCATTAGGAAAAAAATATTGAATAATAAACTATGCAAGGAAAATATCCTTAGAAAATGAGAAAACAGCATCTATCTGTTCTGAGCCATCAGCAGCTGTCCTGAGGGCTGTTCCGCTAAACGCATTCATACCCTCCGCCGCAGGCTGTTCTGTTAAATGCTTTCGCCTCCCTCCACCAGCGATGATGAGTCACAGTACCGGTCTGTCTGAAATGTTCAGAATGAATCTGGCTTAGGCGATGAAGCCGCAAAAAGAGGATTAGCTTTTCTCAAGGGTCCAGCCCTGCTTCCATGAGATTGAAGCCTTTACATATTCCGGCATGATTTCATGTAGATTTTATGTGAATCTTTTTGAGAAAAGAAGTTGATGGCCTAAGGTTTTGGCCTTGCTTGTCAGAAAGAAATTATTTTGTGTGTGTGGCTGTCAACATAATTTCTGCATCTCTCTCTCTCTCTTTCTCTCTCTCTCTCTCTCTCTCTCTCTCTCTCTCTTTAGATCCTAAAAAGGAGAGCAGTGTTAAATATTTTTCCATCTTCAAAATCAAATTGTTGCAATTTGTATATATATATATATATATATATATATATATATATATATATATATATATATATATATATATATATATATATATATATATATATATATATATATATATATATTAGGGATGCAACAATACAGTTAGTCCATGGTTCAATACATACCTTGGTTTTTAACCACGGTTTTCGGTTTGGTTCAGTTCTGATGGCTTGTCACATAAGTGTTTTGCTATTCTATTCTTAAGCGACGGGAACAGCAAGAGGTTAAGGAGAAAAAAAGACTATTTTTTATTGCAATACTCTTTCTTTATTTTACTGAAAATAATTGAAAAACCTTACACTTAAAACTTTACTTAAAAAAAAAAAAACCCTTGTACACATTCGTAGTGTATTGTATAATATAAAATAAATATATATAAAGATTTACACTGGCAGCTCAGAGCAGTACAGCAGCATTTAAGTATGAAATTGAAAGAATAAATGTAAAATTAAAACACTACTTCACTATAAAATATACATTGATTCTTATTAAAGCTACTGTATTAGTTTTTCAGTCAAGAACAGTGAGTGATTTTCTCTTTGTCTTTTGTTGTTGTATTAACAGTAAAGGGATAGTTCACTCAAAAATTAAAATTCTGTCATCGAGAAATTAATACAGGTTTGGAAAAATATTCAGCGACAGTAACTCCGCCCACCAGTTAGACGGAGCGATTTTTTTATATAAAAATATATTATATATATATATATAAAATAATATATAAAAAGTAAGAGCGATATTTATATATAAAAGAGTATTAATTTATAAAAAAAAAAAAAAAAAAAAAAACTTTCAGACCCCAAACTTCTGAATGGAATAAATAGAATCAAATTATAGTACACTGCAGCTCCCACATAAGAACTCATAAGAATGTCCTGTGTGTTTATATACTATTTATTTATTATTTATATATACTAATTAATTTATAGTTTTTTTTTATTATTTAAAAACTATAATTTTGTTTCAATTTGGTTTATTTTAATTTGGTTTTATTTTGGTTTATAATAAACCGCTCGTGCCGCTCGCCGCTCAGCACCGGAGACCGCCACGTGATCTGCGCTCACTGCCTGGGCCGTGACCGCGCCGCCGCCGCACTCCACGCGGGCGGATGCCCCGAGTGCGAAGAACTCTCGATGTCGACCCTGCGGGCTCGACTCGAGCAGTTTGATGACGACATCACTCCGCTTGTCCCTGCGGGGCCGCGCAAAATAACGCGCCGCTCACAAGGGACCGCAGAAGTGAACGGTCTCGGAGCGAGCTCCCTCTCCCTCTGTTCTAGCCGCGCTACTGCGCCGCTCACAAGGGATGGCAGAAACGGTCGGTCCTGCAGCTCTCTTTACGTTACAAGAAAGCTGCTCCACCCTCGCGCACATTTCTCAGTCCCCTCTTAAGTTTAGGCGACTGGAATTGTTCATATTGCTGTGTTCACCCCTGCACCCAAGCACTATAAATCCTGTGTCTCTCACTCACATAAAGCGGCCACCGGCCGCTCGAGTGCTAGAGTTAGGTCACGTGTCCGCCTGTTTGCGCCCACACCTAACCACCACATGCGCTGTCACACAGCCCCTCTTAACCGGTCATGTTCCACGCATAAGAGCTGTGCCCGCTCAAACGCGTTCACACATTTTCGCGAACATTCTGCCCCCGGCGCCATGCCACACACCATTTGTTCCCCGCCCATGGTGGCCGGGACGCTGAGTGTAGGGCCACACACAAAGTGCTCCCCGCTCGAAGCGGCAGAGATACAGTGTGTAGGGCGGCCAGCCATCGTAAGCGATCGGCTGGCCCAGAGCACAGAGAGCGCGCGCACCGCTCCCGCCCCTCCCAGTCAGGCCATCGAACCCGCGAATTGCGGCGTTCAGAGCCCGGAGGCCGTTCTGCCCCGAGTGGCACACGCGAGAGCGTGGGAAGCCATCTCGGGTGTATCAGAATGGGTGCTAAAAACAGTTAAGCAAGGCTATGCTCTGCAGTTCGCTCGCCGCCCTCCGCGCTTTTCTGCGCGTACAGAGACGAGAGTGAGCGAGGAAGTAGCACATCTACTTTGAGCAGAGATAGCGACGCTGCTGTGCAAAGGGGCTATAGAACCGGTTCCCCATTCTATGAGTGAGTTGGGCTTTTACAGCCGGTATTTTCTCGTTCCGAAGAGGGATGGGTCGCTCAGACCGATTCTGGATCTGAGGCGTCTGAACAAAGCTCTTATGAGAAGATCGTTCAAGATGCTCACGACCAAGCAGATCCTCGCGCATGTTCTCCCGAGAGACTGGCTGATTTCCCTGGACTTGAAAGATGCATACTTTCAAATCAAGATAATACCGCGTCACAGGCCATTCTTGCGATTCGCCTTCGACGGCCAGGTTTATCAATACACCGTCCTTACATTCGGCCTGTCGCTAGCACCCCGTACATTGACGAAGTGCATGGACGCAGCCCTCGCTCCCCTGAGAAGGCAGGGGATGCGAATTCTGAATTATTTGGATGATTGGCTCATTCTGGCACAGTCAGAGGCCGAGCTCCTCGCCCACAGGGCAGTGCTGCTCAGCCATCTGGACAGCCTGGGGCTCACGGTCAATTGGACCAAGAGCTCATTGGTGCCCACGCAGTCAACCTCATTTCTGGGTTTGAATCGGGACACCGTGGCAATGTCAGCCCGCCTGTCACTCCGACGCATGGTCGCGTCCTTCCAGCCAGGCAGCACTGCACCTCTCAAAGCTTTTCAGAGGATGCTGGGATGTATGGCCTCAGCTGCAGCAGTGCTCCAGCTGGGTCTACTGCGTATGCGCCCGCTGCAATGCTGGTTAAACGCCCGAGTGCCTCACAGAGCCTGGGCGTCCGGAGCTTCCGGATCAGGGTGACTCAGAGCTGCGCTTCAGCGCTCAAGCCCTGGTTAGTAGCCGACTGGTACCAGCGGGGAGTGACGATGGGAGCCTTCTCACACCGCAAGGTTATCTCGACGGACGCTTCCACCTCAGGTTGGGGCGCTGTTTTCGAGGGCACACCGGCCTTTGGCCTCTGGTCGAGCCAGGAAAAGCTCCTACACATAAACTGTTTGGAGATGATGGCGGTCGAGAACGCGCTCAAGCAGTTTCTCCCTCTCATACGGGGACACCACGTGCTGGTCCATTCGGACAATACCACGGTGGTGTCGCACGTGAACCGGCAGGGCGGTGTCAGGTCCAGATGTCTGGGCACTCTGACAGAACGCCTTCTCGTGTGGGCACACATCTCGTTGCGCTCGCTAAGGGCCACGCACGTGCCGGGCCACCTCGATGTCGGCCCGGACAAGCTGTCCAGGGGCCTCATTCTTCCAGGAGAATGGTCCCTGCACCACCAGAGAGTCCAGCCGTTATGGCGCCTATTCGGCAGAGCGGAGCTGGACCTCTTTGCGACGAAAGAGAACACCCACTGCCCGATGTTCCTGTCAAAATGCGAGGATGCGCTGTCCCAGCCTTGGCCCAGCCTCCCGCTATATGCTTTCCTGCCGGTTTCCCTATTACCTCAGGTCATTGCGAAAATCAGGGAGATGCGCCGCCCGGTGCTCCTCATAGCGCCGCGCTTTGAGAACCAGGTTTGGTACCCAGAGCTGGTGAAACTGTCGCACTCACCCCCCTGGCCAGTCCCGCTGAGAGCAGACCTCCTCTCTCAAGCCGGAGGGTCAGTTTGGCATCCCCATCCAGAGCGATGGTCTCTGCATGTATGGGTGACCAACGGATACCCGTTGACCTGCCCGAAGGGGTTGTGAACACGATCGCACACTCTAAAGCGCCCACTCGACGAGGCGGCTATATAGTTCCAAGTGGTCCGTGTTTACTAAGTGGTGTGTTACCAAGGGGTTGAATCCACAAGAATGTGGGGTCCAGCGGGTGCTCTCCTTCCTCCTGGAGCTTTTGGAACTGGGCAGGTCCCCTTCCACGCTCAAGGTCTATGTGGCGGCTATAGCAGCGTTCGCTCAGGCGACGCTAGGCAGGGCGCTAGGAAGGAACGAGCTCATTATCCGTTTCCTCAGAGGAGCTAGATGGATGAATCCCACGCGACCCCCCCCCCCCCCCCGGTTCCTATTTGGGATTTGTCCTTGGTCCTGGAGGCCTTGAAGGCTCATCCCTTTGAACCGCTCGAAGCCGTGGAACCAAGGTTCCTTTCGCTCAGAACCGCGTTCGTGATAGCCCTGGCTTCAGTGAAATGCGTGGGGGATCTACACGCCAAAAAAACCAATTTTTGGTTTTTCAGAAATCTCGAAGAAAGAATACTTTCCCGTAGCGTAAGTAACTTACACAATACTCGTTCCCTCTCTAGAGAGAACCGAGGTTACGTTAAGTAACCGAGTATCGTTATCATACATGTCTACCACCCCTGCTGTGCCTGCATCATGAAACACCCTTTAAGTTCCCGGTGGCACTGCATAAATGTGCTCTTGCCCCTAAATTTGACGAGACTGATCGGTTTTGCACTTGACACTGTCAGACGAGATGGAAGTCACGCTAACCCTCTCTGCCCTTGAGCCTTCACGAGGAGGAAACTTTTTGTTCTTTTTCACACTCTCAGTTTGTTCATCTTATCTGCTCTCTATATGCTAATCTGTATACGTGTAAAGTTACATATGCATAAAATAACATCTGAAGAAAGATGTCGGTGCTTACATAACAGATCCTCAAATTCTAGTTGCTTTTCCAGCGCAGTCACCTCATCAGAGTAGACGTTGGTTTCTGTGCTCACCCACTGGCTTTTCACTCCAATTTGTGCTTGGAAATATACTAACATAAATTTAGGGAAACTCATCAGACCAGGCAACATTTTTCCAATTTTGGTGAGCTTGTGCAAATTGTAGCCTCTTTTTCCTATTTATAGTGGAGATGAGTGGTACCCGGTGGGGTCTTCTGCTGTTGTAGCCCATCCGCCTTAAGGTTTTGCATGTTATGGCTTCACAAATGCTTTGCTGCATACCTCGGTTGTAACGAGTGGCTATTTCAGTCAAAGTTGCTTTTCTATCAGCTTGAATCAGTCAGCCCATTCTCCTCTGACCTCCAGCATCAACAAGGCATTTTCGCCCACAGGACTGCCACATACTGGATGTTTTTCCCTTTTCACACCATTCTTTGTAAACCCTAGAAATGGTTGTGCGTGGAAATCCCAGTAACTGAGCAGATTGTGAAATACTCAGACCGGCCCGTCTGACACCAACAACCATGCCACGCTCAAAATTGCTTAAATCACCTTTCTTTCCCATTTTGACATTCAGTTTGGAGTTCAGGAGATTGTCTTGACCAGGATCACACCCCTAAATGCATTGAAGCAACTGCCATGTGATTGGTTGTTTAGATAATTGCATTAATGAGAAATTGAACAGGTGTTCCTAATAATCCTTTAGGTGAGTGTATATATACAGTATACACATAGTAAATCAGGAACAGGAACTAAACAGGAACAGCTGGATGAAGATGAACTAATCAGAAACCATAGAAAAAAACTAGAAAGAAACTAGAACTAATATAGACTTTGTGTTATATCAAAAGTAATAAAGCACAAAGCTTAATGTGATTATTTGAATGGTAGGTGCGCTACAAATAAGTTCCCTTTCGAGGGAATGAAACTCTTCCAATCCTAATTGGTGTTGTGTCATGATGTAACATGTGACGGCATACATGGAAGCTACAAAGGGACACAATAGAGTTAGCTTTCACGCTACAGCAAGCACTCTCTGTCACTGTGTGTCTTATTTGGTGCTGCTTTCCAAGCGAAAAACATTTATATGAATATGGCGAGTGAGCAGTACAGAAGGTGTGTGCATCCGTGCCCTAGATTCATTACGGGTATGGATACACATCAGCTGTGTGTTCAATGTTTGGGAGCGCACCCCACCTGGCCGTGCTCAATGTGGCGTGGCTCAGATCATGGGGCTCACAGATGGATCTGTCAAGAGGGCTTGAGACTGCTGCGGCACCTTCTCAGTCCTCATTTGACAGTTTAAATGTTCTACCTCCCTATGTGAAAGGCCGTGCTGCGGCTTCTTCCGCCGGGGTGGAGAACCCGATGTTTGAGCTGTCTGATTCTGAGGAATTAGACGTGCTCAGCATCGAGGCGGGTGAAATTGGAGGAAGAAATCCTCAGCTCAAGAGGAGCTGGTTGAGGTTTTGATCTGTGCTGTGGCCAAATTAAATATTAGCTGGCCACAAGAGAGGCAGGAGGTTCAGTTAAAAAGCAAACTTGATGAGCGCTTTCTGCAGCACAGGTCTCAACCTCAGTGCCGGGGCTTACCATTTTTTTCCATCGGCCGCTCCATGGCAGCTATGCTAACCACGGAGAGACATCTGTGGCTTAATAATCAGGGATAAAGGAGAAGGACAAGGCCTTTCTCCTAGATGGCCCGATGTCGCCTTCTGGCCTGTTCGGCGACTCTGTCAGGTTTCAGGAGTCGAAAAAACAGTCTGTGTCTTTTAAGCAGTACCTCCTTCGCCACTCTTAATCAAAGAAGGCTTGCCCCGAGTGGGCAGCCTCAGCCGTCAACCAGCTCCTCGTACCGGCAAGTATAGAAAGAGAGCATTGCTTCTAGAGCCCCTCCTCAGGGAGCTTGGCAACAGAGACAACTTCTCTTGCCAGAACCCCGCCGAGCAGAAGGTCGATCTGAGGACCGTCCTTCAGGCTAGAAAGGTTTCAGGGAAGAGGTCCTAGCTCTGGCATGCCCTCTAAGGGTTGCCGTGGGACTCCAGGGTATCTGTGTACTGAACTACATCGACGACTGGCTCATATTGGCCCAGTCGTGAAAAATGGCAGTTCGACATCGAAATGTCTTCCTTGGCCACATTCAGAGCTTGGGGTTGAGATTCAACAGGAAAAAGAGCATGTTGACACCTTCGACTACGATCGAGTCCAATAACATACAACAAAGGTGCAACAAAAAATAATAAAACAATCAATAGCAATAAAATTAAATACAACAGTAATATAAAGCTAAAAAGTCAACCCTCAGACTGAGTGAAAAGCCAAAGAAAATAAATGAGTTTCAAGACGGGATTTAAAAACAGGAAGAGATTCAATGAGTCTGATGTGCAGAGGCAGCTCATTCCAGAGTCTTGGAGCTCCCACGGCAAACGCACGGTCACCTCTGAATTTACATTTGGTCTTGAGGACGACAGAGCAGAGCCTGGTCAGCCGACCGGAGCGAACGTAAGGGGGTGTAGGGCACAAGCAGATCAGACAGGTACTGGGGGGCCAGGCCATGCAGACATTTAAAAACAAATAAAATCATTTTAAAATCAGTCCGAAAATCCACAGGGAGCCAGTGGAGGGATTGGAGGATGGGTGAGATATGGTCAAATTTTCGAGTTCCAGTTAAAAGACAAGCAGCTGCATTTTGGACTAGTTGTAATCTTGCCATAAGTGATTTGCTAAGACCAGTGTAAAGTGCATTGCAATAATCTAAATGAGTGGTGATAAAAGCATGGATTCAAATTTCAAAATCATGTCGAGATAAAAACGGTTTTACTTTGGCTAGTTGCCTCAGCTGGAAGAAGCTGGTCTTGACCACTGCACTAATCTGTACATCAAGTTTTAAACGACCGTCCAACTTGACTCCCAGGTTTGTAACCACAGGGCTAATGGCTCGGGTTAGACAACCCAGGTAAACAGGAACCGCAGCAGCTGAGTCACTAGGAGCAAATAATATAAACTCAGTTTTGCTCTCATTTAAATACAAAAAATTCATAGCCATCCACGCTCTCACTTCATTCAGACACTCTAAAAGGGTTTGTGACTGACTTAGCGGCACATATATTGGGCAATCATTGGCAAAAAAATGGAACGAAACATTGTGACTTCTAAGGATTGACCCAAGAGGCAGCAGGTACATTGAAAACAGCAGCGGCCCAAGGACAGACCCTTGAGGAACTCTGCACGACAGAGGAGCCGAAGAGGACACAGCATCACTGACCTGAACTGAAAAACTTCTGCCTTTCAAATAGGACATAATCCAGGCCAAGGCCAACCCCTTAATGCCCACACAGTTCTCCAGTCAAGACAATAAAATTTGGTGGTCGACTGTATCGAACGCAGCCGTAAGGTCCAGTAGCAGCAGAGCAACAGTATCACCAGAGTCCGAAGCCAGAAGAATGTCATTGAAAACCCTCAGCAGAGCTGTCTCAGTGCTGTGGTCTGACTTAAACCCAGACTGAAAAATTTCAGTTATACCATTTTCATTGAAAAATGTGTTCAGCTGCAGATAAACAACTTTCTCCATAATTTTGGAAAGCAGGGGGAGCTTAGAAATAGGCCGATAATTAGAGAGCTCAAGTCGGTCCAGACCAGGTTTCCTTAACAATGGTTGAACAACTGCATGTTTAAAGGTCCCGTTCTTCGTGATCCCATTGTTCAAACTTTAGTTAGTATGTAATGTTGCTGTTAGAGCATAAATAATACCTGTAAAATTATAAAGCTCAAAGTTCAATGCCAAGTGAGATATTTTATTTAACAGAAGTTCCCTTTCAAAGCCTACAGCGAACGGCTGGCTTGGACTACATCCTGGTACTTCCTTCATAAATGACGTCAGTAGAACAGTAGAACAGACTAACCTCCGCCCACAAGAATACGCGAAAAAAGGGGGCGTGGTCTTGTTGCTGTCCCACGTGGAGAAGAGGACGTGTCGCGTGGAGAAAAGGAATTGTTGCGTTTGAGTGTGTTTGTCGCCATGTCGTCGAGACGCTGTTATTTTCATCCCGGAGTCAAATCACCTTTGTTTGGCTTTCCCAGGGACGCTGTAGAGATCATTAAGCGCATTTATCTCCCGTTAAGAGGCGTGACCTTTCCACGTGCGCTAAGCTGCTGTCGAATCACAACACAGGAACCGAGCCACGTTCGCTAAGCTGCGGTCAAATCACAACACGGGAACCGCTGGCACAATCAGAACTCGTTACGTATTTCTGAAGGAGGGACTTCATAGAATAAAGGAAGTCATTAGCCGTTTTTAGTACAGTGAAAACAGCGGTATACAGATAAGTAAATTGTGTTAAAAAAACATTTTTTTTTACACGCGAAACATGAACACGTTATATTGCACACTGTAAACACAATCAAAGCTTCAAAAATACACGAAGAACTGGACCTTTAAAACTCATAGGTACAACTCCAGTAATTAAACTGACATTAACAATATCAAGTATGCAAGGTGCCACTGTAGGAAGAACCTCTTTAAAAAGACGAGGGGGAATCACATCATTGGGGGAGCCAGTGATCTTCATTTGACCGATAATCTTTAAAAAAGGCAAAAAAGGCTCAAACTGGTTCAAAACAGCAGAACAGGTTACAGAAATACCACGGTCATACAAAGGTGGACCAAAAAGGGCCCTAATGCTTTCCACCTTGTGGATAAAAGAGTGAAGAAACTCCTCACACACTTTTGATGGGTTCTCCAGACACTGTAGTTGTGGGACATTAAGAACAGTTTTGAGAGTATTAAAAAGAACTTGAGGATTGTGACCATTAGAATAAATAATGTTAGAAACATGCTTGGTCTTTTCAGCTTTTACAATTTTTTGATAAGAACTCTCTCTAAGTATCTGAAAAGACACTTCGAGTTTATCCCTCTTCCATTTTCTTTCCACCCTTTTGCACTCGCGTCTGGCAGCGCGGGTAACATTGTTCAACCAAGGATCAGGTCTCGGTTTGGACAGCCTAGTTTTTACGGGGGCTACAGTGTCTAATGCTGCTTGGCAAGCAGCGTTAAAACCACCACACAGATCTTCAACAGTAGTGTTAGGACCAAGAGAGACACGATTTAGATTAAAAACAGAGGAAAACTGAACAGCAGTGGAAGGGTTAACTATCCGACCACAGCGCACAGGAGCACACGGTTTAACTACGACACAAGAGAAGGAAATTTCAAATACAACAGGGATATGATCAGAGAAAAAAACATCACAGACTTCAAGATTAGAAACAGTTAAGCCATGAGTTAAAACCAAGTCAAAAGTGTGCCCACATTCCTGCGTGGGGCCAGATACACACTGTACAAGACACTGAATGACATTTAAAAAGGCTCTTGCCATTGGCTTTTCAGGACAGCACATGTGGATGTACATCACACATCTACAATATACATGCATATATTTTTCTATATATTCGTTTGCATGTGACTGTTTTAAACCCGTGTTTAGACCCGTGTTTCTCCCTTGTCCGAACAAACCCGACCCGCACCCGTATCTGACACAGTTAAGATGTTTTTCACCCGTTTCAGCAATATTCCCTGGTCACCCGCACCCGTGCAGGACTCTGGCCTGAGGCTCAAATTAGACATTCTATACCATATATCCTGCCAATAGAATCTACATCCTGCTCTGAGTTTAGCTGAGGTCTTCAAAGAATAAACTCTACATATACCATTTTAAGCCTCACCTCAGCCCAAACCTAAAGCGAGCTGCAAACCTATTGCTGCTTGATGACGTCACAAAATGTCGCACCTATCAGGCATTGCTGAAATCTCACTGCTGTATGTAATTGAACCCTTGTACATACATCTCCTGCATCTCTAACTCTCACATGTGTCTTCTTTAGAAAAGATCACAGTAATTTTGCGCACTGTTCAAACTGTACTGTTTGATCATTATTTTTAGTGTCTTAAAACTTCACAGGAAAGTAAAATCTCTGTCGTGCAAAGGATTCTGTGATTTTCAACTAATGCAACATTAGAGCAAAAACAACACTCAAACAAACAAGCCTGTACAACACCAGTTATATCATACAATTTTCAATTAAAACAAAAAGGGAAGTTGTTTTCCATTAGGCCACTTAATTCAACAAATAGATTTAACTTGTTTAATCTTCAGTGGGTTACTAATGTAGCTGGTTAACTGGCTTGACTGCATGTTTTTAATAGTTATGTTGTTTTAACTTTCATCTGTATGCGAAATACCAATTTTCTTCAAAGGAATAAGAAAGATGTTGTTGTGAAAAATAAGAGGTCATGAAGTATTATTCTTACATTTTGCTATAAAGGCATCACCTTTTTTTATTTCACTGTTATGACATAAGTGGCTCTAATGTTATCAGTTCTCAGCTAATTAAGATAGTTTCTCCTTTCATCCATGGTTTTGAGAAATGGTTTGGACTCTTGGCTAATGAGCTAGTCATAATAACACATTCCATTGTACATCGACAGAATACTTAAAATATTTCATTTATTCAGTGTTCTTTGTCCAATGGTGTGGCGTCATTCTCCTCAATATCTTTTCTTTAAAAATAAATGCTGTTTCTTTTTTTTAAAGAATGCTTAAAGTTTTTGGCCTCATTTCATGCCTACCATACAAGACAGTGTTGTTTGAAGAATTAAAAGGCAAAATCAGGATAGAGATGTAGAATTACCTGCAATTTCGTGCTCTGGTAATCAATGTAGGTCCACCGATTCTTGTGTCATCTTTTAGAGCCTCTTGACGGGCACATCCAGTTCTTCTAGTACTTTAAAAAAAAAAAAAAAAGTTTTTTGACCAAAATTCATGTGGAGACAGAATGTCAGACACATTTGGTAATTGAATGTGGAGTATCTTGCATACTTTTTTTTTTATATTATTTTGGTCTGAGAAATGGTGCTAATTACAAGTGGGCAGAGTCCTGCACAGGTCCGATTTTGTAAATCCGCATCCGCCTGTACCCGCAGTGCTTAAAACCACATCCGACCTGTTTTCCGACAGCAGAACTAATTCAAATCTGCACGCTTAAAATAGAACCGACACCCGACCAGCACCCGAAATAAAATCAGTTAAGCATATCACATTATAGACATACTTACAAAAATGTTTATTGCCAGCATACAGAAGTTATTACACGACCATTAACAAAAGGACAACTTCAGCCGAAGCTCAAAGGCTACATCATGAATTACATGGTTATGTGTCCTTATCATCTCTACGAGGCACATTCAGTTCTGTCCCCTTTTGAAAAATACTGTTCGATAGAACTGCTTGTGCTTGGTTTGTTACCACAGTTATCTGCGTGCTTCCTCAGCAATGAAGTTCCACATTTGCGGCTATCCAGTATACAATCTTTTCTTCATCTCCTCAGCATCCACCTCGATGACTGCAGTGCAGGCAGATAGTGCGGGCGCAGTTGTGATTCTCCTGGGAGGGCGAGCACGCCACGCGGGCACAAATAAATTGATATGGATTTGAAATTATGTTATCACACACATCTACAATATACATGCATATATATATTCTTTTATATATTCATTTTAAGCCCGTGTTTAGACCAGTGTTTCTCCCTTGTTCGACCCGACTCGCACCCGTATCCGACACAGATAGGATGTTTTCACCCATTTCAGCAATATTCGCGGGTCACCCGTTGGGTACCCGCACCTGTGCAGGACTCTGCAAGTGGGTTAGGAAGGATTTGACCCTCCAAATTATTCTCTTAAAAAGTAGATACAGGCCAACTTAGCAGCTTTAACTGTACTTTTCTACAACTAAATAAAAGTTATATATTTTTTTTATTTTTTTTATTTTTTTAAATGACCACATTTAGCAGCCGGAAATATCTTAAAATGTCTGGGGGAAAAAAACCTAAGAAACAAAAGAAATTCCAATTGCAAAATACTCAACAATTGTGGATGCATTATGTTACGTATTGCTGGTGTTTGTTGACTGTTGTTGTTAGTTGTTGTTGTTGTAGTTGTTAGTTGTCACAAAATTTTTCAACTAAATATCCAAATAAAACTAATTAGTAAACTAAATTAACCATATAAACTAAATTACTGATCTAATTACTAATCTAATGTCCACATTGTTACTGTATGATAATTGAAATTAGCTAGATGACATCACCGTTTTCTCCAGAGCGGCTGTACAGCTGAATAAAATTCTTTTGCATTATTTTCCTGTTTAACACTGGGAAGCTGCATTAAAACAATCTGCACTGTAAAAAGTGCTATATAAATAAAGTTGACTTGACTTGACTTGCAAGTACTGAGCGACAACGATAGAAGATCCAAATATAGTTTATTGGTAGCACAATCCAAAGTCTTAGTCCATTAAACAGACATACAAAACCAGGATCAAAAACCAGGAACATGGAAAACAGGGGAAATGCTCAGTAATGCTGTACAGACAAGACAAGACTTCACAGTCAATAATCATTTCCATTACAGATTTACGCAAAACTTTTGCGATATTTTCTAAATGTCGATAAAAAACTATTGCGAAATGACATGTTTCTATTAATCGATGTTATGCGAGCAAAACTAGTTTTTTTCCTCTCGGGATAAATCATTCCAAAAATGATGCCACATATGTTGTTAGGTTTATGTATATCCCAGCCACCGCACTAACCATTATTTTTTAATCGAAGGAGACGTCGGCGTGTTATCCAAGCATTAATGGCAAGGAAAGCCCCTTACACTTCAGCGTATGAGGTGTGTATGTGTGTTTCTCCCTCATATCTGCTTCAAGGTCTTCATGATCATTTTGTGGCATTTCTATGTTGTCTAGAATCAAATATCCCTGTAATTCTATTTTCTTTTAAAAGTGTAATAAATAACTCTGTCTCGTATTCTGTCCAAACATACTGCGTCATCTGTAAATAATGATCGACTTTTACATATACCAGGTGACCTGTAAATGCGACAAAACTGTTTCCATTGCAGTTTTGCGAAAATGTCCTTTTTCGAGTAAGCGTAACAACTTTTTTGTGTGAGTGTGAGTTTTTGAGAAATTGACACGTTTCCATTGGTCGTATTTTCAATTCGCAATTTCAAATTGAGCAATTTGAAGGGTAATGGAAATGCGGCTAATGACAGGGTGAACAGGCTAGATTAATGAGTCCCTTTAATGTCAGATCTAAGCTACGAGCTCTTAGAAGTATAATTGAATGCTATAATTAATACCACATCTTGGAAAGTTTGTCCTTTGTGGCCAGAGGGATAAACTTCACAGAAATTGGGTAGAAGACCTTGTGAGAGTTGATAAGGATTGTACTGCTCATTCGTTAAACGGAACGGACCAGAGGAATTAAAATCCACTCTTTAGAGGTTTTTCTGTGATTATTTAATATAGATATTTATCTGTATTAATTGCAATAAATTGGTGTTAACCATATATATTATATATTGCATAAATACCTAGGTTAGGTATTCCCCTATTTTGGGTGATTTTGGAGATTTGTGATTCGATTATAACCCGTTATGATTAATCATAAATCCCTAAATATTAATACCCATAATTCCCTATTGAGCTAAATTTAATTTAATAATATATGTAACCCTAAAACGCTACATATTTTGGTGGAGAATGCAGGCACATTTTAAACTTTGTTTTGTGAAACAACTTTGTCAATTTTATGTCTATATTATTGGTATTGATTTTGATATTTTGTATGCGCGCTTCAGAGAGTGAGACAAGTCGCAAACGCGAACTCGCGTATCTGTAACTGAAAAGCCCAAAGCTGATTTCAGTTAATAGTATGTTAAATGCATAAATGTAAATGTAAATGTTAACAGCTGCTATTTTGTCAAACATTTTAGTCACTGTTGATTTCTAAAAATAAAAACTGCAGTTCATAATATTAAAACTGTCTCTGTAAAAAGAAAGAAACTTATTTTGCAGAACATTTTTATATTATCAAACCCACCTGTCAGAACGAAGAAATCTTCTTTCAGTGTGATGATATAACGATTTGAGCGACGTTCCTCATTGTAAAAGGCCTTATCAATCTCTAGATTTGAATCATTGCATATTCCAGTGTTATTCAACTGAGCGATCTCACCCCCTTAGGTGGAATTTTGGCATAGCTAACCAAAACGCACACCTTGCACAAATCAATCAGAAAAACTGCTGGCCAGTATCTGATTGATGTGTGAATGGGAGTATTTTATTTTAACCATGATCCCGTTAAAAAATTTGTTGCATAGAAAATATTCTGTTTTACATTTGTGTGTATATGCGGTAAAATAAATCCAGCCACACACTCTGGGTGCTTCAAATTGGCACAAAGGAAATTTGAAAACAAATTCCCTTCACACTTGTGATTGATTGCATTTAAATTGCCGCGTTAGGAAGCGGAAAGCCCTTTCCCCTGTTCAGATGCTCAAAATTTAAATCACCCTCCGTGGGTGTCGTAATAGGCTACCTCTGACTAACACAAGAGGGCAGCCTGCTAGGTGTTCTGCATCTCTCAAATTACTCACAAACTGGACGTCTGCGGGGGTTTCCTTCGTTTCCTTCTCTCGTTATTTTATTTGTTTTCTATTATAATTATTTTCATTTATTTCCTGTTATTGCTATTATTTGATATAATTCAATCTTTCGGGTTCACTGACTCACACTTATTTAAATTTGGTTTAAACAAAGTTTGAATTTGAATTTAAACTAAGTTCTCCCTTCAGCCAGTGATGCTACCTAAGGGGAACAAGCCCCTCTGTGACATTTTCTGCGAAGTCAGTTTCCCTTCCTTTCTCATGTTGTTTCCATTTGAGTTATTTTTGCTTATCTTTTTAGTTTTAGTTTTATTTCTTTATCAATTGTTTTCTTCAATTTCATACCATTCTGATACCCTGCACTTATTTAAATTTTGGTTTAAACTAGTTTGAACCTACATTTAAATTAAGCCTTCTCTTTTCAACCTGTGATAGCCACTTATCAGTAGCACGCCCCCTGCTGGGCACTCTCATAGGTTGGCTTTCCTCTCTCTTCTCCTTTGGCTCCATTTCTGAATAGATTAATCTAATTAATTCTATTTCTCCCTTTTTCAAGGTTGTTAGATTTCACTAACTGTCTGCACCATTTAGTCGAAATTGCACACACAAATTGAATAGTGGCTATAGCGCTAAACCCTATACGGACTTGCATTGGCCTCTTTTGTGTTGTCTTTCTCTTGCCCACAGTAAGCCAGTGTGTCCTGTTCATCCAGCCCCACCGCCACTGCAAAATAACATAGGGTTCAAAGAAAATGGAAAAGTTTTTGGGGCAGACCTGACCTGTTGAAGAAGGATGGCATCCATCCCTCCTGGGGTGGTGCCACTCTTCTCTCTAGTAATTTGGCACATAGTCTTAGAGCTAAACCTTGACTCACTAGGGCCCAGGTCAGGAAGCAGACAAACTGGCTAAACCGACCGTCTGCTAGCTGTCTCACGTCACCGGAGTCAGATAAATCCCAGCACATAGAGACTCTTTCAGCAAGATATTATCATATAGAGACTGTGTCTGTTCCCCAAATTAGTAAATACAAAAACACATCAAAACCATTCAACAGTAAAAATTTAATTGATGTCCAACAAATAAACAAAAGATATAATACAGATGAACAATTGATAAAGCTTGGGTTGCTGAATATTAGATCCCTTTCCCCAAAAGCGCTTATTGTTAATGATATTATTAAAGATAATAATCTAGATGTGCTCTGTTTGACAGAAACCTGGCTAAAACCTGACGACTACATTAATTTAAATGAGTCCACCCCCCAAGATTATTGTTATAAACATGAGCCGCGTCTGAAAGGTAAAGGGGGAGGAGTTGCTGTAATTTATAATAATATCTTCAGTATTACTCAGAAGTCTAGTTTCAAATATAATTCCTTCGAAGTTTTGGTGCTTTATGTAACGCTATGTAGTGTACATGACAAAACCCGTTCAACGTTGGTGTTAGCTACTGTATACAGGCCACCGGGGCATAATACAGACTTTGCCAAAGAATTTGCTGACTTTCTATCAGAATTAGTACTGGCCGTAGATAAAGTACTAATTGTTGGTGATTTTAATATCCATGTAGACAACGAAAAAGACGTATTGGGATTAGCATTTAAAGATACACTAATCTCTATTGGAGTTAGGCAACACGTGTCAGGACCCACTCATCGCCATAATCATACTTTAGACCTAATATTGCATGTTACATATATTTTTAAGTAAAGAATGTTGAGTGAACTCAAATATTTAAGTACAAATAACAAAGGTTTTCTTGTTAATTTTAAGTAAAATTATTCCAAGTTGGGTTTACTTAAAAAGTGTGATGCAAAAATGGTGCGTATATATTTTAAGTAAATCCAACACATCATTTTTACCAGTGCGAAAACAAAAATAATGACTGTAGTACTTCTAAGAAAAAATTTGACAATTTGACAAAAAGAAAGTCTCTGTAGGATCATCCATGAAGCCACCTTCGTGATAATCCTCAGTGTGTGTACTGTTCCTAAAGAAACATGACTATCCTAAAGAAAATAATAGCAAATGTGTATTTACTTACAACATTACTTGGTAGTTTCAGATTGTTTTACAGTGGGAAAAATATAATGCATTTATATAACACAAAATGAGATAGAATGTTTTGAAATAAGAAAACACACCTATATATTTAATTTAAAAAAATAAATGTACAGTTTGTTCCCATTCAGTCGGTCACTCTCGACGCCACGTCGGAGTACCGACGAATAGGAATCTCGCTCGCGAGAGCCAATCTACTTCGAGTGAAACTAAACGAGCCAATGCACATTGGCATGCAATGATTGCACCAGGTGTTCATGCCACGCACCGCGGGTATAAATGAGACACAGGTGCTTGCATCAAATCAACCTTTTGCTTCAGAGCCGAGTGGTATCTGGTTATGCTAGACATCACTCACCTACTTCGCAGTCCTGACTGGAAGCCTGCCCTTTTGGAAGTGCTAAAAAGCTGTTCTTAGAACGGTTCTTAGAAAGAGCGTCCGGTGAGAGAGAGCGCGCACGTCAGGCTGCACTATTTCCCTGACTGTGTAGACTGCTTCAGCACCAAGGAGAGCGATCCTCTAAAAGAGCAACACAGAAAGAGCTTGCGTCTTTTTCAAGATGACATTCTTTCTGTGCATTTCTGGGTGTGGTGGTTTCCTGTCACCGAGGGATGGTCACCAGCGCTGTATCTCGTGTTTGGGCGTTCAGCACGCTGAGGCAGCGCTGGTGGATGACTCATGTTCTCAATGCGGGAACATGACCATCTCAGAGTTGCGGTCTAGACTCCATCTCGCAAGGGGTGGAGTCCCCGTGCCTCTGCCTCGATCTAACCCCCCACAAAGGGTTACTTCAGGCAGTAGCACGGGTGATTTGAGGGTTACGGTGAGCGCGCTTCCCCCAGGGAACCAACCCCTGGGGAACCCTCACTCCTCACACACTCTGCAGCCAGTAGAGCTTCCGTTGGAACACGCTGGGCCGTCCTCGAGATGTGCACCAACCGTATCCTTCGGGGCTCCCCCCAATGATCAGATGCCCATCGCTGCATCGGAGGGAGGGTCAGAATTCTCCGGAGATGACGTGTCGGCGCAGGGGGCTCCTTCAGGAAGATTCGCTGTGCCCAATACCGATCCGGAGATGATGGCCATGCTTTCCCGGGCCGCCGAGAGAGTCGGGCTCGTGTGGAACCCTCCACCGTGTCCCGAACTCTCAAGGCTGGATGATTGGTATCTCGGGGTGGCCCGTGCTGGTTCTCAGCGCCCCACCCCGGTTCCTTTCTTCCCGGAGGTGCACGAGGAGCTCACTAGGTCGTGGACGGCACCTTTTACTGCCCGAAACCGGCCTAGTGGCTCCTCCTCCCTCACCACCCTCGATGGCGGACCTGCAAAGGGATACACGCAGGTTCCTCCCGTGGAACGGGCCGTTGCTATGCAACTGTGCCCTAACTCCACTTCCAGGGGGGACCCGTGTCTTCCCTCCCGAGCCTGTGGGTACTTTTCCGATCTGATCGGGAAAGCCTACCAGGCTTGTGGAGAGGCAGGCTCCGCCTTACACGCTATGGCGTTGTTGCAGGTCCATCAGGCCCAGGCACTGAAGACCTTGCACGAGGGTGGTCACGATCCCGCAGTTCTCCAGGAACTGAGAACCGCAACGGACCTCGCGTTTCGTGCGTCGAAGTTTACGGCGCAGGCAGTGGGTCGTGCGATGTCCACTATGGTGGTCCAGGAGCGCCATCTCTGGCTGTGTCTGGCTGACATGCGGAAAACCGACAAGATCAGGTTCCTTAATTCCCCCGTGTCCCAGACCGACCTCTTCGGCGACGCGGTCCAGAACTTCGCCCAACAGTTCACGGCCGCACAGAAGTGGACTGAGGCGGTCAGTCACATCCTGCCTCGGCGGTCAGCTGCTGTCTCCACCTCGCTACCGGCAGCCTGCTCGTCGCCGAGGGCGGCCGCCTGCGTCTGCCTCCGCTCCCGCATCGCAGCAGCAGCCTCCACCCAAGCGACGTCGTGGAGCCGGACGCAAGCAGGCCGCCCCGCCCGTCCAGGCCCCTGCCAAGAAGAGGGGTGGCAAGAGTAAGGGCAAGCGGCCCCGGGACGGGCGACCCGGAGATGGGGAGGATTGCTCTTCAGGAGACGGTGACCGCACTGCTCCATCCCCCGGAGGAGGGCCGGGTGGAGAATCTTATGTTCCATTTGGTTTCTGTTCCGCCGCTGGTCCCAGCACCAGCGGTACCCAAATTTTCAATATAAGAGCAATTTCCTCCATCTCTGGGTCCCAAGGGGGCGCGGAGAGTGATGGCCGGTCAAACGCCGGACCACACTCATCCTCCCCCCTTGCCAGCAGGCAGCAGTGGACGTCCTCCCCGCGTCCCTCCTGCCCTCAGGTGGAATCAGGTAAGTGTTGCACAGCACACTCTCACCCCGCTGTGGGCCCCCTCCACGAGACAGCCGCCCTAGCCTGGTACCTGCATTCCACCTCGCTGCCCCACGGTGGGTACGCCAGTGGTCCCTATGGTCCCGCTTGCACGGTCTCTGCGAGCCTGGCTAGAGCTCCGCAGTCCGTCTCGTTGGCTCATTCGGACCATCAGGCTCGGCTATGCGATTCAGTTCGCCCGGCGCCCCCCCAGGTTCAACCGCGTCCGCTTCACTTCGGTGAAAGCTGCAGATGCCCATGTCCTGCATGCGGAGATATCAGTCCTACTGGCGAAGGACGCGATAGAGCCGGTCCCTCCAGCCAATATGAAGACCGGCTTCTACAGCCCGTACTTCATAGTACCCAAGAAAACCGGTGGGTTACGACCAATCTTGGACCTGCGAGTCCTGAATCGGAGCCTCCACAAGCTACCGTTCAAGATGCTCACGCAGAAACACATTTTTGAGTGCATCCGTCCCCAAGATTGGTTTGCAGCGATCGACCTGAAGGACGCATACTTTCATGTCTCGATTCTTCCTCGACACAGGCCGTTCCTGCGCTTTGCGTTCGAGGGTCGAGCATATCAGTACAAAGTCCTGCCCTTTGGGCTGGCCCTGTCCCCCCGTGTCTTCACGAAGGTCACGGAGGGGGCCCTTGTTCCCATGAGAGAACAGGGCGTTCGCATCCTCAACTATCTCGACGACTGGCTCATTCTAGCACAGTCCAGGGATCAGTTGTGCGAACACAGGGACCTGGTGCTCAGACACCTCAGCCAGTTGGGTCTTCGGGTCAACTGGGAGAAGAGCAAACTCGCCCCCGTGCAGAGGATCTCTTTTCTCGGTATGGAGTTGGTCGAACGGACTGCGCGCCTCACAGAGGAGCGCGTCCAGTCGATGCTGAACTGCCTGAATACGTTTCAGGGCAGGATGGCGGTTCCACTGAAACATTTTCAGAGGCTCCTGGGGCATATGGCAGCCGCTGCGGCAGTAACTCCGCTCGGCCTGCTTCATATGAGATTCAGCATTGGCTACACGGCCGAGTCCCGAGATGGGCATGGCAACGCGGCACTCACCGGGTGAGCATCACACCGGCCTGCCGCCAATCCTTCAGCCCATGGTCAGACCCCTCGTTCCTTCGGGCCGGAGTGCCCCTGGAACAGGTGTCCAGGCATGCTGTGGTTTTCACGGATGCCTCTGCCATGGGCTGGGGAGCCACGTACAACGGGCATGCAGTGTCAGGGGTTTGGACGGGCCCGCACCTGCATTGGCACATCAACTGCCTCGAGTTGCTAGCGGTACATCTTGCTCTGAGCCGCCTCAAAGGACGGTTACGGGGGAAAGATGTACTGGTCCGCACCGACAACACTGCGACCGTTGCGTATATCAACCGACAAGGTGGTCTGCGCTCCCGTCGCATGTCGTAATTCGCCCGCCATCTCCTCCTCTGGAGTCAGAAGTGTCTAAGGTCGCTTCAGGCCATTCATGTCCCTGGTGTGAACAACTGTGTGGCCGACGAGCTTTCACAAGCTGTGCTTCCAGGGGAGTGGCGACTCCACCCCCAGGTGGTCCAGCTGATTTGGAGACAGTTCGGGATGGCACAGGTCGACCTGTTTGCCTCTCAAGAAACGTCCCATTGCCAGTGGTTCTATTCGCTGACCGAGGGCACACCAGAGCATCCGTGCCGAGTGGGGGGCTGCGCAAATATGCGTTCCCCCCAGTAAGCCTACTTGCACAGACACTGTGCAAGTTCAGGGAGGACAAGGAGCAGGTCCTGCTAGTGGCGCCGTACTGGCCCACCCGGATCTGGTTCCCAGAACGTATGCTCCTCGCGACAGCCCCTCCTTGGCCGATTCCTCTGAGGAAGGATCTTCTAACTCAGAGATGGGGCACCCTGTGGCACCCGCGTCCAGACCGGTGGAAGCTTCATGTTTGGCCCCTGGACGGGACGCGGAGGTTCTAGGTGACTTACCCCAAGCGGTAGTTAACACCATCACTTCGGCGCGAGCACCGTCTACAAGACAGGCCTACGCCCTGAAGTGGAACCTGTTCGTCGAGTGGTGTTCTTCTCGCCGAGAAGACCCCCGAAGATGCTCGATCGCGTCTGTGCTTTCCTTCCTGCAGCACGGGTTGGAGCGTAGGCTGTCCCCCTCCACCCTCAAAGTCTATGTTGCTGCGATATCCGCCTATCATGACCACGTAGATGGTAAGACGGTTGGTAAGCACGACCTGGTCGTCAGGTTCCTTAGGGGGGCGAGACGGTTAAATCCTCCTCGTCCCCCCTCCATACCCTCTTGGGATCTTACTCTGGTGCTCCGAGCACTTCAGAATGCCCCATTTGAGCCTTTGCAGTCAGCAGAGCTAAAGCTTCTCTCTATGAAGACTTTGCTGTTGGCTGCATTGGCCTCCATCAAGAGGGTAGGGGACCTGCAGGCATTTTCGGTCGACGATTCGTGCCTAGAGTTCGGGCCGGGCGACGCCCACGTGGTACTAAGACCCCGGCCTGGCTATGTGCCCAAGGTTCCTACCACTTCCTTCAGGGACCAGGTGGTGAACCTGCAAGCGCTGCCCCCGGAGGAGGCAGACCCAGCCCTAGCTTTGCTCTGTCCCGTCCGCACCCTGCGGATCTATGTGGATAGAACTCAAAGCTTTAGGACCTCAGATCAGCTCTTTGTCTGTCACGGAGGCCAGCAGAAGGGAAAGGCTGTCTCCAAGCAGAGGATGGCCCACTGGATAGTGGATGCCATCACCTTGGCTTACCAAGCACAAGGTGTGCCCTGTCCGCTCAGGGTGCGAGCACACTCTACTAGAAGTGTTGCATCCTCCTGGGCACTGGCACATGGCGCCTCGCTGTCAGACATCTGTAGAGCTGCGGGCTGGGCGACACCTAACACGTTCGCT
Source organism: Romanogobio albipinnatus (assembly GCA_023566225.1). Lineage (NCBI taxonomy): Eukaryota > Metazoa > Chordata > Actinopteri > Cypriniformes > Gobionidae > Romanogobio > Romanogobio albipinnatus. Next base: position 30,534,043 of record CM042259.1, on the reverse strand, counting down.
AGATTCTATAGCCTACGTGTAGAGCCGGTTTCCTCCTGTGTTCTCACCTCAAACGGGTAGAAACACTGAGGGGCCCCGGCTCTTGTCGGCTTGCTGCGCTACAACGTTATTTTCTCCAGAAGCAAACTCTGTGAGTCCTCCATCACCCTCGGTGCTGGACGTGGCGGAGCGTCTCGCATCAGGCACCTTGCCGCTGAATCCTTGAGAACCGGTATTGGGCTTGGGTTATAGGAGTGACCCTGCAGGGATCCCATATTTCTGTCCACGGTCACTCCTTCGGGAAGCCTGTGTCTTTCCCTTGGGAGAGCCTTCCCATCAATGGGATTGAGCCCCTCTCTCTCTGTCGCGGGCTACGGCTCAGCCTGTACTCCTACATAACTCCTTCGAGGTACGATGTGGGCTCCGCAGTGTTCCCCTTCAGTAGGGCACGCTTTCCCAGTTATCCAATAATCACTGAGCGGGTCATGCAGAACAGCAGTGATGGTCTTCCCGGTGTGAGCCCCGTCTCATCAGGTAAGAGCTCAGGCGGCTCACACAGGGCACTGGAGGGGGGCAGAGGCCATGGCGCTTTGGTAGGGATTCCTATTCATCGGTACTCCGACGTGGCGTCGAGAGTGACCGACTGAATGGGAACGTCTCGGTTACGTATGTAACCCTCGTTCCCTGAAGGAGGGAACGGAGACGCCACGTCCCGTCGCCATGTCCTCTGTACCCTGCTGGGGTGCCGGCTACCTACTCGGCTCCTCAGCAAAAGGCTGATTTGATGCAAGCACCTGTGTCTCATTTATCCCCACGGTGCGTGGCATGAACACCTGGTGCAATCATTGCATGCCAATGTGCATTGGCTCGTTTAGTTTCACTCGAAGTAGATTGGCTCTCGCGAGCGAGATTCCTATTCGTCGGTACTCCGACGTGGCGTCTCCGTTCCCTCCTTCAGGGAACGAGGGTTACATACGTAACCGAGACGTTTCATTTCTGTTTTATTTTTGTGAAATTGATTTTCTTCCATTATTAAGATGATTATTGAGCTTTGCAGTAGGGATGTCAAAGTCCTATTTGGATAGTAGCTAATTGTTTTTCATGTGGACGTCTGTAAAAATAAATTAGCATGGCGCTTAAGTGACAACTCATGTATTCGGGTGGCGATTTTTTTTTTACGATGATTGCTGTAAATTAAATTGTATATGCTAATAATATCCTATTTAGTATTTAATTATTTAAATCTCATGCTCAAAAAAATATATAAAATAGACGTGCAATAGTTTAAATGGTTTTCTGTATTACATTGTATCTCAAAAGGATGCATCACCATAAAAAAACATCACTAATTGAAACATTAATTGCTCATTAATAAGTGTTCACCTTGTCACAGTTCTATGAGAGAGGACTCAAATGCAGGAAATAGTGATCAGGGGTTTATTGACAAACAGCTGACAAGTGTTACAGCACTTGCATACTGTTGCCCTTGACTGTTCTAGTTGCTTCTATTGCTCTCATTTGTAAGTCGCTTTGGATAAAAGCGTCTGCTAAATGAATAAATGTGAATGTAAATATAGGGCAGTTTAGTGAGTTTGATTAGGAACAGGGTTGGGAAACACTGCCCATATATACAGTATATATATATATATATATATATATATATATATATATATATATATATATATATATATATATATATATATATATATATATATATACAGTGAGGAAAATAAGTATTTGAACACTGCTATTTTGCAAGTTCTCCCACTTGGAAATCATGGAGGCGTCTGAAATTGTCATCGTAGGTGCATGTCCACTGTGAGAGACAAAAAATAAATAAATCCAAAAATCACAATATATGATTTTTTAACTCTTTATTTGTATGATACAGCTGCAAATAAGTATTTGAACACCTGTCTATCAGCTATAATTCTGACCCTCAAAGACCTGTTAGTCTGCCTTTAAAATGTCCACCTCCACTCCATTTATTATCCTAAATTAGATGCACCTGTTTGAGGTCGTTAGCTACATAAAAACACCTGTCCACCCCATACAATCAGTAAGAATCCAACTACTAACATGGCCAAGACCAAAGAGCTGTCCAAAGACACTAGAGACAAAATTGTACACCTCCACAAGGCTGGAAAGGGCTACGGGGAAATTGCCAAGCAGCTTGGTGAAAAAAGGTCCACTGTTGGAGCAATCATTAGAAAATGGAAGAAGCTAAACATGACCGTCAATCTCCCTCAGACTGGGGCTCCATGCAAGATCTCACCTCGTGGGGTCTCAATGATCCTAAGAAAGGTGAGAAATCAACCTAGAACTACACGGGAGGAGCTGGTCAATGACCTGAAAAGAGCTGGGACCACTGTTTCCAAGGTTACTGTTGGTAATACACTAAGACGTCATGGTTTGAAATCATGCATGGCACGGAAGGTTCCCCTGCTTAAACCAGCACATGTCAAGGCCCGTCTTAAGTTTGCCAATGACCATTTGGATGATCCAGAGGAGTCATGGGAGAAAGTCATGTGGTCAGATGAGACCAAAATAGAACTTTTTGGTCATAATTCCACTAAACGTGTTTGGAGGAAGAAGAATGATGAGTACCATCCCAAGAACACCATCCCTACTGTTAACCATGGGGGTGGTAGCATCATGCTTTGGGGGTCTTTTTCTGCACATGAGACAGGGCAACTGCACTGTATTAAGGAGAGGATGACCGGGGCCATGTATTGCAAAATTTTGGGGAACAACCTCCTTCCCTCAGTTAGAGCATTGACGATGGGTCGAGGCTGGGTCTTCCAACATGACAATGACCCGAAGCACACAGCCAGGATAACCAAGGAGTGGCTCTGTAAGAAGCATATCAAGGTTCTGGCGAGGCCTAGCCAGTCTCCAGACCTAAACCCAATAGAGAATCTTTGGAGGGAGCTCAAACTTTGTGTTTCTCAGCGACAGGCCAGAAACCTGACTGATCTAGAGAATATCTGTGTGGAGGAGTGGGCCAAAATCCCTCCTGCAGTGTGTGCAAACCTGGTGAAAAACTACAGGAAACGTTTGACCTCTGTAATTGCAAACAAAGGCTACTTTACCAAATATTAACATTGATTTTCTCAGGTGTTCAAATACTTATTTGCAGCTGCATCATACAAATAAATAGTTAAAAAATCATGCATTGTGATTTCTGAATTTTTTTTTATTTTTTTATGTCTCTCACAGTGGACATGCACCTACGATGACGATTTCAGACCCCTTCATGATTTCTAAGTGGGAGAACTTGCAAAATAGCAGGGTGTTCAAATACTTATTTTCCTCACTGTATATATCGGAACTGACAGACGAATTAGGATCTGTCTTCAGAGACCAATCTACTTCAAGTGATTTAAAACGAGCCAATGGACATTGGCATGCGGTTCACGCATTCCACACACCGCCCCGCTGTGCGGGTATAAATACGGAAGTGGAATACCGCATCATTGCTTTAAACTTCGGAGCCGAATGGTTTGCTGTATCAAGCTGTTTCTACGAAGAGTGTTTAGACAAGTCTCGAGGAGGATCCCTCTCTTACCTGGGTGCTAATGTGACGGCGTGAGTCAGCGAGTGGCCGCTGCAACATACGTTCCTGTGTTGGTTGGCTGGGCGTTTCCGTTCTTGAGTGCTCACACGCAGGCTTGCCATCGGACTGCTGTGAGCCGCGGTCATTTCCCTGAGTGCTTCAGCACTTCTAAAAGAGCATTTCCTTCTAAAAGAGCAAAACGGTTTGACCCTGCGTCTTTTTCAAGATGTCATTCAAACCGTGTGTTTCTGGATATCTCTGTTTTCTGTCCTCATTTGACGGCCACGATCTCTCTCACATATAAACATGTGAGATTGGGTGATTCATGCTCTCTCAGGTCACGTCGGTGCGTTGTTTGTCTCACCTTTCTCATAAGGGCTTGAGCGTTCAGCGCACCGTATGCCGTCGAACGCCGGCTGACAGCGGGGGTTGTTACGGCAACCGAGCGTGTCACTCGGCACTCTCTAGATGCGCAGTCCAGACTATGAAACCTCAAACGGGGTTGAGTCCCTTTGCTTATTCCCTGATCTAGTTTCTTTTCTGGTGCACCAGAAAAGGGCTACTTTGGCTAATAAGTCTTGGTGACCTGAGAATTACAGTGGGGCATCCCCGCCGGGTACATCTCTGGGCCCCCACTCCTCTATCGCATCATGAGCATGCTGAGACTTTGTTCGTGGGTGGTTCATGTTCTCTCATGAGAACATGGCCACGTCGGCGCGTTGTTCATCCTGCCCCTTTCATAGGGGCTTGAGCGTGCCGTGTGCCGTTGAGTCTGGCGGCCACGCCCACTGTCTCTCATGCCTACTGGTAGCTCAGATGGGATTGCTAATAGTGTGTGCTCAAGCTGAATCAGATTCAGAGTTGACAGCCATGCTTTCCTGGGTGGCTGCCTGGATGTGCATCAGAAAAATTTAGCAGTGTGGAACTATTTGGTCTCAAAATATGGAACACCAAAAGGGCCATAATCTGTATAAATGTTTTCCCTCTCTCACTACCCTCTGTCCTGCATGCACGAGGATAGTCCCGACTCAGGGGTTATGCAGGAACTGTGTGCGGGGATGGACCTCGCTCTCCGGGTGACGGAAGTCACTGCACGCTTCCTGGGTCAGGCGATTTCCACATTAGTGGTCCAGGAACCTGTGGTCTCCATGGATGTCTCATCCACGGGCTGTGTGGCCACGTACAATGGGCACACAGTTTCGTGTCTGTGGACGGGGCCCCAACTGCGTTGGCATATCAATTGCCTAGAGTTATTGGCGGTACGTCAAGCCCGGTTCAACTGCGACCGTTACGTACACCAACCAACAGGCTGGTCTACGCTTCCGTTGCATGCTCCGGCTCGCCCGCCATCTCCTCCTGTGGAGTCAGAAGTTTGTGAGGTCACTTCGTGCCATTCACATCCCAGGTGCACTGAACCAGACAGCCAACGAGCTCTCTCGTCAGCCGACACCTCTGGGCGAATGGCAATTCCAGCCCCAGAGCGTCCAGCTAATATGGGAGCACTTCGGGGCTAACTTGGCAGATATGCATGAGCCCGACAAAGTTCGGTTCCTCAACGCCCCTGTCTGTCAGGCTGGCCTCTTCGGCGACGCCATCGAGAACTCGCCCAGCAGTTCTCGGTGGCCCAGAAGCAGATGGAGGTGGTTTAAAACATCCTGCCCTGACGACCTGTTGCTGTCTCCACCCAGTCGTCATCAGCAACGCCTCAGCCTGCTTGTCGCCGAGGGCGTCCCCCTGCGTCCGCCCCTGCAAAACCCAAGCAGCAGGAGTCCAGGAGGCATCCGAAATAGATGCCCGAGCCACCTCAGCTGGCTCCTCTCGATGTGGAGGAGCAACGGCTCTACTCTGAGCTCCTCCCAAGTAACCGAGCTTCTCACCCTATCTCTAAAAGAGCGCCCAGCCACCCTACGGAGAAAGCTCATTTCGGTCGCCTGTATCCGGGATCTTGTCCTTTCGGTCATGACCCACAGCTCATGACCAGGTTGGTGGAGTAGGAATGTAGATTGACCGGTAAATTGAGAGCTTTGCCTTACAGCTCAGCTCCTTCTTTACCATGACAGACCGGTACATCGACTGCATTACTGCAGAAGCTGCACCAATCCGTCTGCCAATCTCCCATTCCATCCTTCCCTCAATCGTGAACAAGACCCCAAGATACCTGAACTCCTCCACTTGAGGCAGGAATTCTCCACCAACCTGAAGTGGGCAATCCACCCTTTTCCGACTGAGAACCATGGCCTCGGACTTGGAGGTGCTGATTCTCATCCCAGCCCCTTCACACTCGGCTGCAAACTGCCCCAGTGTACGCTGAAGGTCCTGGTCTGAGGAGGCCAACATGACAACATCATCCACAAAAAGCAGTGACGAAATCGTATGGTCCCCAAATCGGACACTCTCCGGCCCTTGGCTGCGCCTAGAAATTCTGTCCATAAAAATTATGAACAGAACCGGTGACAAAGGGAAGCACTGCCGGAGTCCAACATGCACAGAGAACAGGTCTGACTTACTGCCGGCAATGCGAACCAAGCTCTTGCTCCGGTCGTACAGGGACCGAACAGCCCTAAGCAGGGGGCCGCCGACCCCATATTCCCAGAGCACCCTCCACAGGATGCCACGAGGAACACAGTCGAATGCCTTCTCCAAATCCACAAAACACATGTGGACTGGTTGGGCAAACTCCCATGAACCCTCCAGCACCCTGGAAAGGGTATAGAGCTGGTCCAGTGTTCCACGACCGGGACAAAAACCACACTGTTCCTCCTGAATCCAAGGTTCCACTATCGGCCAAATTCTCCTCTCCAGTACCCTGGCATAGACTTTCCCGTGGAGGCTGAGAAGTGTGATCCCCCTATAGTTGGAACACACTCTCCGGTCCCCCTTCTTGAAAAGAGGGACCACCAGCCCGGTCTGCCAGTCCAGAGGTACTGTCCCCAACCGCCATGCGATGTTGCAGAGGCGTGTCAGCCAAGACAACCCCACAACATCCAGAGATTTGAGGTACTCAGGGCAGATCTCATCCACCCCCGGTGCCTTGCCACCGAGGAGCTTTTTAACTACCTCGATGACTTCAGCCCGGGTGATGGACGAGTCCTCCTCTTAGTCCCCAGCCACTGCTTCCTCTAGGAAGACATATCGGTGGGATTGAGGAGATCCTCGAAGTATTCCTTCCACCGCTCGACGATATCCCCAGTTGAGGTCAACAGGTGCCCATCTCCACTGTAAACAGTGTTGGTATGGAACTGCTTCCCCCTCCTGAGGCGTCGAACGGTTTGCCAGAATCTCTTCGAGGCCAACCGATAGTCTTTCTCCATGGCCTCACCGAACTCCTCCCAGGCCCGGTTTTCTTGCCTCCACGGCTACCCGGGCTGCAGTCTGCTTGGCCTGCCGGTACCTGTCAGCTGCCTCCGGAGTCCCACAAGCCATCCAGGCCCGATAGGACTCCTCCTTCAGCTTGACGGCATCCCTTACTTCCGGTGTCAACCACCGGGTTCGGGGATTGCCGCCTCGACAGGCACCGGAGACCTTACGGCCACAGCTCCGAGCGGCCGCAGCGACAATGGAGGTGGAGAACATGGGATCCCAACACTCCCTCGGGATCCGGTTGAAGCTATGCCGGAGGTGGGAGTTGAAGATCTCTCTGACAGGGGGCTCAGCCAAACGTTCCCAACAGACCCTCACAGTACGTTTTGGTCTGCCAAGTCTGTCCAGTTTCCTCCCTCGCCATCGGATCCAACTCACCACCAGGTGGTGCTCCCAAGATCATTCTGTCACTAAAGACAGAACTCCTGACTGCATTGGCTTCTATCAAGAGGGTAGGGGACCTGCAGGCATTTTTGGTCGACGAATTGTGCCTGGAATTCGGGCCTGGTAACTCTCATGTAATCCTGAGACCCCAGCCTGGATACGTGCACAAGGTTCCCACCACTCCCTTATGGGACCAGGTGGTGAGCCTGCAAGCGCTGCCTTCGGAGGAGGCAGACCCAGCCCTAGCTTTTCTCTGTCCGGTCCGCACCCTGGGGACCTACGTAGACAGAACGCAAAGCTTCAGGACCTCAGAGCAGCTCTTCGTCTGTTATGGAGGAAAGCAGAAGGGAAAGGCTCCAAGGAGAGGATGGCCCACTGGATAGTGGATGCCATCGTCTTGCGTATGAAACCCAAGACGTGCCCTGCCCGCTCGGGTTAAGAGGTAATTTTTTAACAATTTAAAACCATGATTAAAAACCACTGCCATATATTGCGTCTGATGTATTCCAGACACTCACCTGCTAATTCCTGATGAGATTATGAACCAGACAATCACACTCGATTGCTGCAAGCCCCCAGATATCAAACAAAGAGCGACAAGCCCCACAACCACCAAAGCCTGTGGGCCCAGCTCGCTCTGCCCCTCCTCCTGTGAGATTTCTTCGGTCACAACTACAGGGCACACACCCTCCTCCATCTGCACCAAAAACAACTGATACTAGCTCTCAGTGATGTGTTCTGGGTCCTCGCTGTGTTAACAGCAACTTTATCAAATGTTTGCAGAGTGGGAACCCAGTGAGCCTGTCTCTTTCTCTATTTCTGTTCTGTTACGTGATAGAATGTCTAAGACCTTCTCAGGCCGTATGGCAAACCCATCTAATCTTCTGCCTGTTACTTGTCAAACTAAGATTACTGTGGGGGAAAAAAATTAAATTAATACTGTTAAGTTAGCACTTCTAAACATCCATTCATTTATAACAAATAATTTCTAGTCAACGACTTAATAACCACAAACAACCTAGATTTTCTGCTTCTAAATGAAACGTGGCTAGAAGACAGATGCAGTGCAACAGTCCTCAATGAAACAGCCCCTCCTAACTTTACTTTTATGAGTGTCTGCAGAGCAATCAGGAGGGGTGCGGTTGTTACTGCTCTTTTTAAAGATGTCTATCAATGTAAGCAAGTATCGATTGGTGACTATTTGTCTCTAGAATATCTGGGCATTGTGCTAAAAGGTACTCCACGCATCCTGCTTATCATTATTTACAGGCCTCCAAAATATTCTCCAGCCTTTATTGATGAATTTACAGAGCTGTTATCTGCAATCTCATCTGAGTATGACTGTTTTGCTATTGCTGGGGATTTTAACATTCACATTGACAATGCTGAATCCAGTTCAACAAAAGATCTCATGACTGTTCTTAACACTTTTGATTTGACACAACATGTACACGGACCCACACATGATCGTGGACACACTCTAGATTTACTTATCAGTAAGGGTCTAAACATTTCATCGATAGTTATTAAGGATGTGGCACTGTCTGATCATTTCTGTATTTTCTTTGATATATCAATCTCTCCTGCCATTGAAACTAGATCTGTCTCTGTCAAAAAGAGATGCTTAAATGAGAACACTAGTGTGCTGTTTATGAAGGCTATATCTCTAACACCAAGCATATCTGCAGACTCTGTTGATTTTCTCCTTGACCCTTTTAACTCAAAAGTTAAGAGCGTAATTGATGATATTGCTCCTGTGAAAGTCAGAAAAAAGAGTGGCAAACAAAAAGCACCTTGGAGAAACTCAACAGCAGTGCAATAAATGAAAAGACAATGCAGAAAATCTGAATGCATGTGGCAAAAAACAAAACTTGTAGTCCATTATAACATCTATAAAGACAGTCTTTGTGCTTTCAATGTGGAACTAGGCAAAGCTAGGCAGACCTTCTTTTCAAATATTATAAACATAAACAACACGCGCACTCTTTTTGCTACTTTCGAGAGACTAACAAACCCCCCGAGTCACATTCCCAATGAAATGCTTTCAGACAGCAAATGTAGTGAGTTTGCTTCCTTCTTCTCCGAGAAAATCAATAATATCAGAAATGCGATCAGCACATCCTTGAGTTGCTCTGGGGTCAGTCAGATCAGACCACAACCTCAGAAAGTTACTATGACTGATTTCAAAGCAATTGATGGTAAAATTTTAGAAGAACAGCCTGCACCTTGGACACACTCCCCACTTCTTTTTTCAAAAGTGTGTTTAACTGTTTAGAAGCAGATCTCCTAGAAGTGGTAAACGCCTCACTTCTTTCTGGGACTTTTCCAAACTCCCTTAAAACCTCAGTAGTTAAGCATTTCCTGAAAAAAAGAAACCTGGATAACACAATATTAAGCAACTTGTTACGGTTTACATGCAGGCAATGAGCTCACAGAGACGAGGGTAGCCAGGAGAACAGGAAACAGGAACTTTAATAACAAACTCAGGAACACAACGGACACGTACAACATAAACGAGAACCGACAAACACCGAGGGCAAACTGAGGGTTTAAATACACAGGGCAAATGAGGATAACGAGGTGCAGGTGGTGGACGAGACACAGGTGACTGACATGATATTTTTTTAATTACCTAAACTGGGGAGAAACAGAATCATACTCAAAACACACAAGACAGGGCATACATGTAACATAACGCCCCCTCCCGGAAAGGCGCGTCCTCGCGCCGTAAAGGGAACATCTGAGGAGGGAGGGTGGGGGCTCAGGAGGAGGGCGTGGAAACAGACAGGCAAACACTAAACAAAGAAGTCCAAAACAAAGAAACACAGTCCAAAAGAAAGCACAAGTCCATGGGGGCGTGGAAGGATGGAGGAGCCAGTGGGGAGCCTGGAGCAGGAGAAGCCAGGTGGTGTGCCAGAAACCAGCCAGGATGAGGCCCCAGGGCGGAGTCGATGGTGGGAGGAGCCATGGAGGAGACGACTGGGAGGTAGACGACACCCTGGGGACAACCAACGGAGAAGGAGCCAAGGATGAAGCCGACGAGCCAATGAGCCCCCGCGAAGCTGATGGTCCAGGAGGCCGAGGTGGCACCGCAGCGACGAGCACCCGAGGTGGAACCGGGAATCCAGAGGACAGCGGCTGAACTGGAGGGACCAAGGACAAAGGCGGAGCTGAAGGGAAGGCGGAGCCAGACGAAGCCGCAGGTGAAGGCAGGTCAACAACTGACCAAGACGGAGCCGGAGAGACGAGGGAGCCCGGAGAAGCCGTATGGCCGATGGTGTCCGGTGGAGCCGAGGGAGGGAGGAGCCAGGGAGGCGCTGAAGTGTCGACGGGCCGAGGCAGAGCAGGGGGCACGGAGGCTGGAGGCGGAGACAGGGGAACCTCAGTGCCAGACAGAGCTGGTGGCCTGAAGACACTCGGCGTGTCCACACAGCATGTGGGTGGATTATAGGGGCAGAAGGGCAGCAGCGAAGGGAGCACTGAGGAATAGACTGACTGAGGAGGTGGGAGAGGGAGGCTGGGTGGGTCTTCAGAGGCAGGAGACACTGGAGAGTCAGGAGACACTGGAGAAACAGGGGTCTTTGGGAAAACAGGAGTCACAGGGAAAACGTCACCAAAAAAGTCTATCAGGTCTACCTCAAACACATTCCTCAGCTCTTCAATGTAGCTGCCAGTATCTTCCTGCAACTCATCCACTGCGGCGGGTTTGTGGGCAGGGCTTTCCTCCCAGCCCCCGAACTCCACAATAACTCCCTCCGCGATGTACGGCGTTGCCGGCTCACGCCCCTGGTCAGACCTTGTTGGTGATCCGGGCTCCGCGGTGATGACACAGTCCGTCCTTGTCCTCGGTACAGGCTCATCACTCGCGGGTGGCCGGTGTCCACGGTCTGCGGGGGGCTCGGGCAAGTTCTCCGTTGCATCAATCGCTGGTGGTGGTTGGCTGGTGTCTGGCAATTGTGGAGCGGGACTGGTACCGCTGTCCTCCTCAGCGGGGCCGATGGTGAGTGGCGAGTTGTTGCCTACCAGTACCCACTCCACGAATGCGGCGAAATCCTCCTTGGGACCGCCCGCTGGAACGCAAGCCTTCGAACGCTCGCTCAGGCCGGCATGGAAAAAAACACAGAGCGAGCGGTCTGGGAAGTGCGTCTGCCACGCAAGGTCCAAGAAGTCCCGTTTATGCGCTTCCAGCGGACGGTCTCCCTGCTCCAGGCAGATCAGACGAACAGCGGGAAGGCCATGGGAAAACGGGAAAAAAAACTCAAAGAAAAGAGAAAAACGCCACAAACAAAAAAACGGTTTCGGTCGGTTCTTCTGTTACGGGTTCACGTGCAGGCAATGAGCTCACAGAGACGAGGGTAGCCAGGAGAACAGGAAACAGGAACTTTAATAACAAACTCAGGAACACAACGGACACGTACAACATAAACGAGAACCGACAAACACTGAGGGCAAACTGAGGGTTTAAATACACAGGGCAAATGAGGATAACGAGGTGCAGGTGGTGGACGAGTCACAGGTGACTGACAGGACTAATTACCTAAACTGGGGAGAAACAGAATCATACTCAAAACACACAAGACAGGGCATACATGTAACACAACTACAGACCAATCTCAAATCTCCCCTTCATAGGCAAGATCATTGAAAAAGTTGTTTTCAGTCAGCTGAACAAATTCTTGAGATCAAACGGATACTTTGACAATTTTCAATCTGGTTTCCGACCGCATCACATCACAGAGACAGCGTTCATAAAGATAACAAATTATATTCGCCTCAATACAGATACAGGCAAAACATAAATTCTGGTACAACTCGATCTCAGTGCTGCATTCGTGCATTCGACACTGTTGATCACAACATAATTCTTGACAGGCTAGAAAATTGGGTTGGGCTTTCTAGAATGGTCCTCAAATGGTTCAGGTCATACTTAGAAGGGAGAGGTTATTATGTGAGTATAGGTGACCATAAATCTGAACAGACATCCATAACATGCGGAGTCCCATAAGGGTCAATTCTTGCACCACTCCTATTCAACCTGTATATGCTGCTACTGAGCCAAATAATAAAAAATAACAAAATGGCTTACCACAACTATGCTGACGACACCCAGATCTACTTACCTATCATGCCCTACGCCCTACTATATTTTTACGCCCCACTATATTTTTCAACTAAACATCGAAATAAATCGAATTAATAAACTAATTTAACCATATAAACTAAATTACTGATCTAATTATTGATCTAAAGCCCACACTGTCACCGTATGGAAATTGAAATGAACTGATGACATCAAATGGCTATACAGCTGAATAAAATTAGGCTGCATTATTGTGCTGTTTAACACTGTAAAGCTGCTTTGATACAATCTCCATTGTTAAAAGCACTATATAAATAAAGTTGACTTGACTTGACTTGACTACGCCCTATCACCTAATGACTACAGCCCCATTGACTCTCTATGTAAATGCATTGATGAAGTTAAAAGTTGGATGTGCCAAAATTATCTTCAGATAGTTAAGAGAAAATTAAGACAAAACTGAAATCACTACATTTGGAAACAAAGATGAAATTCTCAAGGTGGACACATATCTTGAGGCTAAAGGTCTAAAAACTAAAGATCAAGTCAGGAATCTGGGTGTGATTTTGGAGTCAGACCTGAGTTTCAGTAAACATGTCAAAGCAATAACTAAATCAGCCTACTATCATCTCAAAAATATTGCAAGAATTAGATGCTTTGTTTCCAGGCAAGACTCGTTCATGCTTTTATCACCAGCAGGGTGGACTATTGTAATGGTCTTCTCACTGGCCTTCCCAAAAAGACCATTAGACAGCTGCAGCTCATACAGAACGCTGCTGCCAGGATTCTGAGCAGAACCAGAAAATATGACCATATCACACCAGTCCTCAGGTCTTTACACTGGCTTCCAGTTACATTTAGGATCGATATTTAAGTACTATTACTTGTATATAAATCACTCAATGACCTAGGACCTAAATACATTGCAGATATGCTGATTAAGTACAAACCCAACAGATCACTCAGATCATCAGGATCAAGTCAATTAGAAATACCAAGGGTTCACTCAAAGCAAGGATAGTCTGCTTTTAGCTAGCATGCCAGCCGTAGCTGGAACCAGCTTCCTGAACAGATCAGATGTGCTCCAACAGTAGTCACTTTCAAATCCAGACTCAAAACACATCTTTTTAGCTGTGCATTTACTGAATGAGCTCTGTGCCACTGTACGTCCGACTGATTGCACCTTATCTTATGCATTTACTGAATGAGCTCTGTGCTTTGTCCGAACTGCTTGCACTTTAATTATGTTTCAATTTAACCCTGTTTTTATTTTTAGTTTTAATTATACTTTTTATTTTTATTTTTTGTATTATTTTTTATTTTGTTAAGGCTGTTTGAGTGGAAGAGGTTGAGAGACGGGGGAGCGATAAATCAAAAATCCCTCCAGCGCGAGAACGATCCGTTTAGATCTGCTCTGACAGATAGATCTGTATAGCCTTGATGGTGAGAAGAAGGACCGTGTAGATCCGCTCTGACGGTCGAACAAAGTAGAGATAGCCCTGGTGTTCCTGTCCAGGAAGATTTGTCTGTAAGGGTAATGTTTAAATGCATAGTTACCTGACAAATATTTTTTTGGAGTACTCCCTCCCTTTTTTATTTATTATAATTCCTATTATAACTGTTATACTATATATATTTTTTATTTTATTCACTTACGAATATTTTAACTTAATTTATGTGTAAAGCACTTTGAACTGCCACTGTGTATGAAATGTGCTATACAAATAAACTTGCCTTGCCTTGCCTTGCCTTGATGAGTGCCTGGAAGACCGCTGGGGAGTTGGACAGCCCAAACAGCATGACCAAATATTCAAAGTGTCCCCTGGGGGTGTTAAAAGCGGTCTTCCATTCCAGTGTTAATTTCGTTGCCGAATAATTTTCGTCATAATTTTCGTCAACAACCTTTTTTCACTGACGAAAACGAGACGATAACTAAATAAAAACTAGTGTTGGATGACAAAAACTATGACGAAAATCAACTGTCATTTTTGTCAACAAATAAAAACGAGACGAAAATGTTAGGGAGGGACGATTAGGGAAGAGATCCAGTCAGAACTGATGTTGTGTGTAACAGATGCGCACATTTGAGTTGGACGTGCTGATCTAACCGCTGGAGAACATGGCACTGTTGTGCTTCTACAGGCTCAGCCCTGCATCCCCAATCCAGCGCTCCAGGGCGGCTCACAATCAATGAATAACACACATTTATGCCAGGCAAATGTTTATGAACTAATGCTGATGAATAATGACAATGTTTACTTTACAATGTTTATATAGTAATATGTTTTAGACGGTTGTAACAATGCATATTTTATCTCCTCATCTGGACTTGAATGAGCAGCTGCCACTGCAACAGAGGCGTAGACATTTCAAAATAAGAGTCTGGGTGTATTTCGAGCTTGTTTATCATTAAAAGTCACGCATTATATATTCGTTTTTGGTTACACAATAAACTGTATTTAATTTAATTCCCATTTAATTCATATTCAGGAGAAAAGACCAGCATTTGACAAATATTCAATAAAGTATCAGGGCTATAATAGTTAACTAAAACCATTTTCATTTTCATCTTCATTACTTGAAATTAAATAAATGTTAACTGAAATGAAAAAAATAAAAAATAAACAAACATATTTGAAGCTTTAGCTTAACCTGATATGGCCTACTAACTAAAACAGAAATACAAAGTTATAAAAACTATATAGATGTTTTTACACAAACAAAAAAGTGAATTGAGCTCTTTCGTGTATTTTTAATGTCAAAAACAAAATGATGTCAAAATGTCAGTTCAAGTGACAGTCGGTTATGTAATGCTTAAATGCTTAATGTATTACAATTTAACTAAACTCATTAGATTTTAGGAGACTAAATCTACTGTAGTTTTAGTCGACTAAAATCTTATGATATTTAGTCGACTAAAACTAGACTAAAACTAAAAGCAATTCAGGTGACTAAAATATGACTAAAACTAAATGGCATTTTAGTCAAAAGACTATGACTAAAACTAAATCAAAATTTGCTGTCAAAATTAACACTGTTCCATTCATCCCCCTCCCTAATGCGGACCAAATGATAAGCATTACGTAAATCCAATGTATTGAAGATTGACGCTCCCTGCAACCTCTCGAACGCTGAAGACATCAATGGTAAAGGATAATTATTCTTTACCGTGATGTTGTTCAGTCCCCAGTAATCAATACAAGGTCGCAGAGATCCGTCCTTTTTCCCCACAAAAAAGAACCCTGCCCCCGCTGGATAAGCGGAATGGCGGATTAATTCGTTGGCGGACACCTGTTGCCAGTGAATCAGAAATATATTTCTCCATAGCCTCCCTTTCTGGAACAAAAAGTGAATAAAACTTGCCTTTAGGCGGAGACTTACCTGGCAAAGAATCTATGGCACAGTCATAGGGACAATGCGGAGGAAGAGAAGCAGCACAAGACTTACTGAACACCTCCTTCAGGTCGCGGTACTCAGCTGGCACGTTAGACAAATCCACTGCTTCCTCCTGAAAAACAGAGACAGAAACAGACGGACAAGCAGACGCAAGACAAGACTCATGACACTTATTGCTCCAAGCCAAAATAGACTTTTGACGCCAGTCCACTCTAGGGTTGTGATGGACCAGCCAGGGATGACCAAGAACAATGGGTGCAAGGGGAGAGTCCAGAATATAAAATGAGATAATCTCGGAGGGATTGCCTGACGTGATGAGGGTGATGTCTTCAGTAGTGAATAAAATAGTGGGGAGTTCTTGACCATTCAGGGCGTGTACAGCGATCTTGTTGGCGAGGGGTTTGAGGGGAATCTGAAGTCTGTGTGCAAATGTGTAGTCCATGAAGTTACCTTCAGCCCCAGAGTCCAGAAGTGCCTGACAATCGTGGGTGTTGACTGACCATCTTAATCTTACCTTCTCGGCGGAGATCCCACCCGATAGTAGCCTCATATTTACTATCGGGCTTGACTTTTTACCGGGCAGTTGTACGCGAAGTGGCCCACTCCCCCGCAGTAAGGGCAGAGGCCCTGAGATCTTTGCCTCTCCCTCTCCTCCTGGGAAAGCCGAGCTCGCCCCACCTGCATGGGTTCGTGATCGTAGACGGAACTGACCGCATCCCCGCCGCTGAATCGTGGACCCTCCGCTCCTCCAGGCAAATGGCTGGGCAGGGTCCGTCGTTCAACTCTGGACAGTCAAGCATCCACTCTCAGAGCCAACTCGATCAGTTTATTAAGTGATGACAGAAGGTCCAGGGCGTAGATCTCCTTTTGGACGCGATCAGCCAACCCATGCAGGAACATGTCCCACTGCGCCTCCTCATTCCATTGACACTCAGCCGCTAAAGTTCGGAATTCAATGGAGAAGTCAGAAACCGATCTCTCTCCCTGTCGCAGGTCTGCAAGTACTCTGGCCGCCTCTCTCCCGCGTCAGCCCGATCAAAGACTCTTTTTTCATCTCTGCGGCAAGTGTCTGGAACAAGGTGCAGCACGGATCCTGGTTCTCCCACACCGCCGTTCCCCAAAGCACCACTCTCCCAGTCAGCAGCGTCAGCACAACTGCAACCTTGGCTCGTTCATGGTTGAAGGTCCTGGGTTGAAGAGAAAACCAAAATATGACTCCGGAACTGGTTGACGGGGCTCCGACTGGGAAGGGCTCTCTAGTGATGTGGGCAGAACGGGCGGTGTGGGAGGCGCAGTGGGAGCTCGCAGAAGTTGGAATTGCTGGGTGAGCTCGGACACCTGCGCCACCAGGGCCTGAACAGCGTGACCCGTGTCATTCAGGTTCTTCTCTTGGGAATCCATTCGACGAAGACTGCTGTTGACAAAGTCCTCCAGCGTGGTGGATGGATTACTCGCTACTTCCATAGATGGGTCAGATCATTCTGTCATGATGAAATACAGGAAGCAAATGCAAGTAAACTCATTTAATAGTAAAATCAATATGAAGGGAACAAAGTCACAGAGTCCAGGAATGACAGGTGGCGCAGTGACTAAGATGGTCAGATGATGAGGTGAGAAGAAGGTGCGCTGGTGCAGGTGAAGACGGGATCCAGACACAGAAACGAAATCCGCAGAGAACACCGAACAGGAACAGATAGCACAGGACTGGAACGCCGAACAGGAACAGGGTAAAACACAGCACAGAGGACATCAAACAACGATCTGACAAAGGAGATGAGAAACTGAAACACACAAAGCAATTCACACAGACTACGTTTACATGGAAAGCAGTAATCTAATTATTGACCTTATTCTGAATAAGACAATATGATTAAGGTGTTTACATGAGTTGCTTTTAGAATATTCCGTTCATGTTCCCGTTTTACATGTTATATAGAACATAGCTCGATTAATGGCACGTAATTACATCCCCATGCCACGCTACGCTGTCCGACGTCCAATCATAGCGCGACTTTGGCAGGTCTGTTAAAATTCAATGGGCTCAGGCAACCCGCTGTAACTTTACCTGCGGGTGTCGCTGTTAGACAGTGTTACTTTTTTTTTCTTTTTAATGTAATTTATGTATATATATATATATATTATATATTTGCGTTGTTTTATTTTTGTAATAGGCCTATTATATATTGTCTCTTTCGGGTTTTTGAAGAGACACTGCCCCTTTTGCCTCCTTCTTGACAGCCTACATTTCGAATAATAGCTTTGATTAATGATGAAAAATGTTTCAAAATCGTGATTGTTTGGATTGTTTTTTCCTGCCGTCGAGCCACATGCGTTCACTGTACTTTCCCGACTGCTGTTGTAAGCAGACAGTTTGGTCACAATTATGAATATGGGATTACAGATACAAATTTACTGTATTTTACTTTTACAATGAGGAGAAGAATTACAACAAAAAGAAAAAAATATAGAGGAGGCAGTGTCAGAATGAGCAGTAAAGAAAGACATGCACTATAGTAACACGTCATGGCAACAACATTTCAGACTGCTAGATAGCCTACGTAAAAGATAAACAGGAATTATACAACATTTGAGCGCTTTGTACGCGTTATATTAATTATAATTAAAATTCTTTTTTCTTGGCCACAATATTATTGATGATGTTCAGAGGGGCGCTTTTGATTACTTTTTACTGGTGTGCATATGTGTCCTGTCACAAAATGCTGCGAAAACTCCACACAATGTTAATAGTTAGATTAAAGGGGTGGTAAAACTTGCTTCGTTTTTAAAAAATTGCATTATTTTTCATATTTTTTACCTTTATTCTACACTGATCTCTCCCTCCTTGTAAAAACGGTCTGATGGTTTCCAGGTTGTATGAAGCCAGTCCCTCAAAAATACGCAATGGGCTCAGATTGGTTAGCTGGCCCAGTGTGTTGTGATTTGCTAACCGCCTAGTGCACGTTTGTCGGAAACGTCCCGCTCCTTACCTTTACCAGTAAACTATGCTTTGGGTAGTACAATGGCGTCAATAAAACCATACCAATTTGAGCCCGAATCAGACCCAGACAATTTTAGTGAAGATGATCGAGCAGAACCTGACTGCGGATCTATAATGATCACTACTGAATGGCACTGTTACTTTTGTATTTTTAGAACGATTTGCCAAATATCTGTCGCAAGAACGAACACTAAACATTGGCTTTACTAGTAGCCAAATCAAACAAAGAACCATGTTTAGCATGCCTGTAGATAAACAATACATAAAAGCTCTAATCAAAGAATAATTTACACTAATGCCAAGTTCGCTGTTGAGATAAAAAAAAAAGTTTGTAACATTAGGTGTTTGTCAGATAACGTTAAGTATGAATAAGCATTTAACAAACTGGTTTGCAGAGCCAAACAGCGTTGTCATTTGTTTACTTCCTTGCTACAACGTACAATTAACAATACAAACTATTACAGGAAAACACATCGACGAAAAATAAATCATACTTACAGGTTGTGGCCTGTAAACAGCTTCTGTTTTTAAATCCATCTTTCAGGACAAGCCGTTGTGCGAATCCCTCATTGAACTCGCGAAGACTGTGGAAGCTTTCCTCTGTGAAATGTGCAGCGGGAGCCGCGCGCACCCGTCCCACACTGGCAGCGTTTGTCTCACGCAACTGAACCGCGGCTCGTGTATTGCAAATACAGACGAATATTGTCCATTATGTCACATTTTCCAGTCTTCTCCTCAGACCACTGTCTGTCTCGTGCTTTGATTTATGATGGGCAGCATGTATCTGCTGCAAATGTGTTGTGTTCTTCTGTGCATATTGGCCAGTAGGTGGCAATAGAGGGTTGTGATATGGATATTGAAAAACAGAAAATAAGAGGGTCTGAGTTATTGCATCAGCTGCTGTCTGCGCTGTTCTATTTTGCTACTTCTATTGTTCATTAAAGAACTCCTTAATTAAGAATGCCTTTCATCCCTTCTTACTAAGGATATAACAAATTGGCGACGAGGTACTTTTTTTTTTTGGAGATGGCAGCTGTTTCTACTTTTTCCACGCCATTTTTGCCATGTCCTGGTGAACCAACTATTCCTTTCGACACGTGGCTACGGATGTTCCAGAATTATTTGCTTGTTGTTGGAGCTTCTGGAGATGCATGGCCAGTTGAGCGCAAACGAGCACTACTGCTACATTGTCTGGGGACTGAAGGACAAAGATTGTTCTATTCCTTGCCGAATCAAGGTAATACGATGGAAGATGCGATTGCTGCCTTGAAAGAGCATTTTACCCCTCGACGGAACATAGTAGCTGAGCGCCATGCTTTCAGGAAACGTGTTCAGGCACCAGGAGAAACTATAATTCAGTACGTAGCTGCTCTACGGGATTTAGCAGTTACTTGTGACTTTGCAGCTACTTTGGATGACATGTTGCGTGATCAGCTCGTGGAGAATGTGTCCAGTCATCGGATTCGTGAGAGACTGCTTTTGGAATCTGAATTGACTCTAGAAAAAGCCATTACTATAGCCACCCAAACAGAAACTGCTGGTGAACAAGCCAAATTATTATCGAATACTCGTTCAGTTCCTGTGCAAGTGATACATGGAAAGCCTCCACCTGCAGCTGGACGTTTCCGTCGTAGACCACCTTTTAAGCCACCGTCTCCAATGCGTTCTTCAAAGCCTTCGTCAACTACTGCACCTGCTTCGTCCTCCCGTGAATGCTATCGGTGTGGATCTAAGAAACACCTCGCGAATGATCGTAGTTGTCCTGCTGCATCGGCACAGTGTAATAACTTTCAAAAAATGGGACATTATTCGCGGGTGTGTCGTTCAGGACAAGCTTGCTCAGTGCGTGAAATTGACTTGCCTGAAGTTCAGATCCTTTATATGCATGACTCACTAACTGACAAAATTCAGTGCACTGCTCTAATTGCGACCGCAACTACGTCTGTGCCTATCGAGCTTACCGTGGATTCTGGGTCATCTGTTTCTATACTGCCTAAAATTGTGTATGATACACACTTCCAGAAAGATGCTCTGCTGCCTCCTTCATTGAAACTGGTGACGTATTCTCGTGCTCCGATTCCTGTACTTGGCTGCTTACCTGCCACTGTATCTATGGATGACGTTACCTGCTCAACGTCATTCTTTGTGGTGGAATCTGGCACAGCTCTGCTTGGGATGGATCTTATTAATGGCTTACATCTTCGTTTTGAAGGCAATTCAATTTTGCCAGCGCAGTCATCAACACCTGTGCTGCGATTGTCTGCGTTGACGCCTTCAGCTGCATTGGGATGTGCAAAAGGCTTTGTGCACAGAGTAAAGACTTCTCCAGCTGTTGCTCCTGTGCGGCAGAAACTCTGCCGCTTACCGTTGTCTGTTAGAGCTGCAGTCAGTGAGGAAATTCATCGCCTTCTCGAGTCTGACATTATAGAGAGAGTGGACGCTTCGCCGTGGGTCTCCCCGATAGTAGTAGTACAGAAAAAGTCGGGTGCCATTCGAATGTGCGTGGACCTGAGAGAACCCAACAAGGCTGTAATTACGGATAGCTACCCATTGCCACACATTGAGGAACTGCTGTCTTTGTTAAGGGGAGCAACTATATTTTCCACTATCGATTTGGAGAGTGCTTATTTTCAGTTGCCCTTACATGAGGAGAGCCGCGATCTGACCGCCTTCATTACTCACGAAGGACTTTTCAGATTTTGCCGCGTACCGTACGGACTTGCTTCAGCACCTTCTGCTTTTCAGAGAATGTTGGTAACAGTTTTGCAGGGACTTCCGAATGTTGCCAATTACCTTGATGATATCATTCTCTGGGGACGTACGCAAACTGAACATGATCACACGCTCAAAGCCGTTGTTCAGCGCTTACAGGATGCTGGACTGAAACTGAATCAATCGAAATGTCAGTTCAACAAAACCAGTCTGCGTTTCCTGGGCCATCTGGTGAATGTGTAAGGAATTCAACCTGATGAGGATCACCTTTCTGCCATTCTTCATGCACCCGCTCCAAAAGATGCACCTCAACTTCGCTCTTTCATCGGTCTCCTATCCTGGTACAATAAGTTTATTCCTAACTTTGCCACGGTAGTTGAACCTCTGTGTGCGTGCATCAGGCAGGGCTCAGATTTCGTCTGGTCGGAGGAAGCTCAGCAATGCTTTGATGCTGTAAAAAAGTTGCTCATTGACAGTCCTGCACTTTCATTGTTCGACCCCGATTTGCCTACGGTGGTATCTACAGATGCCTCTGACTATGGTCTGGGCGCTGTTCTTGCTCAAGTTCACGAGAATAAGACTGAGCGCGTCGTTGCTTTTGCATCCCGGACATTGTCGCCTGCTGAACACAAGTACTCGACCATTGAAAAGGAAGCACTTGCGTGTGTCTGGGCAGTTGAAAAGTGGCGAACTTACTTGTGGGGTCGTAAATTCCTCCTGCGGACGGACCACCAGGCATTAACTGTGCTCCTCTCATCCAAAGGTACTGACCGCGCCGGAATGCGCATTGCGCGCTGGGCAGCACGGTTACTGTGCTTTAACTATGATGTGATTTACCGGCCTGGGGCTTAAAATTGCACTGCCGACTGTCTTTCTCGTCTGCCTTTGCCTGCTTCGGATGAAGACTGCATGGACGCTGAACCTGAGTTTGTGGCGTTTATGTCTCCTGCACTGTCAGCTCTGTCACCTGCTGAGTTTGCTTCTGCCTCCGCGACGTGCTCGGAACTGAGTGCATTACGCACACAAATAGCTTGCGGTTGGCCTTCCTCTTCAACTTCTGTGGATAATATTCTACGTCCATACTTCAAACTACGTGACGAATTGAGTGTGCAGCACGATTATGTGTTCAGAGGATCACGTCTGGTTGTGCCTGTTGCGCTAAGGCACACGATGGTGAAGTTAGCTCATGAAGGCCACCAGGGAATTGTGCGCACAAAACAACGCCTTCGTGAACTGTACTGGTGGCCAGGCATAGATTGTCTGGTTAAAGAGCACATACAAACCTGTCAAATGTGTCTGTCCTCTGACAAAACTGCCAACATCTCTGCTGCTCCGCTGCAGCCAGTGCCTTTTCCGTCTGTACCGTGGGACAAGGTAGCTGTAGATGTGGTGGGTCCATTTGAAACCGCTGTGTGGGACTGTCGTTATGCGCTGACATTAGTTGATTATCACAGTAAGTGGCCTGAAGTCGCTTTCACCGCTTCCATCACAACTCAAAATGTTATCGCCTTCTTGTCATCTGTGTTTAGTAGATATGGCAACCCATGTTCTATCGTGTCTGATAATGGAACCCAATTCACGTCAGCGGAATTTGCTACATTCCTAAAAGAGAGAAACATTCAACACATACGTACTTCGGTCTACCATCCAGCCGTGAATGGAGCTGTGGAACGTTTTCATCGCGTGCTGAAAAGCTGCATTCAGTCTGCTGTTCTGGGAACGAAACCGTGGAAATCTACCGTCACGGAATTTCTCCAAGTGTATCGTGCCACACCGCATTCTGCCACAGGACTATCCCCGTTTGAGTTGCTTCATGGCAGAAGGATGCGAACGCGTCTTAATGTTCTTCCTCTTCTCACCACACGTCAGGATGCTCCTTCGCTTCTTCAGCGAGTTTCTTTGAAACAACAGAAAATGAAAGCTTACACTGACTCCAGACGTTTGGCTCGCACTCCGGATTTCAAAGTGGGAGATTGGGTGCGTGTGTGCATTCCAACTCACGTTCCGAAAGCGCATCCAAGATTTACCAACCCACGTCAAATTGTGCGTAAACTGGGTGCGTGTACTTACCTGTTATCAGACGGGAAGAACTGGCATGCTTCTCACCTGGCTCGTTCTGTTGCACCTGTTTCAGAGGCTACTGATATGGATGCTGTGGACTTGTCATTTCAGTTACCTCCTCCTCCTCCGGCGCCTCAGGTTCCTGAAGCTCCTGAAGCTCTTCAAAGGGGTTCTTCCCATGTGAGACGTCCTCCTCGTTGGCTGGAAGACTGTGTTACTTAGTCGCTTGCATTGCGTGAATATAAAGGATGAGTAATTCGTTAAGTCACCTTGTTGTTGATTTTAATATGAATATTACATTCTTGTGGTTGTCGTGAAACTTATTTTGTTCTTTAGTCTGATTGAGTCAAGTAATTATGTTACATAACCAAGTTAATGCTTTGGTAATTTTGTATCTTTGTTATTCTGTTTCCTTTTGTTCTTAAATATCTGGGTAGACAGTTTGCTTTAAGTGATGGGGGAATATGTTGTGTTCTTCTGTGCATATTGGCCAGTAGGTGGCAATAGAGGGTTGTGATATGGATATTGAAAAACAGAAAATAAGAGTCTCTGAGTTATTGCATCAGCTGCTGTCTGCGCTGTTCTATTTTGCTACTTCTATTGTTCATTAAAGAACTCCTTAATTAAGAATGCCTTTCATCCCTTCTTACTAAGGATATAACAAAATGTGACCTGTTCCCCTCTGTCTCATACACACATGCATATAACATGTTGTATGTTAAACGCACTGCAACACACCCCTGTCCCTAGGAAGGCTGAACAAAGTGAACCTGCAATCCGGATGAAAAGAACAGCGTTTCGTCTGCATTGCGGCAACAACACTCTAGCCTACTAACTATACCACAACAACGCTTCCCCGCAGCGATACAAAATGGACTCACCCCCCCTTATTTAATAATCTCGGAGGAGGGGTTTATGTAAATATTGGGGCTGGTGATATCAGAGACCCTGGAGGAATGTTTAGTAGTCCCTACCGGCCGTTTGCTGTAGTCCTTAGAAATTGATTTCTTTAAAAGCAAATATCTCCCTTTGCTTTAAACTTTGAACGTTGTAACTTTGCAGATGTTGTTTATGCTCAAACAGCAACATTACACACTAGCTAAAGTTAGAAAAATGAAATCGTGCTTTACCACCCCTTTAAATGTATATTAGTTAGGCCAGTAGTTTTAGCTGTGAATCGAAATTGCAATTGAGAATTGTGAATTTTCACTTTTATCTAAATGTTTTGAGTCATAACTGTCTGTTTTTGCTAAAAAAACTGTTTTATGGCCGGTAAAATATATTGATAGCAGGTAAATTTTCCAAACAACTAGCGCTGTGTATATCTGTCTGATAACTGTCTATTTAAGCAGATTTATTTGTCTATATTTGTCATTCAAAAAGGGAAAGCGAAACTAAGACTGCAGGTATACAAACGATAAACAAAGCAGCATTTGCTTACTGTTTTGAATATCAATCACACTGATCACGTTTTTTATTCCACTCCGCTCATGTTATTATGAACATTTTTATGCAGTGTTGCTCAGGTAAGATGACACAAAATTATAACAGCTTTCTGTCTGTTCAGTATTGATTACTTGCTCACTTTCATCACTTTTGCTCTTATTCTCGTGCACTGACTCGTTCGCTAAGCTGCACGGCCAATCAGAGTTCTCTCTCTCACCGACAGCCCAGCTCCAATTCTACATTTTGAATCGGCCAAAAAAATCCAGACAGTGTCTGACTAGACTAGAGCCAACGGTGCGGAACACACTGGAAAAACTAAGTCAGTCGACGCTCAAAAATGGCATGATGGTAGACCGTCAGCTTGGTGTGTCCCTGGCTATAGAGAAACGCACCCCAGTTAACATTAATGACAGAACTTGAGACCATAGTTGGCTAACGATGCTTTTGGGAAACGCACCCCAGATCAGATAATGTTGGAAAGAACTAGGTCTCATTTGTTAATGCATTAGCATAGTAATAAATTAACAATGAACAATGTATTTTAACAGCATTTATTAATCTGTTAATGTTAGTTAATAAAATTGTTCATTGTTTTTTTCATGTTAGTTTACAGTGCATTAACTAATGTCAACAGATTGACAACTTTTGATTTTAAAACTGTATTAGTAGTAAATGTTGAATTTAACGTGAACTACGATTATTAAATGCTGAAAGAAGTATTGTTTCGTTATTAGTTCATGTACAACCTTATTTATATAGCGCTTTGTACAATGCAGATTGTTTCAAAGCAGCTTTACAGTGTTAAACAGGAAAATAATGCAACAATTTTATTCAGCCGTATAGCCATTCTGGAGAAAACGGTGATGTCATCAGTTCATTTCAGTTATCATACAGTGACAGTGTGGGCTTTAGATCAGTAATAAGATCAGTAATTTAGTTTATATGGTTAATTTATTTTAATAATTAGATTTATTTGGATATTTAGTTGAAAATTTTGAAAAAATTAGTGACCCCAACTGAGCATGCCATGCCAGAGGCAACAGTGGCAAGGAAACCAAAACCCCATTAGGTGACCTAATGGAGAAAAATAAACCTTGGGAGAAACCAGACTCAGTCGGGGTGCCAGTTCTCCTCTGGCCAATTAACAAACAGCGTATTATTATTATTATTATGGCAACTTTACAGGTAAGAGGTCATAATAGATCGAAATATTCGAAAGATCGGAGGCAACGCGCTGGAGACGGGTTTATTGAGGATGACATATCGATTTAAGAATTATTAAATTGTAATATTCGAACAATTGGAGTCATCACGCTGGAGACCGGTTTATTGAGGATGCCGTGTCGATGATGCAATTTCAGGGGAGTCTAATTGACACGGTCTCTGCAGACACTTCAGGGTTCTGCGTTGGTCTTCTCTGGGCGCAGGTCCACCATCTGATCTGAATACGGCCCGGATCCGGCCGACTGCAGTAAACCTCAGGATAAAACAGAGACTATCATTAGCGTAGATGCCATTCTTCTGATGATGTAACGAGTACATCAGGTGTTATGGGAAGTGTTCCCGGTTCTGGCTGACCTAGTTAATGCAGACTAACAATCAATTAATTGAAAGTGTTGTATGTGTATGCCACAGAAAACAGATGTGTTTTTAGTCTAGATTTAAACTGACAGAGTGTGTTTGCTTCCCGTACAATGTTAGGAAGACTGTTCCAGAGTTTAGGTGCTAAATAGGAAAAGGATCGACCGCCTGCAGTTGATTTTGATATTCTCGATATTGGATATTCATGTTAACTAATGTAGTGAACTAATGAGATATGAAGCTCTAGCATAAGTTCTGCTGGAAAGACTCAATTACTACGTCACTTATTGCCTTCATTCTAACCCAATTATATCCTCATGCTCACTGTATAAAAGCCCGGTACTTACACATGTTTGAGTTCGCAGATACTGAAGCGACGATTACCCCCATCCTCCCCACCACCACCAGGATGGTCCTGTCCATACCTCCCGGGGGGTCGGCTGCGCCCCTGCCCTCGTCTCCAGGCAGGAATTGCAGATCCGATACCCTCGGATTATGCCTACGGACGGGGCCTACGCCAAATTGACTTTGTATATTATTAGCTTGCTGTGCTATTAATAAATGCACTATTGTCGCTATAATTCTCCTGAGTCTTCCCTGTAGAACTTATTGTAAAGAGTTACCTGGCATATTTGTTTCATTTGCAGATGATGATGAGTATGTAAGAGTGGACTCCTGCAGATGGTTCAATCTGCAGGGTTGCCAGAAGACTAAAGAAACCTTATCAGAAAGATGGAAGAAAACTGTACATTTCTCGTCTATTTCCACCCACTGCAACTTATACCAACGACAGAGATAAGTGCAGTTTTAATAGCAAAATATGTGGGAGAGTGTTGCTATAAGGTGACTCTATTGTATTGCAATAGGGAGCACTTGAAAGTCAATACCAAATCAAAACTAGTTAGCACAGTATTTGTAATAGAAAGGATTTAATGACAAAATCTGGTTATGGTTACACTTAAAATAGTTTAAAAATGGATGTATGAGATGATAGACTTATACCATTAATCGTACACAACATGAATACAATGTTACCTGAGGGATAGAGAGAGAGAGATAGAGAGAGAGAGAGAGAGAGAGAGAGAGAGAGAGAGAGAGAGAGAGAGAGAGAGAGAGAGAGAGAGAGAGAGAGAGAGAGAGAGATTTGATTTTTCAACAGAACTGTATTTGTTTAATCAATCATCCATACAAAGCACAATTATATATTTTCATAAAACAATACCAAAATAACATTCACATAACCACAGTATTCTATACACAAAAAACACTATTTCACTAAAATACAAAGATCATCCCAATATTGGTTTAAAGAATAATTTGTCTTCAGATAATGATCAAAGACCCTCATTATGACACCACTGGTCCAGAAAAAAATCACCATTATTCATAGCTTTATAGAATTTATAATCAACCAAAATTCTGGCCTTTACAAACTCTTTAAACATTAAAAGTGCTTCTTGCCCTGTTTTACCATCAATTTTGTTCTTTCTGCTAACATAAATGGCCAATTTAGCTTGACCTATTTAAAATCTGACTTTTCTTTCTAATCGAAAAGTAATATTTTGGTCCAAAAATGAAACTCTTGAATGTAAACACTTCTCCAAATTTGAAAAACAAAACTGTAAGTA
This sequence comes from Romanogobio albipinnatus, assembly GCA_023566225.1. Taxonomy (NCBI): domain Eukaryota; kingdom Metazoa; phylum Chordata; class Actinopteri; order Cypriniformes; family Gobionidae; genus Romanogobio; species Romanogobio albipinnatus. The sequence continues at coordinate 30,505,862 of CM042259.1, read as the reverse complement.
CACTAAATAAATCAACCAATCTATCACAATCCATAAAACAATGAAAAACAGTTTCTCTCATATCACAAAAAGGACACCCACTCTGCACACTGTGATTGATGACAGAAACAAAGGCATTGACAGCAACTGTGCCATGTAAAACCTTCCACTGAATATCTCCTGCTTTTTTTGTTAATGGTGGTTTATATAACACTCTCCAGTTCGGTTTACAGTCTTCTTCCCCTCCCAATCTTTCTTCCCATACATTGTCAACTCTTTCATGTAACACCTTTTTATTTAAAACCTTAACAAAACATTTATAAAATTGTTTTCCTTTCGTTTCATATAAAGTTAAATCTCTTAATCCATTCAACAATAACAAAGGTCCAGAAGATCCTTGAAAGTCAGGTGTGATATACATATCAGGATATGAGTCCATCTCTATAGGAGTACTTCGTCCGCTCCAATAGTCTTTAAGAAAAGCTCTTTCCTCAACGGTCAATCTCTGTTTAATCAGATCCACAAACGTATTGACCTTTCGAAGAGACACCATACCTACATGTGAGGCCAACTCTTTAACATTGTTGAAATCAACTCCACTGATGTCAACAATTTGTCTTAACTTTATGATTTTTTTAGCCCTCAACATGTAACTTATTCCAGGTATGGACTCACACGACACATCAAAACGAGCACCGCCTAATAAAGGCTCTTCCAATAACCAAAATAGTGAAACATTGGATTGCAACCTCTGCTTTGTAAAAAAACTCCAGACTTTAAAAAGTCCTTTATAAAAAGGAGGTAGTCCATTAACTGGTACTTTGTTGCAGTCCATCAAAAACAATGTAGAATCCAGTCCTAGTCCTCCAGCCTGCTTTAAAATGGTGCTTGTTACCTCTCTCCAGACAAGGTTTTTTGGTCCAGTTAAATATCTTTGGATATATTGAATACGAAACGTTGCACCTCTGCTTGCCAGGTGAATTAGTCCTTGTCCTCCTTCTTCCTTTTGAAGGAACAGCACAGCTTGTGGAATCCAGTGCAATTTGTCCCAGAAGAAGTTAACAAGAATGGACTGTAATTTTCCAAAAAAAACCAGCAGGTGGATCTACACACGCCAGACGATGCCACAAAGCAGAAGCAACTAGGTTATTTATTATTAAAGTTCTTCCTCTGTAAGACAATTTTGGAACGAGCCACCTCCACTTATCAAGTCGACCTTGAAGTTTTTCCAATGAACCATCCCAGTTCTTTTGTAACATTTCATTATTACCTAAATAAACACCAAGATATTTAAAACCTTTTTTATTCCATGATAACCCAGCAGGTAAATTGGGTAAACCTTTTTCCCAAGTTCCAAATGCAATTGCCTCACTTTTTGTCCAGTTTACTTTCGCAGATGAAATCAAACTAAAATCTTTGATAATCGACTGTAAAACATCTAAATCTGTTTGACCCTTTATTAAAATAACAATATCATCTGCATAAGCACATCATTTAAGAGACATTCCTGAAAAAGGCAATTCCAACCCCTCAATTACATTTCGAATTCTTACTAATAGGGGTTCAATTGACATAGCATATAACAGGCCTGACAAAGCACAACCCTGTCTAATTCCACGTAAAATCTTAAAAGGTCCGCTCAAACCACCATTAACCTTTAACACACTTTCAATGTCCCGGTAAAGCACTTTAATCATATCAATAAAACTTTTATCAAAACCAAATCCTTCCAACATATTCCAAAGATAAGGATGCTCCACCCTGTCAAAAGCTTTTTCCTGATCTAAAGAGATCAATCCTGTATCTATGTTCAAAAGATTAGAAACATCCAAAATGTTCCTAATCAAATAAACATTGTCAAATATAGATCTGTTAGGTATACAGTATGTCTGATCAATATGGACAATATCCCCAATTACTTCTCTAACTCTATTCGCCAGAGTCTTCGAAATAATCTTAAAGTCAGCACATAATAATGAAACGGGGCGCCAATTTTTGATCTCTCTTAGATCACCTTTTTTTGGCAGGAGGGTGAGAACTGCCCTCCTGCAGCTCATCGGCAGGTGACCTCCAAATAGGCTATTATTAAACACTTCCAGGAAATCGTCTCCCAACACATCCCAATATTTCCTGTAAAAATCTACAGGGAGACCATCAATCCCAGGTGTTTTGCCATTTTCCATACTCTTTAGAGCTGCATAAAGTTCTTCTTTAGATAGAGGGTTCTTTAAATTAGCATTTGCACCTTCTGAAAGTTTAGGCAGATCTTCAAGGAATACTTTATTCATATCATCAACTTCCTTGTACTCACTTTTATACAATTCCGTATAAAACAGCCTAGCTCTTCTTCTAATCGCACTCAAATCTGTGAGTTCTTTTCCATCCTCAGAAAGCAGAGTATGAATATACCTAGATTGGCCATTCTTTTTTTCCAAACAAAAAAAATACTTAGTAGGGGAATCCATTTGAACTACACTTTGAAAGCGTGAACGAATCAACGCTCCCTGTGCTTGAATACCCAACAGATCATTCATTACTTTTCTCTTGGATTTAAGAGCATCACACCATCTTTGATTCCTGGTAGAATCTACTAAACTCTGTATTTTCACAATTTCAATCTCTAATTCTTCCAAAGATCTTTCAATATCCCGGGACACATTGAATGTGTATTGTTGGCACAGTTGCTGTATTTTAATTTTTCCACAGTCCCACCATTGCTGAAGTGAGGTAAAACCGTTTTTCTTAATCTTATAAGTTTTCCAAAACTCACAAAAAATATCTTTAAAAAAATTATCTTCAAGAAGAGAAACATTAAAATGCCAATACGCACTTTTAGATTTTATCTTAGCTATATAACCAGTAAACATAACAATAGAATGGTCAGAAAAACCAACTGGATTTATATGACAACTTCTAACAATATTCAATTGATGGTTAAAACAATAAAATCTGTCAAGCCTGGCCATTGAAATAGAATTTTCTCTCGTCTGTGCCCAAGTATATCCTCTCTCATTCCCATTAAAAACTCTCCAAATATCACAAAGGTCATGTGCATTACTAAGCTTTATCATTGCTCTCTGTGATGGCATGTGTGGCTCTGAATGATTTCGATCTAGATTATAATTTTCAGTACAGTTAAAATCTCCTCCCATAAACATGTAATCTTCAGTCTGACAATTTGACAATATCGAATCAATTTCATTTAAAAGGACCACTCTATTTACCCCCAGAGTAGGAGCATAAACATTAATAAAAACTAAATTTAATTTCTCAAATTGTGCCTTAACAATCATTAAATGCCCATCCACCACATTTTCAACTGTATAGGATATTGGCATAAAATTCTTCTGAAAGAGAACAGCCACTCCTCCACTAATTGCAGTTATATGGCTCAATATAACTTCCCCTTCCCATTCCTTCTTCCATTCAATTTCATTAGCACAGTCACTATGAGTTTCTTGTATCAACATAACGTCAACTTTCTTTTGTTTTATTAATTGAAAAAGAGTCGCCCTTTTATGAACGTCCCTTGCTCCATTCACATTCAATGTACCTATTTTAATTCTGCTCATAATAATGGAAAAAATTGTCTGTACAGGACAACACACAAAAAAACAGAAAGACAAAGCAGAAAAGGATTTCAAGCCATCTCAAATTCTTCATTAAGCATATTTAATTTTATTTTATGCAGTATTTTCTTTAATCTGAAGATTTCTTGCTCCGTAAATCCACCCTCCCCTGTATCCTTCATCAGTATTTTCGCTGAGTCTAAGAACCTCTGCCTGTCTGGGAAAAATCCTTCAACTTTCACCCCTTTCATTCCCTTAGTATTCTGAAGAAATGACTTTATTTTCTCCAGAGTATAAGCAGTTCTTCCAGATCTCCTTATTGCAACAGAAGAGTCCGAAGACTCACTCTCACTTCCAGGAGCAGAATCATCAAGACAACTATCTGAATCTAACACACCCTCCTTAACATTTCTGCCTTTGTGATCCATTGTTTTCTTTGCTTTTTTTACCCTCCCTTTTTTGCTGGTCTTTCTTTTCAATGCAGGAGTTTTAAAAATGGATTCATCCTCCACCACATCTAAATCATCACCACCTGTTTCATCCATAACTGCAGCGACATTATCTTCCTGTACTGGTTCATTTTTTCCTTCACCATTTGAGACAGTATTTACGACCGCATTTACCACTGTATTTACATCATCATTTACCATAGTATTCACATCCATCATCTCCGCAACTTCACTACCTCGACTCTCCGCCGCGGGTCCGAGAATGCGCGCTTTATCGCTTTCAGCGCTCGTCCCTTCACCCGCCACACCAACCTGAGCCGCACTCTGCATCTCTTTATCTGGGCAAGCTCTGATAGTGTGACCTGCCTTCCCACAACCAAAACATTTCATCATACTTGAGGTCGCATAAATCACATAATCAAAGTTATCAACTTTGAATTTCAAAACAAGATTCAGTTCTTCATTTTCATTATTTAAAATCATATACACATGTCGTCTAAAAGATACCACCTGCTGCAAACTGGGAGAGTTGCACCGCATTGGGACTTTTTTAATCTTTGACATAATCTTCCCATGTCTCGACAGCTCTCTTTCCAAAGTTTCATCTTTAATGAACGGCGGCACATTTGAAAGTGTTATTCTCTTTGCCGGCTGCACAAGCGGCATCACCGGGGTAAACGTATCATTGATCACAATGCCATGTGCTACCACCAAGTTCACCTTATCAATGCTGTCTAAAAACAAAACAACAGCGCTGTTCATTCGAGACGCAGATACTATACTCTCACATCCCACCACATCTGCCACCGCTAAAGTACACTGCTCCACTAAGCAATGCGTCTCAGCGAGTACTTTAATCCCATGCCGTCTACTCAGCTTATCAAAAGCTGACGACGCCGGTACCGCCATGCCAACCAGCCAAAAGCAGGTGGCAGCGTACTAAACTGCTGTTCTCACCAAACCCTTTATACACCAAACCAAACAAACAACAACAAAAAACAACAATAACCCATAAAGAAAACAAAACGATAGAAAAAGTAAGAGAAAACTCACACTCCGTTGAAAACACACTCACTCAGACGCCAACTCCGCCCACTCACTCCCAGCATTCACTCAGAGAGAGAGAGAGAGAGAGAGAGAGAGAGAGAGAGAGAGAGATCAAGAGGGGGAGAGAGAGAAGAAGAGAGCAAAGAAGAGAAGCCCCCATGACCTCAACACTGCATGAAAAGTGGGATTTTCGTCAGTATGTGGCACTGTAGATTGCCGTGAAACTTCAGGTTTACGACTGTGCACAGCAATTTGCAGGCAACTCCGAAAACTGCCGTAAATTGACGGAAATTGACGTGGGCCTTGCTTGGCAGTTGTCCCCCCATGACCCCCCCTCCCCTTAATTCTTAATTCCATCTGAGCTACACAGATGCAAATCAGAGTAGCAGCAGGGGGAGTTTTATCTAGGTTCTGAATTTATTAAACTAAAACATTTTAAGTTAAATGTACTCGTTTTAGTTCACATTACTACATTTTTAGGGCAACCAGTTTGCTCCAATTTTTTAAGTAGATTCAAAAGTCCGGGCTAACAGTGTAGATGAATTACTCTGTATGTCATTAGCAATAACCAATGTTATGTAAAAAAAAGACACACAAAATAATTTATTTAAAAAAAAAAATTATTGTTTTAACAGAGTTTTAATCAGGCTCAAAATGTGCATTCTATGCAAATAACATCAAACAACATTTTATGGCTTTCCATAATTGTGCAATTACATCACAGTTTCCTAGAGCTCAAATACTGTGCATAGTGGCATGACTACAGTGACCTTTTCTTTGGTCTTGCTTAAATGCACAGTGGATGTGTTAATCACACATCTCCCAGCAATGCGCTCAACAGGAAGAAATGATGCAGGGTATGATAAGTCTGTTCCCTGACGCGCCCAAACTTCTATTGGCTTTCCATAAAAATATCTCTCCGGATGGGGCTGAAGCCAGGAAACTTGTGCAATTACATGTTTGAATGCAGTACCTTTTGACACAACATTAACAACTATAAACTGCTTTATAATGGCTGGTCGTAGTTCGGCTAGAGGGTCAAGGATGGGTTCTTCAAAACTGTTAGTGTTTCCACACCACTTAGCATATACATATGCTGACCTTTCTGCTCTAGATCCATCAATTGAGTAGACTTGTAGTCAAGACCGCCTAAATCGAGACCAAGACACTACCAAGACCAGAGGGTATCGAGACCAAGACAAGACCAAGACCAAGACCAAGACAGACCAACTCAAGACCAAGACCAAGTCGAGATCAAGACCGAGACCAAGTCGAGACCGGAGGGGGAAAATTTACTTCAGCATATGAAATAGGTGAATTATCCCCAATTTAGGATACAGTATTATTACAGTATATATCACAGAATCCTGAATTAAGTTTTATGTCGAAAACCAGCAAATAACAAATTAAATTAGCATCAATATGCACTTTTTATTTACATAAACATTAAATTAATAACATTAAAAATGATGGCCAGATTGTAAAGGAGTGTCTTGCAACATGTTATCTAACATACACAAGTTCAAATAAAGTTGACAAAAGGTTTTATAAAAAAATAAACCTCACATATTTCAGCCTTTAAATATTTTTTATAAAAAATATACATTACTGACATTTACAATGCACGTTAGCCTATCTTTTATTATAGTAAAATTCGGTCTGATTTTCCTGTGGCGTCTGTCGTTGCTATGCAACCATGCACTGCGCTCCTCAATGGCAAATACATTTTTTAGTAGCTAATGGATTTCCACCACCGAAAAACGATTGATGTTGCTCTGCTTACAAGATTACGTTACAAGATTTATTAACGGAGTAGAAAAAAACACACGTAGTGTTTGGGTGATTTTTTCACCTCACGGCGCCTGGAAAAAATGAGAGGCGCGAAATAATATTAATGGTGCATTATTGAACGTTGTGTTGTCGTAAAAAAAAAATAATATTGTTGTGGATATTGTATTGCTAAATCGTTCTGAGACAGCGAGACTTAGACAAGACCGAGAGGTCCGAGACCAAGACAAGACCAAGACCAAGACCGTCAAGGCCGTGACAAGGCCGAGACCACGTAAAAGTGGTCTCGAGACATACATCACTACTATTGAGTAAGTTACATTCAGATATGTTACCCATTTGCATGTCATGGCAAAACAGTCAATGTCAGTGACACAAGGGTACATCTGATGATACATTGTCAACATTGCATGTCTGTCAGTCTCATCCAAGATTGTCTGGTGGAATGGAGACAGAGGCACCACTGTACAGTTTCCGAAGAGAAGACTTTCTGCTGACACCAAAACACTGTGTTTCACATAAAGCATATCAGCTGTGTCATTGCATGACAAAGTCCCAACCATTTGTTTTCCTAAAATACTGGCAAATTCAGCACCATATTCACATGTCCATGGCATGAAGTTGTTGGCTCTGCTGAAATTGCCTCATAATCTGGACTTCAATTGCCCTGTTGTTGTTATTAAATTTTCAGAGTATTCCATTAAAACGCTCGAATGAAAAACACGACAAAGAATAAACTGGTCCATAATCCAAAATGCACTCTTTCAAATGAACATGTAGATGCATGTTGGGGGTGCAGTGCAAGGGGCCAAAGAGTTCGACAAATTTTGAGAGAAATGTCTGCAGGTATCCATCTGCTACTTCCAGTCTATTGATGGATATGACTCTGGAGCAGAGTATGATACAAGCCTGCACAAAGTCAAACCACATGTCATAGTGTCTGTTGTTGATAAGCCCCTTCAGACAAAACAGTGAGTAAATGGTTGTCCAGTTTTTCCACTGATCTGCTGTAAATCCTGTAAAGCCAGATGAAATCCGTAAGGGAATTCTTCCAACCTCATATGGTACTTTGATGTTTTCCACTCTAGCTTGAAGTTCATCAAGGCTTTTTGTTGTTAAAATTCCTAATTCTGTCCACAGTCTGAATACATGTCTTTCGGTACCAAGGAGAAGGTTGTGCATTGGATCTATGACGACAAATCTGATGGCATCATAGTAACTCAAGCGGAAAAGTTCTGACCATCTAGCTCCATACTCGCGTTCAATTCTTTTCTGTTCTGCCTTTGTCTTTGCCCGTTTGGATAATCCAGCATAGTGTGTGTGATCCTTTGACGTGTGTGGCTCCCACGAAGACCGCTCAAATCCTGAGTAGTCCATTTTTTCACCAAATTCCTTCTTGCTGAACATCTTCAAAAACTCTGGCATCCTGCAAATGTAAGTTAAATCCAATATGTTACACACACATTTATATTTGAGCATATATATATATCTTTTTAACATTTACATTTATAGTAAAGAATGTTTGAATAGTTCAATTACCTCTGTATGCTCCATGTCCAACAAAGCCTCCACATTTTCGAGTTGCGGGGATATCTGATGAAAGACAAAGCAGAGCTGCTCTGTAAACCTGATGTCCTATCAAAGAGTTGTCTTCCAGAATCATGTCATGCCAAAGTTCTTGAAGCTCATCAACTAAGGGGTCTAAGAAAGCATTTATGTTTAGTGATGGCTCTTTTGGTCCAGGTATTAGTCCAACGAGAATCATATTTTCTTCCTTAAAACGATCTTCACGAGGTAGATTCAAAATGACCATGTAGATGGCTCCAACTGAATAAGGTGCATATTTGAAAGGTTGGAACCAGTCCACATTCAGCATCAAGGCCAAATTATTTGGCTCTGCTAAAAAAGGCTCTCCATTCACATACTGGTAATCCCGCCATACTTGTCCATCATATACATCTCCTAACACACCCTTTGGCATTTCCCGCTTTCGCCATTCTTCGCATTTCTCTTCAAATCCAGGTCTTTTAACAAGTCCTCCCAGAGACTGCACAACACTCTTGTAACAGTAAGAACGTATTGGATGGACATACTCTTCACCGCTTGAATATGTAGCCTTTCTTAGCAAGGCAGAGCCACATTTCTTCCTTAATGCAGACCTCTGCTGTGGGTGATTGTAGAATGGGATGTGACCACAAGTCCTGCAAACCTTTGTACCATCCCGTCTGAGCTCGTAGGTTTCAGTAAGCATGTACACTGTCATACATTTTGGACAAACCACATACTGTACGAAGTCGTCACGGAGGATACCAGTCCATTTCCTCAAGGAGCATAAAGTCTTTGGAATGTTGCTTGAAAAGGCAGTGAGGGTATTAGCACAGAGAACATTTCCAATTATCCACATGAACTGTTTGATGCACAGAAGAAGTGATGTGATGGCATTGTCAGAAATCTTGAAGGTTGATTGCCATGTCAAAAGCATCATGGCCAGAAGTTTCATCAACAAGTGTTCTGGTTTTTCACCTCTGGACTGATCACTTCCATGCCCCTCCCCATCTTGTATGTGAAGATAGGCTTCACTCTGCTCCTCAGCAAGGATTTCCCCCTCTTCGTCCACATAGTCATCCTATGGAAATGTAAAGGACATATTTAAAACACATGCAATGCTCATACTCAGCACCACAAAACGAAACATCATGAGTATGGCCATCTGAGATTGAAAAGACCATCATGAATATAGCCATTTGAGATTGAAAAGACCATCATGAATATGGCCATTTGAGATTGAAAAGACCATCATGAATATGGCCATTTGAGATTGAAAAGACCATCATGAATATGGCCATTTGAGATTGAAAAGACCATCATGAATATGGCCATTTGAGATTGAAAAGACCATCATGAATATAGCCATTTGAGATTGAAAAGACCATCATGAATATGGCCATTTGAGATTGAAAAGACCATCATGAGTATGGCCATTTGAGATTGAAAAGACCATCATGAATATGGCCATTTGAGATTGAAAAGACCATCATTAATCAAGGTTATTATAGTTTTGCATTTTTAATTTAGTTTTTTTTTTTATTATCGTTTTCAAGTTTGCTTTAAATTTCAGTTTAGTTTTATAAATTGTTTTGCTAGTTTTAGTTTAGTTTTTTTTTGTAAACATTTCTATTTAGTTTTTATATATTTCCTTTCAGTTTTAGTAATTATCGTTTAGCAGAGTTACCAGAACAAAGTGTAGAGACCAAATCAAGATTTTTAATTTCAGCAAAGTTTAATGTTTGCACCGATTAAAGTTTACTCTTATGCAGACATCTTAATAATATAAATAAAATAATGGAATACAGATTGTTTTATTTAATGCCATGTCAGCATCTAAGGCTATATTCATGGCAACATTTTAATTACAAAAATACAAATATATATATATATATATTCAATAAAACCAAGAAAACAAACACAAGTCATATTATACAAGATTTTTTAAATCAACATATGATTTAAAAAAATCAAAACCTTTTAATTTATAATCTTACTAAATAAGCCCTTAAGTGAAATAACTTGATAAAAGAGCATTCTTGTTTTAACCCAGGGCAGTCCAAAAAATGTTTAACGGAGAGGGGAATCTGCAAAACATGCATAAAGTTGGGTCTTCACCTTTAAGAGTCTGTGGGAACTTCATCCACTTCAACTTCAATTTAGAAATTGTTTATACTTTATAAAGTATGTTTATACTTTAGTTGCTTTCATAGTTACCTAACAGAAATTTAAACTAACAGTAGTAGTACTGAGAGTGGAAAACAATTCCCAATTTCCCAGTTGAGCTCTGGTTTATCATGTATGGAACGCTATAGTTTTCAAAGGTAATTTCATGCTTACCACACAAAAAGAGATGTCTTCATCATCTTGCACTGACTCTGAATCGCTGGAGTCCAGGAAAAGATGAATGCTTTGGTCATCTGCTGTTTCGTCTGAAAAACAGCAACGAGCAAAAGATAACGTTATGGATTATAACACGATTCCTATTTAATTATAAATTACTATTACAATAACCACAACAGTGAAAATCAACCACATTTAACTAGACAATTTAAAGGAGAGGCCGGGTACAGTTACAATATCTGTAACATTAGCTGTACAGGTGTAACAGTTAAATTGTGATGCTCACCGTTGTCTGAACTGCTATTCGCTGGGTGCATTTCTTTAAATTCTTCAAGCACTTCTTTTCCTGGGTCCTCGGAGTGCATTTCGCTTCCATCAATCTCTCCAACTGCAGTCAAGTTATCTTCCGGGTCTTTACACATTGACGGTACATCACTCACAGCAGGTGGGTCATGACTGGATAGCAGCAGGGTCTGGACGCTATCTGACGTAGACCTTTTTAATTTTTTCTCCCAAACTCCATTTTTGAAATAGCGCTTTCTGTGGTCAAAATACTGTGTATGACACAGTTCAGTGTTGCAATGTTCACAGAAGCGCCGAGGTCGTTTATTCAGTCTTGGGACTTCCATCTTTCAACTGACAGCACACTGTGTTGATATCACAGAGTTTATGCACACCGCTTGCTCATTTGTATGCGCGCACGTCTCGCGAGATATTCCTTATAACAATGACCTCGCATGTGATTGGAGGAGCCCGACGAGCTTCTCGCCCTCGTCCAATCACGTGCGAGTTCAAGGCCATGACGCGTACAAGACGTGCTTTAAACAGACGTGTTTTGGACTCTTTTTTTTACATTTTCTGTGTTTTTGCTGCTTTGCGTGATCAACATGACAGGACGCCGCCTGGCCTTCAGCTCTCCTTCAACTCCTCTGAATGGACGCGACCAACCCCTTTCAGCCAGTCCGCTAACCGATGAGAAGAAACTGCTGAATGCTATGAGTGGCCTGTCTCGTCAGCTTACTCTACTTACGAACAATCTGAATGAGAAGTTTGATGTAATAAACTCCAGGTTGCTGTCCATGGAGGATAAGTGGGCTGCTTTTGAGTCAAAAAACAGCTGTGCTGTGGAAGAAAATAACTCCAAGAAGAGAAGACGAGTGCACAATCCCAAGATTGCGGTAAGAATATTTTTATGTATAACGTTAAGCGTAATATTATTTTTAAAGTACCCCACGCTAAAAGTAACGTTTGCAGAACCAGTTTGCGTTTTTATATATAAGCGTCTTTTGTCTTGTATTTTTCAGGAGACTGTCCGGCGTCTTCACAACTCTGAGGCAAACTTTAGGCGCTATGAACCAGAGCATGGGTATGTAACGTTACGATTGAAAGAATATGCTTTTATTCAGCTGTATAAGGAAATGGATGCGTTAATAGATCCGAGCTTATAACTGCACATTTTGTTTACACAGACTATCCTCGCCTCATAACGAAGCTGTGACCTCTTATCTGCTTGGAGCGATTTCCGCGAGTCCAGATTTAACCGCTGAACATGACGACATTGTGTGTAAGTATGACTAATGTTTTTCTCATTCCTTGTTTAATTTTACCGTGACTGTTTTTATTAATACCAGTCTCATGTAATTGTTTTCCAGCTGCCTGTAAGACGTATTATGAATCGATACGCCGCAGCTTCAGATACAAAAAACCTGAACTTGTATCGCTGGTGGAAACTGCGAAGAGTTTAGCTCGGAGTCGATCAAGAAGAAAAAGGGTAAGATTTATTATATTAGAACCGTTTTTTGTCAATGTGAGTATTTTTCAGGTTGCTTATTGTCTTTATGGATTGTATTACAGTTGCTGGAAGCAAGACGAAGTGTGCTGGCTCCGGATGAGGTGGACATTTGGAAGTCCGCGACCATTGACCTCATGTCTGACGAGGAAGACGGCGTTGTTGACGGGGTGTCTGGATGGATTGTGTGGCCACCGCCCTCTCGCAGCCCGGAGCTCACCGAACTTTGTAACACTTTGCAATCCAGATTAGAGGCCACACCGAAGTACAGGGCGACTCACCATATACGCCTGTGTTCCCCTAATGTGTTGGGCGCTTCTTTTTGACGTTTTTGGAGGACAACATAAGATACTGCTGCACTGTACTATTTGTGTTTGACAATAAAGCTCTTTCTTTGAATGAACAGCTGTGTGTGTGTATATATTAAGCTCTTTCTTTGAATAAACGGCACGGTCCGTATAATTGTCCCATATATTCTTTGATGGTATGAATAGTGTACTTCATAGCACTAACATTAATATAAAACATAAATTATTACAACATCAATTATATATTTATTTTATATTATTATTATTATTGGGGTTTACATTTATAATGAGCCAGGGGGGCCAATCATGATTGGTTTGCAGTGATCTGCCAACCAATCACGAGGGTTTATTCTTGTTTAAAAGTTGTGGCCTCAGCCAATACTGAGTGAGTAAATTCAAGTCTGGCCGTTGACTCTCTGGTTTCGCTGCTATTCATATGCAAATTAGAGGCGTCGCACCTCTGCGCGGTCTCTCAGCGGGGGGCTCTCCACCTTCCGCGCGGTCTCAGCGGGGGGCTCTCCACCTACGTCATGGTTCGTTTACGACAATTTGTGGCACAGACGAACGTGACGTTCGCTGCCTCTAAATTGTCGAAAACTGCCGAAAATTAGGGAGATTTCCGGGAGTATACAGGCGTTTATGGGGTCGAAAATCCCACTTTTCATGCAGTGCAAGAGCCAGAGAAAAGAGAGAAAAAGCCACAGTTCCAATCTTTTATCTATTCCTTGACCATGTGACTGAAACCAAATGTATTCTTTCAAACTGACCAATCAGACCAGACTCAAACATGACATTCAAACTGACCAATCAGACCAAACTTCCCCCACTGTAAAGGTGTGGCACCCATGGGGCCTACAGGCCTCTCTATTGTCTTCCAGATGGCCCCTCTGATAAGGAAATGGGGGGTGACAACAGTAAAACAAATTTCTTAGTTGGATTTCAAATTTCTTTGATTATTTTCAATTCCTTCAAGTATATCAGTCCTTGAATTTGAATTTGAATTGAATTTGAATTGCAATTCGAATTTGAATGCAAGGAAATGTAATAAAAATCAACTGAAATTTCAAGACATTCACATACAGTAATTAATGTTTAATTATAAAAGTTTATCAAGACAAAATTCGAGTGTTGACTTGACAAAGCCTTGTTTGAAAATTTTCCAAAAAATTGAAAGCCTTGAAGTTCAAATGTTTATAGATAGATAGATAGATGATAGATAGATAATAGATATGTAGCAGTATGCAAGTTATTAGTAAGAGGAGTGGTTCAATTATTCTCCTTATTTGGTAGCGTATAAAGGTGGCCATAATGACGCTATGTGTGTGCATCTTCCCCCACGTTTGTAAGCAAGCCACCGTACTTCCGGCAGAGTGTGTGTGTGTGTGTGAATGTCTGCGAGGTAGGAACTGCTGTCCGTGATTGCATTGTGGTCGGTTTTGTTTGTCCTGCATACAGGGTTTTAGGGTTTTATTTTGTTAAAGGGTGGCCTGAGGAGCTTGGCGGGATGCCTTTGGCAACAGCCGTTTCTATGGAAATCTGTGTAACACGCATTTTCTGCGCTATATGAGTCGCCAAACAACAGGTATGCTTTGGTTTTGGGCTAACTGTACCAATGTTAGTGGCCTTGCTAGTTAAACCTGTCTTATGCTGTATTACATTTTAGGTTTGGGTCAACGTGCAACGGACGTTGCAGTGGGCTTTGGGTCTTATCCATACGGTCGTTTGAACTTTGCGTGTCTGCTCTGCTTTACATCATTGGAACATTCTACTGATTTCAATCGCTCTTGGGAGATGAGGTTTTATTTTGGTTGCAATTAAATTATATTGTTTCATATATTTATTTTGATGTAAGTTGTTCATATGCATATCTGTTTATTATTTTGATCTTAAAGTGGTTGTTTGTCTTTGTTTATTTTGTTGGTGGTTATTTTATTTTTTTTGGAATGATCTTTTCTGTAATTTGTGTTTTGATTCCAGTCCACCGTATAAGAAGTGTGGTTGTTGGATGCGGCACCTCCAATGGGCTGGAGTTCTTTTTGTGAATTCAGTTTCTCGTAAATTGAATGATTTATGACTGTTGTTTCATTTCCATTTCTTTCCTTCAGATTTGGGGCAGCTAGCTGCAGAGGATCAGCATCTCCCTGTGTTGTGGTGGTGGGTTTCCTTCCTGAGTGCCGTGTTCACAGTGAGGTGTGCACGTATGATCGCTGTGTCCATCCTGCTTGGGAGTGTCCGCCCCCAATTCTGAAGTGGTATCATTTTTGTTTCTTTTGATTAGTGTTTGTGTGTTAACTAAAGTTTAATAGATTTTAAATAAAGTCATCTTTTTTTGTACTCAACCCATGTCTGATACCCGACTCAGCCGTAACAAACCTGTGAGCTTTGTTCAATTATTAAGGGCTTTTCCCCGCAATGAGGCCCCCCGGGGTGGCGTAGTCGGTACTGATGTCAATCTTTATTTTGGATAGATTGTCAATCTTTATAGATATATAGATTAACATAAATACTTCTCCAGTGTCTTAGTAATCGTCTCAGTCTGTGAGGCGTGCATATGATGAACCACATCTGAAGCTCTGCATCAGTGATTGCATCAAACTCCTCTTCACCACAATTGTCTTACGAAGACTCTAGCTGAGATTTGGGCTCTCATTTTGACTTTGTTCTTTTGTTCCCCTCTTTCTCTCTCTTCTCTTTTCTTCTCTCTCTCTCTCTCTCTCTGGGTCTCTGAGTTAAGTGTTTCTTTGACTTGACAGCACAGTGGATTTAGAAGTACTAAGAGAGGATCACATCGAAACTTCTGGAATCACATGTTAAAAACTGGAGTCATTGAGCTCATGTCAGTGAAAGGAGTGCTAGGAATTCTGTAAGAGTTCCTCGCTGAGGCTTTTTAGATGACACTTTAGAGCATGGCCATGCTCTCATAAACATGAAAAGACTATACTGTGCTCTAGTATGAAACGTAGCCTATTAGATCAGTGACACTAAACTGATATCATTTAACTAAGATACACCCACTGGACAATTTTTTTACTTAGAAGTTGCTCTTTTATAGCTTTAAGCCCTGGACACACCAAGCCGACGATAGGCCATGGGGCAATATCGGGCCGTTTTTGAGCGTCAGCCTATTTCGTTTTTTCAGTGTTCCGCACCATTGGCTCTAGTCGGACGCCGTCTGGATTTTTTTGGACTGATTCAATGTAGAATCGGCGGCGGGCCGTCGGTGAGAGAGAATTGGCTGTTTAGCTAAGTGAATGAGTCAGTGCACAAGAATAGGCTAATAGCAAAGCAGCGAGCAAAGAAGTACAGATAGAAGGCTGTTCTAATTTTACATCATCTTACAGTGTTCCTGGGCGGATATTTTAATATTAACATGAGCGGAGTGGAATAAAGAAAGTGATCAGCAGGATTGATATTCAAAACAGTAAGCACGCACTGCTTACATTTTGTGTATCTGCAGCCTGCAGCATCAGTTTCCCTTTCTGAATTACAAATATAGACAAATATATCTGCAGAAATAGACAGTTGTTTTATTTACACGTAGGCGTTGAACATGCTAGTTATTCAAGTGCAGCCCCCCCCCCCCCCCCCCCCCCCCCGCCGACGCAGGCGACACGAGGTGACAACACAGCCGGCTTTCATCAGTGGTAATTCATGGCGTCAGTTTGGTGTGTCCCTACCTTTAAAGCAGTCCATTTGGTGGCAAACTTGGAAATTACGATTGTATGCTTTTCTTTCTTTCTTTCTTTCTTTCTTTCTTTCTTTCTTTCTTTCTTTCTTTCTTTCTTTCTTTCTTTCTTTCTTTCTTTCTTTCTTGTATCGGTGTCTGTCAAAATAAAATAATTTGTGCTGTTAAATTTAAATGTTAAATGGCAACAGTTAAAGGGATAGTTAACCCAAAAATGAAAATTAGCCCATGATTTACTCACCCAGGCTAATCCAAGCGTTATTATAGCAGTAACACTTGTTCTGTTTTTGAAGTCCATAAGAATTGCATCTGTCCGTCAAATAACGTGCTCCACGCGGCTCCGGGGTGTTAATAAGGCCTTCTGAAGCGAATCAATGCATTTGTGTAAGAAAAATATCCATATTTTAAGTTCTGCCAGAAAGACTCGGGAGAATAAATACTGTGACAATTATCCATTTATTAACAGCCCAGCAAGCAATAAAGTACATTGGCATAGGCCCCGTCCGTAGCTCGCAATCTGAGGGTCCGGACTCTGCATATCCTGCCTGAAGACGAAGGCAGAGGCGCAGCCGACCCCCCTGTGAGGTATGGAAGGGACCATCCTGGTGGTGGTGGGGTGGATGTAGGGAAGGATTTGACTTGGAGGTGGTGGGGAGGATGGCGGTGAATTGGAGCGTCATCATCTGCGAACTCAGACATGCGTAAGTACCGATCTTTTATACCCAGGTATTGGAATGTGATTGGATAGATAAAGTTTAAGTGACATGACAATTAAGTCTTCCCGGCAGAACTTATGCTAAAGCTTCCATTTTCGGCCGACCACCTTCCGTGTTCAATTTATGGAAAAAGTGTTGAAATATCCGCTGCCGATCGAAAGACTAACGCGACCAGGTACGCTCGTAATGACGTCACGTATGCATTTTGAGTTTCACTTTCAACACTTTTCCATGGAAGGCAATCGGCTGGAACTTTACTTTATAAAGTTTTAAATATGGATTTTTCTTTACACAAATGCATCAATTCGCTTCAGAAGGCCTTTATTAACACCCGCGTGTAGTACCTTATTCGGTGGACAGGTGCATTTTTTATGGACTTCAAAAACAGAGCAACTATTATTGCAATTATAATGCTTGGATTAGCCTGGACTTTTGTGATATAACTCTGATTGTGTTCGTCTGAAAGAAGAATGTCATATACACCTAGGATGACTTGAGGGTGAGTAAATCATGGGGTCATTTTCATTTTTGGGTGAACTATCCCTTTAAATGACACCTTTTTAATAAAAATTTTAACATTATTAGATTAAAAACTGTTATTATTTACTCACAATAATAATAATAATAATTATTATTTCATGTCAAATTATAGTTTTTTTTTTACCTTTTTCTAAATGTTCTGCACCTTTTTTTCTTTTTGTATCATGTCAATAAAATAAAATAGTCTGTGTCAGAGCAGAATTAAATGGCAACTGTGAAATTCAGCACAATTTAACTTTATTCTGTGCTTTCTATTATTTACTTACTACTACTAATAATAATAATAATAATAATAATAAGAAGAAGAAGAAGAAGAAGAATTTCATTTTTTTTTTTTTTTTACCTTTTGTCTTTTTTGTATAATGGCAATGAAATAAAATAATTTGTTAGAGCAGAATGCAATGGCAATAATGTTAAATTCAGTATATTTTAACTTTATTTTTGTTTTTATTTTTCACTGAAGAAGAAGAATTTTACTTATTTCATGTTTTTTTTTTTTTTTTTTTGTCTGTAAACTGTTTCTGTATTCCCTTAAGGGATCAACTGGCTGTCACGGTGTGTTTAGATTTTGTTTCATGTTCATGTTTTCTGTGTGAGTTTTCCTATCAGTCATGTTTCCTGGTCTTGTCATGTGTTCCTGTTTGTCATGTGATCATTGTCATGTGATTCCCTTGTCCTCGTGTGTTATGTTGTCATTGGTTGATTTAGTCATGTGTTCTTAGTTCAGTTCTGTCATTGGTTCATTGTCTTGATGTCTCTACTGGGTGGTTGCCCTGCTCGCTTAATAAACAAACTCCAGCTGGTCCAAAAAGCAGCAGCTCGAGTTCTTACTAGAACCAGGAAGTATGACCATATTAGCCCAGTTCTGTCAACATTGCACTGGCTACCTATTAAACATTGCATACATTTTAAAATCCTGCTTATTACTTACAAAGCACTAAATGGTTTAGCTCCCCAATACTTGAGCGAGCTATATACTCCATCACGTCTACTGCACTCTCAAAATTCTGGCCAGTTGATCATACCGAGAATATCCAAATCAACTGCAGGCGGTCGATCCTTTTCCTATTTAGCTCCTAAACTCTGGAACAGTCTTCCTAACATCGTTCGGGAAGCAGAGACACTCTGTCAGTTTAAATCTAGATTAAAAACACATCTCTTTTCTGTGGCATACACATAAAACACTTTTTAAATGAAATGATTGTTAGGCTGCATTAACTAGGTCAGCCAGAACTGGGAACACTTCCCATAACACCTGATGTACTCGTTACATCATCAGAAGAATGGCATCTACGCTAATGATAGTCTCTCTGTTCCCTTTCGAAAGGGAACTCGCGCTGCGTCAGCTTGACGCTACGGGGAACGCCTCCAGCGTGACAGGTGCCTGAAATCACAATCAAAAAACGTCAATCCTATTGACCGGCGACAGCCTATGATGTCATCAAGGTGCGACCAGGAAGTATATAAGGGCGCCTTGCCAACATGACAGTATCTTTTCGTCTTCAGGGACTGTTTTGCCTGTCTTCACGTGAAACGTCTGCAAGAGGATAACAATGAAGTGTGCTGAGAATCAATGCCACTTCTGCAGGTGTGTTTTGAATGTGTACCATGTAGCTTGCGCTTTGGATACACACACACTTTGCGTTTACTGTCTGGGAGAAGAGCATGCACGAGAGGTTTGCGAACCTCTTGTGAAAGTATTTGCGAGCGTTGTCCTCTGGAAAAACGCTCCGCTCTCGGCTGGACCTCTTCTCGAGGGGAGAGGTTTTCAGCATCTGGGAACGGCCACGCTCGAGCTGAGGCTGAACGCTGTCTAAACACCATGTGCTTCCCAGATGGATCTGGCTCGTCGCTAGAATGGAGACAGATGGGGTTCTCGAGGACGATCCAGATCGCGAGAGGCGGACTTCGGATCTAGGTTCCTCCTCCTCGTCTGCTGCTCTTCCACTCGAGCAGAGGATGGGTGAGTCAGTTAAAAATGCTGAGGCTTTTTCACCATTCTGTACCATGTACGGGGAGTTGTTGGAGGTCATGTGTTACGAACTGCTCCGAGACTCGAAGGTGGATCCAAATGCAGCTGTATTTGAGGGCAATCCAGAATCGTAATACAAGGTACAGGCAAGGGTCATACACAGACAGGCAGTCCAAACAAAGAAACAAACAAACAAAACAGGCAGGGACCAGAGGTAAGAGAGTAATCCAGGGAACAGGGCAAGGTATCAAAAAACAAGAAACAAGAAAATCAGGAGAGTGCTCAGAATTGCAATCTAACATTTAAACAAGACTTAGCGGTGAGTGAATGAATGACCAAGGTATAAATAGACAGGGAATAACAGGATGGTGAGACACAGGTGAAATGCAATCAGTAAATGAGGTACAGGTGAATGTGATCAGTGATAAGTGATGAGTCCGGGCAGTGAGTTATGGGAAATGTAGTTAGTGAGTGAATATAGTCTTATGTGTGGAGTGCCCTCTGGTGGCTCTCAAGGGCACTCCAGCTGGTGATCGTTACATAGCCCCCCCTTTAAGGAGCGGATTCCAGACGCTAAAACTGTCACGGAGGGAGGAGGAGCGGAGGCGGACCCGGGGGCAGGGTGGAGGGCCAGGCCCGTGGAGCGGATAACGACCTGGAGACTGCGGCAAGCTGGGAGGCCACGGCGGATCAGGCTGTGCAGGCGACCAGGGCGGATCAGGGTGTGCAGGCGACCAGGGCGGATCAGGCTGTGCAGGCGACCAGGGCGGATCAGGCTGAGACGGAGACGACCCTTCAGGCGGCCAGGGAGAGGCGGCCAGGGAGGAGACGACCCTTCAGGCGGTCAGGGAGGAGACGACCCTTCAGGCGGCCAGGGAGGAGACGACCCTTCAGGCGGCCAGGGAGGAGACGACCCTTCAGGCGGCCAGGGCGGATCAGGCTGTGTAGGCGGCCAGGGCGGAGACGACCCTTCAGGCGGCCAGGGAGGAGACGACCCTTCAGGCGGCCAGGGAGGAGACGAACCTTCAGGCGGCCAGGGAGGAGAAGACCCTTCAGGCGGCCAGGGAGGAGACCATGGCACAGGAACAGACACCGGCTCAGAAACAGGACCAGACACCAGCTCAGGAACAGGAACAGACACCGGCTCAGGAACAGACACCGTGTCAGGAACAGACACCGGCTCAGGAACAGGAACAGACACCATGTCAGGAACAGGAGCAGACACCGGCTCAGGAACAGGAACAGACACCGGCTCAGGAACAGGAACAGACACCGGCTCAGGAACAGGAGCAGACACCGGCTCAGGAACAGGAACAGACACCGGCTCAGGAACAGGAACAGACACCGGCTCCGCGAAGACCATCTTGTCCTGGGACACTGGTTCGGCGAAGACCATCTTGTCCTGGGACACTGGTTCGGCGGAGACCATCTTGTACGAAGACACTGGCTCGGCGGCGGCCATCTTGTAAGGAGACACTGGCTCGGCGGCGGCCATCTTGTACGGAGACACTGGCTCGCCGGCGGCCATCTTGTACGGAGACACTGGCGTGGAGTCGGCATCTTGTCCGAAGACACAGACACGGGAAGAGGAAGAGGAACAGATTCAGGCTCGGCGGGACGAGACTCTTGACGGGCAGACGTGACGTGAAGCTCAGTCTCTGGATCGGCAGAAGTGACGTGAAGCTCAGTCTCTGGATCGGCAGAAGTGACGTGAAGCTCTGTCTCTGGATCGGCAGAAGTGACGTGAAGCTCTGTCTCTGGATCGACAGAAGTGACGTGAAGCTCTGTCTCTGGATCAGCAGACGTGACGTGAAGCTCTGTCTCTGGATCGGCAGAAGTGACGTG
Source organism: Romanogobio albipinnatus (assembly GCA_023566225.1). Classification (NCBI taxonomy): domain Eukaryota; kingdom Metazoa; phylum Chordata; class Actinopteri; order Cypriniformes; family Gobionidae; genus Romanogobio; species Romanogobio albipinnatus. Next base: position 30,484,287 of record CM042259.1, on the reverse strand, counting down.
AAGCACTGTCTCTGGATCGGCAGACGTGACTTGAAGCTCTGTCTCTGGATCGGCAGACGTGACGTGAAGCTCTGTCTCTGGATCGGCAGACGTGACGTGAAGCTCTGTCTCTGGATCGGCAGAAGTGACGTGAAGCTCAGTCTCTGGATCGGCAGAAGTGACGTGAAGCTCAGTCTCTGGATCGGCAGAAGTGACGTGAAGCTCAGTCTCTGGATCGGCAGAAGTGACGTGAAGCTCAGTCTCTGGATCGGCAGAAGTGACGTGAAGCTCAGTCTCTAGATCGGCAGAAGTGACGTGAAGCTCTGGCTCGGCAGGCAGGAAGTGAAGCGTCTCTGAGCTTGACGGGACCAGCGGCGGCGAGGGCTTTGAGCTGGGGAGGACCAGCGGCGAAGAGGGCTTTGAGCTGGGCAGGACCAGCGTCGAAGAGGGCTTTGAGCTGGACAGGACCAGCGATGAAGAGGGCTCTGAGCTGGACAGGACCAGCGATGAAGAAGGCTCTGAGCTGGACAGGACCAGCGATGAAGAGGGCTCTGAGCTGGACAGGACCAGCGATGAAGAGGGCTCTGAGCTGGACAGGACCAGCAATGAAGAGGGCTCTGAGCTGGACAGGACCAGCGATGAAGAGGGCTCTGAGCTGGACAGGACCAGCGATGAAGAGGGCTCTGAGCTGGACAGGACCAGCGATGAAGAGGGCTCTGAGCTGGACAGGACCAGCGATGAAGAGGGCTCTGAGCTGGACAGGACCAGCGATGAAGAGGGCTCTGAGCTGGACAGGACCAGCGATGAAGAGGGCTCTCCGCTGGGTAGGACCAGCGGTGAAAAGGACTCTAGCTTGGCGGATATGTCGATTGCTGTCTCAGTTGCGGCTGGCATGACGCTCTCAGTCTTAGGGACGGCGACCATGACAGGACGAGACTCTGGAACGGCGGCCATGTCGTCCGAAGACACATGCATAGCAGATGCAGTGGGTATGTCACTATCATCCTCCATTATACCCACTGTAAAAGCAGAACCGCTCAGTTGCAATGCAATGTCAATATACTTTTTTAGAGAACAATTAGGATCATGCAAAGGCAGGATAGAACTGAGCGGCTCAGATAGTCCTCCTCTGAAAAATATCATGAGGCATACCTCGTCCATTGAAGTCAAATATGCCAGCTCAATGAAGTCCTCTACATAGTCCTCTATGGGGCGATCTCCCTGACGGAGACGCATTAATTGTGCTGCTGGATTCATAACGGCTAAGTCTTCTGTTACGAACTGCTCCGAGACTCGAAGGTGGATCCAAATGCATATGCGTAAATGCGTAATCCAAGGTACAGGCAAGGGTCATACACAGACAGGCAGTCCAAACAAAGAAACAAACAAACAAAACAGGCAGGGACCAGAGGCAAGAGAGTAATCCAGGGAACAGGGCAAGGTATCAAAAAACAAGAAACAAGAAAATCAGGAGAGTGCTCAGAATTGCAATGTAACATTTAAACAAGACTTAGCGGTGAGTGAATGAATGACCAAGGTATAAATAGACAGGGAATAACAGGATGGTGAGACACAGGTGAAATGCAATCAGTAAATGAGGTACAGGTGAATGTGATCAGTGATAAGTGATGAGTCCGGGCAGTGAGTTATGGGAAATGTAGTTAGTGAGTGAATATAGTCTTATGTGTGGAGTGCCCTCTGGTGGCTCTCAAGGGCACTCCAGGGCACTCCAGCTGGTGATCGTTACATCATGAAACGCGCTGCAGGTAAACTGCAGCTGCCTTGGCGGCGCGTGAGGAGAGAGGCTGAGCGTCCAAACGACGATCGGTTTCTCCCCACTGTAGCGTCTGGAGTCGCTCTTGACGTGAGATCAAAGTGGTGGGTCGTTCGAGAAACACCAGAGATGCAGAGCTTTTACCCAGCTCTGCCTATGAATTAGTATTAGCATATAAATGAGTGTAGTGGTGCAATTTGAGGCTGGCCAAATGGCCGCACTATCACCCTTACGACCAGCAGAGACAACGCAGGCCGTGCCGTTATCGCCTGGTGAGGAGCTTCAAATAGATTCCTATCACACACACACCCCCCGGACCCCTAGCACACCTTCAATGACCTCAACCCACACACACAGACACACACACACACACACACACACACACACAAGTATTCCTCTTCATATTAGCCTTTAATTTAACCATCCCAGAAATATATGTGATGACCCTTGGGTTATATGTATGTTGACCACAAAGTATATATTTGTATGTGTGTGATGTTGATCTTAAATGCTCAAAATGGCTCTGTAAAAGAGATACACTGTCATTTTCGCATTTAAACCAGCATGTTTGGTGTCGATCAGTTCCTCTTTCTCTGTCTTAGCCAATTATGTAAAAAGTATAATTATGACGTGTACCGTTATTATGCTTACCCCTTTTGGAGCAAAACCTCACTCGTTGTGGTTGCCAGCAAGAACATTCCAGTGAGTAATAAAAGTCCAAACAAAGGAACTTTCCCGCCTCAAATTCACATCAAGGATTGGTCCTCTCAGTGGAGGTGGGCGGAGGTTAGTGGACTTTAAAGTACAGTTACTCAAGCACCTCGGGGCTCAGTAAAAAAAATTGCAAGGACTCGGACGAGACAAAACTTCCCTTCCATCATGCCAGCGCGGCTCGCGGGGATTCGGCCCGAGCCCGCCGGGTCAAGCTGATCGCCCCTTTGAAGATGACGCAACACCGGCGTGCTCCATCCGAGCGCGCACATCACTGCGCGAATCTTCTTAGCGCGAATGAGATGCCTTTTCCTTCCAAGACAACCGCTCCTACACGCCGTTAAATCTCCCGCGGACCGACCCCGGAAGGACCGAACGGAGGGAGAGCTTCAGCGCATGAACACTGAGAAACGCAACGCACGCACCTTGCTTACGCAACACAAAGAAACCATGCAAGTATCAATTCTATCGAAATTTAGATGCGTTTAAGATTGTACCCCTATTATGGTGATAATTGTTCGTTGCTGGCTTTCCTGGTTGGAAAATGTCTGACTGGACCATTCCCTTCTCACCTTCCTGTTCTCCTCCTCTCTCTTCCCTCTATTTCTATCCCCTTTCTTCTCTTTCATTACTTTCCCTATTTTGTATATACATGTATCCTTTATTTAGTTATGTAATCGTAGTAGTTATCACTATTAAAACCATTGTATCCACGTTTTGATTGTCATTGTTGTTGCTCACAAAACATGAGTCCCTTTAATGTCAGATCTAAGCTACGAGCTCTTATAAGTATCATGGAATGCTTTAATTAATACCATAACTCGGAAAGTTTGTCCTTTGTGGCCAGGGGGATAAACTTCCCGAAAATGGGTTGAAGTCCAAGTTGATAGGTATTGTACTGCTCGTTCCTTAAACCGAACGGAGTAGAGGAATTCTGAATCAATTCCTTAGAGGCTATTCTGTGATTATTTAATATAGATATATATCCAGAGTTGATTGCAATAAATTGTTGTTAACCATATAGATATTGCATAAATACCTGTTAGGTATTCCCTTTTTTGGGTGATTTTTGGAGATTTGTGATTCAATTATAACCCGTTATGATTAATCATAAATCCATAACTATTAATACCCCTTATTCCCTATGAGCTAAATTTAATTTAATAATATATGTGACCCTAAGACGTTACAGATTTTGGTGGAGAATTATTAGGCAACATTTTAAACTTTGTTTTGTGAGCAACCATGTCAATTTTATGTGTATATTATTGGTATTGATTTTGATATTTTGTATGCGCGTTTCAGAGAGTGAGACAAGTCGCAAACGCGAACTCACGTATATATAACTGAAAAGCCCAAAGCTGATTTCAGTTAGTTGTAGGCCTATGTTAACAGCGTCTATTTTGGTCAAACATTTTCACTGTTGATTTTTAAGAATAAACTGCAGTTCATAATATTAAAACTGTCTCTGTAAAAAGAAAGAAACTTCTTTTGCAGAACATTTTTAATATTATCCATTACACCTGTTAGGACGAAGAAATCTCCTATCAGCGTGATTTAATTCCACCTGAAGAACGAAGAAATCTTCTCAGCGTGATGATATCATGATTTTCCACCTGTCAGAACGAAGAAATCTTCTGTTCAGTGTGATGAAAACGATTTGAGCGATGTTCCTCTTATTCGTTTTGTAAAAGGCCTTATTAATCGCCAGATTTGATCCGTTGCGTGTTCCAACGTTATTCAACTGAGCGATCCCTTAGGTGGAATTTTGGCGTAGCTAGCCGAAACGCACACCCTGCACAAATCAATCAGAAAAACTGCTGGCCAGTATCTGCTTGATGTGTGAATGGGAATATTTAATTTTAACCTTGATCCAGTTAAAATTCGTTGCAGAGAAAATACTCTGTTTTACATTTGCGTGTAGGCGGTAAAATACATCCGACCACACACTCTGTGTGCTATAAATTGGCACAAAAGGGAATTTGAGAACAAATTCCCTTCTCACTTGCGACCGATCGCAGCTAAATCTCCGCGTTAGGAGGTGGAAAGCGCTTTCCCTTGTTCTAACGCTCAAAAGGTAAAATCACCCCTCTAGGTGTTCCTCTCAGGTTACTCCCACCTGACCCCACTCCCTGGAGTGGACTCCATTACGCCACCTTGTGGACGTTCCCCTACTCCCCGCTTTCCAGTCTGTCAAAGTGAACTGTCTTTTCATTGTGACTTCTCCTGTTGTTTCCATTTCAGTTATTTTTGCTTATCTTCTCTTTTGGCTTTATTTCTTTATCAATTGTTTCCTTCCATTTCATACCCTTCTGATACCCTGCACTTATTTAAATTTCGGTTTAAACAAGTTTGAACCTAAAATTAAATTAAGTCTCCTCTTTTCAGCCTGTGATAGCCCCTTATCAGTAGCCCGCCCCCTGCTGGGAACTCTCATAAGTTGGCTTTCCTCTCTTCTCTCCTTTGGCTCCATTTCAGAATAGATTAATTTAATTAATTCTACTTCTCCTTTTTCAAGTTTGCCCCGATAATTACAAACATTATCATCATTATTTTCTGTTTTAGCACTATTTATCAATAGTCTTTTTCCTCACTTACTTTATAGAATTGGTTAAATTTGGTTTACACAAGTTTAAGCTCAAGCTGATGTTGTGTTCTCCTGTTAGCCATTTGTATATTTACAGGTAGTACCTCCAGTGCTTGTGGTGAATTTACGGCTGTCTTCTGGCTGGGTTCCCGTGAGTGGAGTCACCTGGTCTGCGTAACTGACACCGGTCGTGTGTGAATCGCAGACACCTCTGTCCCCGTACCACCGGCGGCACGCAGCAGACTAAGCATTTCGGGCACTCCAGGGAGAAGTCAACGAGTCCAACTGGTCTTTGAGGGCATTTTGGTTAATTACTCTGTTTCTCCATTTGGACTCCAAAGAGATTTCAGAGGAAACCCAATTTCAACCCTTCGGTCTGGCCGTTGACCAAACTTACCTGAGTGCTGCCCTGTCATGCTAAAAGTCACACGCTGTTTGAGTTGGCGCACCGTGGTACCAAGGGACGAGGATCTGGGAACACCGCGGTCGCGTGCTCAGGGACCGCCGGCGGGACTGACCTCACCATCGGTGCTCACTGGAAACAACCCCGATTCACCCCAGGCATGGTGAGGAAAGTAAGCCCATTCACTTATTGCAAACCCTAGAATATACGTATTCTTGGTCATTTAAGTGTTTGGCCACACCGTCCTCCCTGCTTAAGCCATACCTTTCCCCTAGGCTTTATAGCTCAACAGCGCCCTCTCCCTCGTCGGCCCTGTCATAAACCCTAGCATTGGTATTAAGCTTAGAGCCTTTCCCTATCTATCTCTTCTAATGTTCTCATTTCTGTTTTATTTCATGCCTTCTCTCTAAGTATTTTTGGTTATTTGGCTCTTTTCTACTCTACTGTTCTGTTGCTTAGTGTCTTCCAGCTCACCTAAAGACAGAACCAATGAAAGCCATCAAGGAAAGCTGAATAATAGACTGACGACCAACAGCCAGTGTCAGTAAATGACCCACTAGGCGACCGCACTGTCAAATTATTATTTAAACCTGATACTCACCCACATAAATCGGCCCCACCTGGCCACTCACGGCCAAGACAATAGGTGCCCGGCCTGTCACTATGTTGTTGCATGGCTCTCCTTGGAGCCAGCTCTGAACAGTGATCAGAGACAGGGCAAATCATTGGGTTACTCACAGTCTTTTCAGAAGCAGTCTTTTTTGGTCGGCAGTCCCGTAGCTGTTGGTCGTCCAACTTTGCAGTCTCCGGTTGCCGGTCGAGGAAATGCTACGCCTCACGGCTGGCCGTACCTCGGAGTAGACCTAATTGGTTCCATGTGGTCACGTTAGCCACAGGTTGTAGGTGAAAGTTCATGTCCTGCAGGTAGGTGTGCGTGTTGTGGCTTCCTGCAGGGTTTGGGGTGAATCTCGCTACAGCTTTAGGCCACACCCTGACACTGGGCCTGGCTTTCACCCTAGTCAAGCGGGTCCACGAGAGGCGAGAGTCCGTGACCAAGAACACGGCCTCTTTCCCCCTAGGATTCCAAACGAAACCCACGGAAGAGAGGTACCAAGACAGAGACAATGCCAAATCTCATCGAGATAGACTCTCAGCCTGAGGAACCAAAGGCTGAGAACAAGTAGAAACCACCTGCCACTCGACCACCATGAACCACCTGCCACTCGACCGCCATGATCCACCTGCCATTCGACCATCATGATCCCACTCGACTACCATCCGATCAAAACGACAACTGTCATCCGACGAGGTCAACCGGACGTCGTCACATGACAAAGGGGGACTGTAGCGTCTGGAGTCGCTCTTGACGTGAGATCAAAGTGGTGGGTCGTTCGAGAAACACCAGAGATGCAGAGCTTTTACCCAGCTCTGCCTATGAATTAGTATTAGCATATAAATGAGTGTAGTGGTGCCATTTGAGGCTGGCCAAATGGCCGCACTATCACCCTTACGACCAGCAGAGACAACGCAGGCCGTGCCGTTATCGCCTGGTGAGGAGCTTCAAATAGATTCCTATCACACACACACACCCCGGACCCCTAGCACACCTTCAATGACCTCAACCCACACACACAGACACACACACACACACACACAAGTATTCCTCTTCATATTAGCCTTTAATTTAACCATCCCAGAAATATATGTGATGACCCTTGGGTTATATGTATGTTGACCACAAAGTATATATTTGTATGTGTGTGATGTTGATCTTAAATGCTCAAAATGGCTCTGTAAAAGAGATACACTGTCATTTTCGCATTTAAACCAGCATGTTTGGTGTCGATCAGTTCCTCTTTCTCTGTCTTAGCCAATTATGTAAAAAGTATAATTATGACGTGTACCGTTATTATGCTTACCATTTTTGGAGCAAAACCTCACTCGTTGTGGTTGCCAGCAAGAACATTCCAGTGAGTAATAAAAGTCCAAACAAAGGAACTTTCCCGCCTCAAATTCACATCAAGGATTGGTCCTCTCAGTGGAGGTGGGCGGAGGTTAGTGGACTTTAAAGTACAGTTACTCAAGCACCTCGGGGCTCAGTAAAAAAAATTGCAAGGACTCGGATGAGACAAAACTTCCCTTCCATCACGCCAGCGCGGCTCGCGGGGCTTCGGCCCGAGCCCGCCGGGTCAAGCTGATCGCCCCTTTGAAGATGACGCAACACCGGCACGCTCCATCCGAGCGCGCACATCACTGCGCGAATCTTCTTAGCGCGAATGAGATGCCTTTTCCTTCCAAGACAACCGCTCCTACACGCCGTTAAATCTCCCGCGGACCGACCCCGGAAGGACCGAACGGAGGGAGAGCTTCAGCGCATGAACACTGAGAAACGCAACGCACGCACCTTGCTTACGCAACACAAAGAAACCATGCAAGTATCAATTCTATCGAAATTTAGATGCGTTTAAGATTGTACCCCTATTATGGTGATAATTGTTTGTTGCTGGCTTTCCTGGTTGGAAAATGTCTGACTGGACCATTCCCTTCTCACCTTCCTGTTCTCCTCCTCTCTCTTCCCTCTATTTCTATCCCCTTTCTTCTCTTTCATTACTTTCCCTATTTTGTATATACATGTATCCTTTATTTAGTTATGTAATCGTAGTAGTTATCACTATTAAAACCATTGTATCCACGTTTTGATTGTCATTGTTGTTGCTCACAAAACATGAGTCCCTTTAATGTCAGATCTAAGCTCAAAAATCAAAAATCAAATCACTTTATTGTCACACAGCTATATGCACAAGTGCAACAGCAGGTGAAATTCTTGGTGCAGTTCCGAGCAACATAGCAGTCTCGACATGACATGTACAACATTTAAAGCAGCATCAGATTGCACATCTGATGCGCCCACAATTACTCACAGCACAGTATACACTACAATAAACAATAAATAATTTACACAATGTGAGTGTAGTTCTCACAGCTTTAACCAATATACACATACTTACAATATACATATACTTTAAACAATATACACTAAACATACATTAAACAGTATACATTAAGCTATAATAATAATAATATACAATGTACAGTATACATTATTATTCACAGTAGAGATCCAATTATGTACAATAGGTGCTATATGATAAATGATAAATAATAAATGATACATAAATGTGTATATAATGTGTGTGTATCTACAGTGGGTTGTGCGGAGTGATATTCTGTCCAGTGTGTGTTATGATCCTGATGGATCAGGAGTTAAGTAGTCTGATTGCTTGTGGGAAGAAGCTGTTCTGGAGTCGGCTGGTGCGTGTTCTGATGCTGCGGTACCGTCTGCCTGATGGGAGCAGTGAGAGCAGCCCATGGTTCGGGTGGCTAGAGTCTCTGATGATCCTCTGAGCTCTCTTCACACACCGCCTGGCGTAAATGTCCTGGAGGGAGGGAAGCTCACCTCCGATGATGCAGCTGGCCGTGCGCACTACCCTTTGCAGGGCTTTGCGGTTGCGGGCGGTACTGTTGCCGTACCAGGTGGTGATGCAGCCAGTCAGCAGACTCTCTATGGTGCAGGTGTAGAAACGTGTGAGGATGTGGCGGTTCATTCCAAACCTCCTCAGCCGTCGCAGGAAGAAAAGGCGCTGATGAGCCTTCTTCACAACGGCCTCGGAGTGGACGGACCATGAGAGTTCCTCTGTGATGTGGACACCGAGGAACTTGAAGCTGCTGACTCTCTCCATCGGTGCTCCATCGATGGTGATGGGGCGGTGTTCTCTCTCATTCCTCCTGAAGTCGACCACCAGCTCCTTGGTCTTGCTGACATTGAGGGAGAGGTTGTGCTCCTGACACCACCGTGTCAGAGTGTGCACCTCCTCTCTGTAGGCTGTTTCATCATTGTCAGTGATGAGACCTACCACCGTCGTATCGTCAGCAAACTTGATGATGGTGTTGGAGCTGTGGGTAGCCACACAGTCTTGTGTGTACAGGGAGTACAGGAGTGGGCTGAGAACACAACCCTGAGGGGCTCCAGTGTTGAGAGTCAGTGATGAGGAGATGTTACTGCCCATTCTGACCACCTGGCGTCTGTTTGACAGGAAGTCCAGGATCCAGCTGCATAACAGGCTGTTTAAGCCTAGAGCCCGGAGTTTCATGTCAAGTATGGAGGGCACAATGGTGTTGAATGCTGAGCTGTAGTCCACAAACAGCATTCTCACATATGTGTTCCTCTTTTCCAGGTGGGAGAGAGCAGTGTGTATTGTAGATGAAATGGCATCGTCAGTGGAGCGGTTTGTGCAGTATGCAAACTGTAGTGGGTCCAGTGAGGGGGGGAGAACAGAGCAGATGTGGTTTCTGACTAGTCTCTCAAAGCATTTGCTGATGATGGGGGTCAGAGCAACAGGACGCCAGTCGTTTAAGCAGGTGGTTTTTGACTGCTTAGGTACAGGCACAATGGTGGACGTTTTGAAGCATGTGGGGACCACAGACAGGGAGAGGGACAGGTTAAAAATGTCCGTGAAAACTCCAGCCAGTTGGTGCGCGCACGCTCTGATCACACGGCCGGGAATGCCGTCTGGACCCGCGGCTTTACGGACGTTCACCCGCCGGAAGGATCGGGTTACATCCGCGACAGATACGGAGAGTGCACTAACCTCTGTATCTTCAGCCGCGAGCTCTCTCTCCGCGAGGGCGGTGTTAGTTCCCTCAAAGCGAGCATAGAAGGTGTTGAGCTCGTCCGGGAGAGAGGCAGCGGTGTTCACGGTGGAGTTTGTGTTCCCTTTATAGTCCGTGATGGTGTTAATTCCCCTCCACATGCTTCTGGAGTCGGTGGTGTTGAACTGTCCTTCAATCTTGTCCCTGTACTGCCGTTTTGCTGCTCTGATGGTTTTCCGGAGGGCATAACTTGCTTGTTTATGCTCCTCCGCATTACCGGAGTTAAAAGTGGAGGACCGCGCATTGAGTGCCGCGCGAACATCCCCGTTTAGCCACGGCTTCTGGTTAGGGTACAGCCGAATTGTTTTGGTCGGAACAACGTCATCTACGCACTTCCTGATGAAACACGTTACGCTATCAGTGTAGACCTCGATGTCGTCATCAGAGGCCGACCGGAACATCTCCCAGTCCGCGTGATCAAAACAGTCCTGTAGCATAGAATCTGATTGGTCCGACCAGCACTGGATGGTTCTGAGGGCGGGTGCTTCCTGTTTGAGTCTTTGCCTATATGCGGGCAAAAGGAGGATGGACGCGTGATCTGATTTGCCGAATGGTGGTCGTGGGAGTGATTTGTATCCATCCTTGAAGGGGGAGTAACAGTGGTCTAAAACACGGTTCCCTCGCGTGTTGAAGCTAACATGTTGGTGGTATTTAGGTGCGATGCGCTTGAAGTTGGCTTTGTTAAAGTCTCCGGTCACAATAAACGCAGCCTCAGGATGCGCGGTTTCCTGCTCAATCACTGTCCTATACAGTTCCTTTAGTGCCCGGTCTGTGTCGGCTTGCGGGGGAATATACACAGCTGTGATGATGACCGCGGTGAATTCCCTCGGTAGCCAGAATGGTCGGCACAGAAGCATGAGAAGTTCCAGATCAGGAGAACAGAAAGACTTGATAGAATGTACGTTCCTCTGATCACACCAGGATCGGTTGATCATAAAACATACACCCCCGCCTTTGCTTTTCCCTGAGAGATCTTTTTCTCTGTCCATCCGATGCACGGAGAACCCCGTGGTTTCGATGGCCGAATCTGGAATCTCAGCGGACATCCAGGTTTCTGTAAGGCAGATAATGCAGCAGTCCCTCGTGTCTCGCTGGAAAGAGATCCGCGCTCTCAGCTCACAGAGTTTATTGTCCAGAGACTGAACATTAGCCAGTAAAATACTGGGAAGCGGGGGTCGGTTTGCGCGGCGTCTTACTCTGATAAGTACGCCGGCTCTCTTCCCTCTTCTCCGGCCGCGTTTGCGTGGTCGGGCCGTCCAGACAAAGGGTTCCGCTGCTGTGTTTGTAAGCAGCGTGTCGTCACTGAAGAATTTAAAGTCCGGTTTTCGGTGTGCGATTGCCGAACCAATGTCCAAAAGTGTCTGTCTGTCGTACGTAGTAAGGCAGACAACATCCAAGACGAAAAACATAAAAACTATAAACAGAACAAACAAAAAACTACAATGTTTCACCGGAGCTCTCGACGTAGCAGCCATCCTCGGCGCCATCTTGAGACTATGATATATGCTACGATATGCTACGAGCTCTTATAAGTATCATGGAATGCTTTAATTAATACCATAACTCGGAAAGTTTGTCCTTTGTGGCCAGGGGGATAAACTTCCCGAAAATGGGTTGAAGTCCAAGTTGATAGGTATTGTACTGCTCGTTCGGTAAACCGAACGGAGTAGAGGAATTCTGAATCAATTCCTTAGAGGCTATTCTGTGATTATTTAATATAGATATATATCCAGAGTTGATTGCAATAAATTGTTGTTAACCATATAGATATTGCATAAATACCTGTTAGGTATTCCCTTTTTTGGGTGATTTTTGGAGATTTGTGATTCAATTATAACCCGTTATGATTAATCATAAATCCCTAACTATTAATACCCCTTATTCCCTATGAGCTAAATTTAATTTAATAATATATGTGACCCTAAGACGTTACACCACCCATGACCTCCCAACTCCTGGGAGTCTTCCATTCCTTCCAGATCTCCATCAGTAGATCTCGAGGGGATGGAAGAAACCATACTCAGCCCCGCATCCGTCGACATCGGCGAGCTAAATTTCGCTGATGTCGAGGGATTGCCTAGGCTGGGTATGTGTCGGTGCCGCCCTTGGACGAGATGTTATGTTTATCTCGCCTCTGGGCGGCTGGCGATACTGAGGGCTCCCATCCTGCCGGTCTCGCTGAATGGAAGGGCGTACATGTCAGTGGGTCGCGCTGCAGCGGCTTCGCACACCACAGCGGTGTTGCAGGCTTACCAGGCGGACCTGTTGAGGGACCTCGATCAGGGGGAGGGACCCCCTGAGGCGGTAGTCGAGTCGCGCCGGGCCGCGGTTTTCGCTCTCCGGGCCACCGTACAAATAGCGCTGACGGTGGCCACGGAGAGACATCTGTGGTTAAACCGTTTGGACATCGGGGAGAAAAGAGAAGTCCTTTCTCCTTGATGCCCCGGTTTCACAATCCGAACTTTTCAGCACCTCCGTAGAGGCGGTGGTGGAAAGGTTCGGAGAGGCGAAGGCGCGCTCGGCGGCATTCAGTACATGCATCCCGCTGAGGTCCGGGACCGCTCCCAGGCAGTCGGGTGTCCCCAGCCCGTCCCAGTCTGAGGGCTGGAGATGGGAACAGCGAGTCAGCGCCGCCTCTCGAGCGCCCCCGCCGTGGAGGACTGGGGCGCAGGGGAGGCAGGACACCCGCAACAGGAAGAGGAAGGAAGCCGGGGCTGGTAACCGAAAAGAACCAGCACAGGCAGCGGACTCCGCCCTATAGGACGCACAGATGAGGGATGCCTTTTTTCCCTTCCTCTTGTATTTCTCCTGGGCGCTTTACATCAGGCCGGTGGGCCTGTGTTGAGCAGAAGATGTGAAGATTCTGACGGCCTGCCTGGTTTGTTTGTTGAAAGCGCCCCCCTCAGGATGGCGGGCGGATACTAGCACGACGGCTGGTTTGAAGCATCGCGAGGAGCGATTGGTGAGTCCCCCTCTATGAGGGTGAAACATTTTCAAAACTATGTTTTTCAGGACTTCTGTACCTTCGCTCTCCTGAGAGATTATTTGGGGAGATTTGGAACGTCGCTGGATTTCGCAGGGCCTGCAGCTCCCCGTGAGTAAGCTAAGAACGATCTTCTTTGCAACATTATGTGGTTGTGTGTGAATGCCTCACTTTTGCTAGTGGAGTTGCTGCCTCTCCGTGTTATTGTTTCCCCACTAATATGGGTAACTGAATTGCGCTCTTGCCCGAGGGCTTGTAGTGTCGGGGGCGAGCTGTGTTTTTCCTAGCGTAAAAGTGTGAAGTAGCTGAAGACCGGGTATGCGTTCATGCATGAGCTGTAGTGAGATCCACGCCCAGCTCTGCGGGGCTTTGGGGAAGGGGTTTTTTTCGGGGCCTCATTATGTAATATTAGAGGTGATAATATTTCTTTCCCGAGCCCTGAGTGGATCTAGTGCGTACTTACGTCGCACCACTTGGCCTAGGCTCCGTCAAGGATGGGGGCGTTCCCTTTTAAGGAAGGTCTTTTGATATAAGAACATGGCTTTGTGTGTGCATCCTTGTTTTTGCCTCCTCTTATTACAGAGTCGTCCGGCCAAGGCCGGCCCCCTTCTCTGCGTTCTGGGGTTTCGAGTAATGCAGTTGAGGTGTTGCAGGAGACGGCGACTGTGCCAGTGGTCGTGGGGCGGAGTTAAGCGTCTTTTCGCCGGTTTGCGATTAGACTTTATCTGCTGGTTCCGCCTTTCAGAGCTTGGTGGCCGCCATCTGCTGGCGGCCCCCGGCCTCTTCCTGGAGGACGGTACGGCCGGTGGGTTGCATAATTATGTGTTATTTCACCCTTGCTCTATGTCTCTGCTTCACCTTCTTTAGGGCTCGGGTTGAGCTGAACTTCGGATAAACCTTCTGTTTGCGGTTCTGGTCGTATGCTCCCCTGAGGCTGACGCCCTCGCATTTACGGTTGGCCGCTGCATTGAGAGTAAGACAGCCGCCCGAAGCAGGTGACGTAAGTTGTACTCCCCTCGCTTTAGAGGTTTTTTTGCGTAGCACTTCTGCTGAGTACACTGCTGTTAGCAATGTGATTAGGTTCATGTCTGTAGGCACTGCCCGAGAGACTGCGCCGTCATGGAGGCCCTAGGACTAAAGCATCATAGTCCCTAGCTGCTTCTGGGATGGAGCCAGCCCCAGGTACAGGCGTAAGAGCCAGCTGGTTGTTAGTAGCCAGCTTGGGCGGTCTGGGCAGCAGGACTTCAGGACAAGAAGTCTCGACGCCATGACCTACGAGTGGGCCTTGGAGGATCTTCTCCACCGGTGTCGACGTCAGCAGTAACCTCGTCAACTAGCCTTGGGGATGAGTCCCCAGGCGCTAACTGGTTTTCCAGGCATTCGTCAGCAGCAGACAGCCGCCGTCAGCCCAGGCGCAGCAGCCAGCCTTCTTAAAGTCGCGGCAGGGTCCTGCCAGGCCTCCCTGAGGGGTAGGCTCCTGGTTTGGGTTACCTTCACTTAGGGGTCGGGCCCTGTTTGGCCTCCCTGAGAGCCTGCTGTGGTCAGCAGGCGCTGCCGGTCTCCCCCGAGGGGGAGCTACTGGCATTAGCCCCTGGACGCTGGTACGAGCTGCTAGTTGGTGGTAGGCGCTACCGGGGTAAGCAGGCTCACTTGACCTCCTCTGTGGAGGGCGTTCCTGGGCTCTAGTCACTGGATGACTAGCATGAGTGCTAGTAGGTAGTAGGCCTCAACTGGCCTCCCTCAGCGAGTTCCGGCTCCCCAGCCGCTGGGGCGTGAGCATGAAGTGCTACGAGTAGCACGTTCTGCTATCAGTTGGTAGGCACTGGGCCTCCCTGAGGGCGAGCTCCCGGTTCCCAGCCGCTGTGGCGGTGAGCATGAAGTGCTATGAGTAGCACGTTCTTCTATCAGGTGGTAGGCACTGGGCCTCCCTGACAACGAGCTCACGGTTCCCGGTCGCTGTGATAATGAGCATTGAGCGCACCATGGGTGTGGAATACTACGAGTAGCATGTCCTGCTATCAGTTGGTAGAAATGGTTGCCTCCCTGAGGGCGAGCTCCCGGTTTCCGGTTGCTGTGGCAATGAGCGTGAAGTGCTACGAGTAGCACGTTCTGCTATCAGGTTGTTAGGTATTGTGGCCTCCCTGAAGGCAAGCTCCCGGTTCCCAGTCGCTGTGGTAATGAGCGTGAAGTGCTACGAGTAGCACGTTCTGCTATCAGTCGGTAGGCACGGTTGCCTCCCTGAAAGCGAGCTCCCGATTCTCAGGCGCTGAGACGACTAGCGGAATGAAGCGCTATGCGCGGCGTGCTCTGCTATCAGATGGTAGGCACTGTTGCCTCCCTGAAAACGAGCCCCCGTTTCTCAGGCACGAGAGTGAGGCGGTTAGCGAAGCGCGACGGACGGCATGTTCTGCTACCAGGTGGAGGCATTGCGCCTCCCTGGAATCATTCCCCGGTCCCCAGTTTCGGTAACGGATCGTAGCATGGGCTGCTACGATGGCCTCCTCTGAGGGCACGCTCTGGCTCGTGGTTCCTGGTTAGGTCCAGTCACTGAGCAGAGGCTGGCTCCCCGGCCGATGTGATGAGCGCAAGTGCTATGAGTAGCACGTTCTGCTATCAGGTGGTAGGCATGGTACCTCCCTGAAAGCCAGCTCCCGGTCCCCAGCCGCTGTAGATGAGCATGAAGTGCTATGAGTAGCACGTTCAGCTAGGCTGTGACGGAGGAATGCCCGATTTCTTTGCAGTTGGTAGGCCCGCATGGCCTCCCTGGTGAAGCGAGTCCCTGGTCTTCCCAGCTACCCCGAGGGCTAGCGAGACTGCGATCAGGTATTTGGCCCGTTTTTGGCCTACCTGAGGGCGAGCGCTCCTGTTGGATGCGCGAGCAGTCGACACATGTTACCAGGTGGAGGCCCCTCTCGGCCTCCCTGGGGAACTAGTTCCCCAGGCGGGAACACATAACTGGCTTTACGCTGACAGCTAGTGGTCACCCGCTATAAGGCGCCGGTCTCTGGCCGTTCGCGAATCCTGAAGGCGGTGTCCTTACCCTAGCATGACGAGACGTTGCTGCTGCTATGCGGTCCCCACAGGAGGGGACCTTCATAGTTTGCCTACGACATGGTTACCTACCGGGCAGGCGTATGAGCTCCTCTCAAAGCGAGGGTCTGCTATGAGCTTACGGCTGCCTGGCGCTGATTTATGGTTGTAGGTCCCGCGGGGCCTCCCCGATACGATCAGCCTGAAAGGCCTTTGGCCTCCTAAGCACGTTTTAAAGTAAGTGCTTGGTAGATCCGAGGATCGAGCGGCTAGACTCCCCTCGCTGGCAAGGGTTTGAAAGCACTTCGCTGAGCGCTGCTCTCCGGGATAACCCGTCTCTGAGGTCCGGCTAGTGGATGACACTGCTTTTTTTGCAGCACCCTAGCGGGATGTCTCTTCGGAGGCGAGTACCAGAGGCTCTGTACTGTATAGACAGGGTTGACCGTATTACGTGTCCCATAGCAGACTGGGTCACCAGGTCAGGTCTCCCTGGTGGCATTCGGTGAGAAGACCTCCCGAATAGTGACTGGCACGGGTTCCCTCGTAGTTCCCTTGCCACGTTCCCTTAAAGGAACCCCTTCTAAGTCGAATGGGTTGGTTCCAGGCCTTCGAGCAAGGCCTGGGAAGGACCTCATGTGTGTGAAGGTTTCCTTCTCAGGCGATAGCTTGGGCTATGACCGTAGGTAGCGCTGTCACTGACAGCCTAATTTGACCAGAAGGGGAGTGGTTCAGGCATTTCAGCAGAATTTGCTTGTCTTGACAGTTGTCACTGCCATTGGGCATGCACTCCTGTCGGCATGGCGGCGTGGGTATATCGTTCCCCGTAGCGTCAAGCTGACCCAGCGCGAGTTCCCTTTCGAAAGGGAACGTCTCAGGTTACGAATGTAACCATTGTTCCCTGAGAACAGGGAACGAGACGCTGCGTCGCTTTGCCATGCCGCAGGGCCTGCCTGCCGAAAACAGTCCCTTCAGACGATTAGATACTGTCATGTTGGCAAGGCGCCCTTATATACTTCCTGGTCGCACCTTGATGACATCATAGGCTGTCGCCGGTCAATAGGATTGACGTTTTTTGATTGTGATTTCAGGCACCTGTCACGCTGGAGGCGTTCCCCGTAGCATCAAGCTGACGCAGCGTCTCGTTCCCTGTTCTCAGGGAACAATGGTTACATTCGTAACCTGAGACGTTTTATCCCGAGGTTTACTGCAGTCAGACGGATCCAGGCCGAATCCAGATCAGATGATGGACCTGCGCCCAGAGAAGACCAACACAGGACCCCGAAGTGTCCACAGAGACCGTGTCAATTAGTCTCCCCCTGCAACTGCTTCATCGACATGGCATCTCAATAAACCCGTCTCCAGCGTGATGACTCCGATTGTTCGAATATTACAATTAAATAATACTTAAATCGATATGTCATCTGCAATAAACCCTTCTCCAGCGTGTTGCCTCCGATTATTCGAATATTGCACTTTAAAAATTATTTAATCAACGTCATCCTCAATAAACCCGTCTCCAGCGTGTTGCCTCCGGTCCTTCGAATATATTCCGATCTATTATGACCCCTGACCTGTAAAGCTGCCAGAATAATAATAATAATACACTGTTTGTTAATTGGCCAGAGGAGAACTGGCACCCCGACTGAACCTGGTTTCTCCCAAGGTTTATTTTTCTCCATTAGGTCACCTAATGGGGTTTTGGTTTCCTTGCCACTGTTGCCTCTGGCTTGGTGTGCTCAGTTGGGGACACAAAAAAAATTTCAACTAAACATGGAAATAAATCTAATTAATAAACTAAATTAACCATATAAACTAAATTACTTATCTAATTATTGATCTAAAGCCCACACTGTCATCGTATGGAAATTTAAATTAACTGATGACATCTAAATGAATGAGTTGCACGTTTTTTGCAGTCATCCCTGACTGAATGCAGTCATTTACTTCGTGTAAGCCTAATGTTAGGATAAGCAAACTCCAACAAGTCGTAGTCCTATACATTGATTTAATTTCGTTATGCTTTTCATTTGTACTTTGAGATGGTGTCTTTTATCAGTTGTTATCATTTGTTGAATGTCACTGCCCGTAACAACTGAAATAACCCTGTATTTAACTGTATCTGTGGACATAATGTTTTTTGTGACATATAGGCCTATGTGAAGATGATGTGTTAACTTTCCCTTTTCATGAGCCAAACTATTGAACATTCTCCATGTTCCCTGGTTGTGAACTGACTGCTGTCTGGCTGTAAAAAACAGTCCTAAAAATTTTGCTGAAATTTCATTGTTTTTTTCATGTTTCCATTTTTAAAAAAATAAAAAAATAATTAAACAATACAAATTAAAATTATCACAATGTTTAAGGTTCCACTTACACCGTGAAACCAAATATTCCAGAACATCTGAATTATTACACTGATTTCCAATAGAAGAGCAGATAAAGAATATTCTTATGAACAAATTATAATTTAATTTATTTATTGTTATGCTCTTCTGTTACCTTATATGAAGCTTTAAAACTGTGTTACCCCTCTGGCAATGACTGAAATAACATCCACAACCATATCAGTTGCCTAATAAACATTTTGCAACATGATATTACTCTCTGTCATCTGCTCTTTCTTTGACCATGTGTTGCACTGTGTGCCTAGATGATACACAATGATAATCATTTATGCCTACATGATCTATTTTGATGCACAACAAACACACATTTTTTGTCTCAAAGGCCTGGTTTCACAAACAGGGTTTAGATTAAGCCAGCATTAGGCCTTAGTTAAATTAGGACATTTAGCTTTAAAGCTATACTGTGTGATATTTTCCCCCATCTAGCGGTGAAAAGATATATGACCATCCAGTAAATATTAGGTTCTGTTCCTCCCAATTCCGATTTCGTTTTAACTCCTACGGTGGCCGTTTTAGTCCAAGATTAACATGGCTTCCAGTTCAATCCAGACACGGTGCCATCGAGTGTTAAAACGTGAAAGGCGAAGCTTGAATTTACGGGTATGTCCCTCTTTGGATAATGTACTTTCAAGATGGAGGGGCAACATGGCGACCCCCATTCGAACCCCTTACCCGTATGTATTTTCAATGGCATATTATAAACTTACGAGAATACTTTATAACTTGAAAGAAGTAAATATACATTAATGAGCACTTATATTTTTGAAAGAACTAAGTGTTTTTAGCTAAGAATAAACTAAAAAAGTTACACAGTGTAGCTTTAACATTAAACATGCCTTAATAAAACACATTAATGGTTGCATCTTGAGACAAAACAATGCCACTGACATATTTTAAGATATACTTTCAGTTAAAACAGCTTAAGCCTTTTTTAAGAAACCGGGGGTATGTTTCATAAACATAGGTTCTTAAATGGGCTTCATTAGAAGCACCTTTGACTTTAAATCTTGAAAAAATAAAATTCTTTAAACTGTTGAATCTATGTTAAAACATTTATGACATTCTGTCATCTTGACTTCTTACCCCAGATAGCCACTGGACACTGTAACGGAACAGGGCCGCAACCGCAAAACTATAGAGCCGGGTCTGGCCCGCATCCGCCTCACGGACTCGTTCCTGAGTCCAAACGCACATCGGGCCGAAGCCGTTTCTGGTCTGTTTTTAGGGGTTGTTGCGGATATGTGCCAGCGCCGATCCAGCACCGCCTGATCATCCCGTTACAGATGCGTAACGAGTGCGTGAAAAGATTCCGCCTGCCGGAGCTGTGCCGGATGTGTTACGATTCCGCTTAAATCACCACTGGATTGTTATTTTGCCTTATTTTCGGCATTTTTGTCAGTTAGGGTATCATAGTAACCTACCTAGGCATAGGCCTACATTTTTCACAGTCTGTGGAATGTCCAGAAAAACATTTTCAGCCTTGGCTATAAATAAAAAGCTTGACTTGACTTGATAAAGGCTAGTTTCAGTTGGAGCAATGCGTATAGGCCTATAGGCTATAGCTGAAATAAATCGTTTTAATGATTAAAATGCATACTAAAACAACGTGAACAAAGTTAACAAACACAAAATTAATGACCACAAATTCATAGATTTAATTATAAAAACCGAACAACAAAGTCATGAACATTGTCAACAATTAACACAGAACACAGTCAACAACAAACACAGAATTAATGGATAAAAAAACCGCACATGCTATTAACACAACGTGAAAAAAAAAAACATGCACTTAAACAAAATCACTAGGTGGGTGCTGTGGCAGCTGTTGCTGTTGCTGCTCCTGCTGCTGACGTGCCAGTCTCTCCTGGCGCCCTCCACTCCTGTCCTGGTAAGATAAAAAAAGAGAGAAATTAATACTTTTATTCATCAAACATGCTTTAAATTGATCAAGTGGCATTTATAATATAACAAAAGATTTATCCATGCTTTATTAAATGCAAATAAATGCTGTTCATTTAACTTTCTATTCATTAAAAAATCCTGAAAAATAAAATGCGTCATGGTTTCCACAGCTGTTTTCAACAATGATTATAATCATAAATGTTTCCTTTTCATCAAATCATCATATTAGAATGATTTCAGAAGGATCATGTGATACTGAAGACTGGAGTAATGATGCTGAAAATTCAACTTTGATCACAGGAATAAATTACACTTTACTATTATCATTACAAATTAAAACATCTGTGAATATGTTAATATATTTCGCAATATTAATGTTTTAACTGTATTTTTTATTAAATAAATGCAGCCTTGGCAAGCAGAAGATACTTAAAAGGCTGTCAGTTAGCACTGCATTATTCATATTTTTTATTGTCAATAAATACCTTGAGATGGCTGGAAAACCACAAACCATATTGTCGCAATCGTGTTTCCCTTTCGAAAGGGAACTCGCGCTGCGTCAGCTTGACGCTACGGGGAACGCCTTCCAGCGTGACAGAGTGTCTGAACTACTATCGAATCACGGCAATCCTATTGACCGGCGACAGCCTATGATGTCATCAAGGTGCGACCAGGAAGTATAAAAGGGTGCCTTGCCAACATGACACCGCTTCTTCGTCTTCAGGGACTGTTTTGTCTGAATTGCTTCGAGTTAAGGTAATCCAAATTCATTATTGTATACACACAAGCTGTGTGTTTCTGCCTGGGATCAAGAGCATGCACAGTCAGCTCTTATCGAGTTGTCTGTTTGTTTGTTTAATGTGAGCGTTTGTCAATCTGAGATCGCTCTGCTCTCGTCTGATTCTCTTCCTGAGGGAAGAGGGTTTGGCATCCGAGACTGATGATGCGGTCCCCTCTCATGTCGAGGCTGAGCGCGGACGCACGTCATGGTTTCCCGGATAGAGCTCGCTGAATCGTCACGGGAAGGCATTCTTCCCTTTGACGATCTGGCGGCTGACGAGACTTGTTTGCAAGTGCTCTAGGGATGGCTGTGAGAAGGAGGACTAATCTTCTCAGCCATCCCGACTGTGTATGCTGAGCCGATGAATGTTATGAAACGCGCTGCAGGCGGGCTGCGGCCGCTGTGTTGTCGCGTTAGAGGAGAGATCGCTCATGTTGGAATAAACGATCGATCTCTCCCCAGCCATAATCATTGGCTCAGTTGGGCTTTCATTCCTTCCTGATCTTCCTAATTAGATCGAGAGGGCATGGAATAACCTATGTTCGGTTCATGTTCACTGATATCAGCGGTATGACATCAGCAGTGTGCCGCTGATGTCGGGAGGATGGTAGAATATGGGTATGTGTCGTTGCCTCCGATTAATGGGATGTTTATCTCTGGGAAGCTGAGCGCTCCAACCCTGCCACCTAAACGATGTGTCATTTTTTGGCAGGGCATACACAGCAGCGGGTCAGCCCGGTGCTAATTCTTACACCATGGCGGGGTTTTCATGTGCACCAGGCCGGTTTGCTGAGGGATCTCGATCAGGGAAGGTTTTTTCCTGATGCGGTGGTTGCACAACAGGCGGAGTCTGGGCCTGAGGGCCAGCATCGCCGAGGAATAGCGAACTTTTGGCAGCGTCTGAGGACCTGCATGCCACTGAGATCCGGGTCCCAGGCAGGCGGGAGGCGTCACGGTCCTAGGACCGGAGACAGGGCCCAATGGCCAGCATTGCCTCTCGTGCGCCCCCACAGTCGGGGGTGGGGCACAGAGAGGCGGACTCCCGGGAGAAGTAGGAGCTGTGTATCACAAAACGCAGTCAGCGTTCATGATGGATCTCCTCCCTGAGGGTGAGATGAGAAATTACATTGACCAGAAAACTCACTCCTCTTCTTCATCATCTCCCCAGGCGCTTCTTACATCCGGCCTAGGTGGGTCCACGATGATGTGCTAGGGCCCGCCTGGCTGGTTTGTGAGTGCGCCCCCTCAGGCCCGTGGTAGCGGTACACCTAAGCATACACGGGAATTAAGCTTGTGGGTGGATATCATGGCGCGCCGCAGGCGAGCGGGTAAGTCCCCTATAAGAGGGAAAAATATTATATATTTTCTGACTTATGCTCCCTGTAGAGGGCTTCGGGGGTCGCTGTGGATCGTTGGATATTTCCTAGGGCCTGTAGTTCCCCTGTTAGGTGGGCTAGAACGATAAAATATTATTTACCAGTTGCTTAAGCTTGGTATAAGTGAGCTAGTATTACTAGTGGAAGCCAGCAAACACTATATATGGTACACGCTGTGAGAGCTGTACAGCCCTTTTTATTCCCAGACCTAAAAAGCTAAGATGCGCTAGAATTAGCGCTGGGAATGCCACTCATTTCCTGCGGGTGTGTAGCGGTTATATATGAAAGAAAAAAAAAAGGGTTTTTTTGTGTTAAGAGAAGGCCAGGCATTTTTTCCTCCTAGTATTAAGCTGCTAACTGGTAGCCGCCTCAGGGTAAGGCGGTCTGTATCTTCTCTCAGTGTAAATTTCTGGAGAATACAGGATCAGACCATGCTAGAACTACAGTTAGATCTAGAGCCAGATCTATTTAACGACTGGCACTTCTACCCGAGTGCCCCTTTTTGCATGGTGCAATAGTAGCGGCCCTTTTATGGACCTCGGGTACAGATCTAGATTGGCCTAGGCTTTCTAGGGATTACGGAGATGCACGCCAAGAAAGCGTCTGCACTCCGGGTAGCTGTTCCTTTTCTGAATCTAGCTTTATTACTGTCCCTAATGTAGCCTCCTCTTGTGTAGAGTAGTCCGGCCAAGGCCCGCCCCCTTACCTGCGTTCTGGGGCTTTTTCTAGTAATGCAGGTTGGTGCTGTGCAGAATTGATAGCGACTTAGCCAGTAGTCGTGGGGCAGGGTTGAGGCGTTTTTCATGCAGACACGAAAATTCCGTATGCATAGCTCAGCCCGGCTTTCCAGAGCTAGTTTCTAGAGGCCGCCAGTTTTTTGGCAGGCGCTGGCCCTTCCTGTATATGCCCTGGCCAGTTGATAGTACTCCCCTGACAAGGCAGGGTAGATTTGAGTACCTCCACTCCTAGCTCTGTATCATTCTGCCTCACCCATGGCTCGGGTCGAGCAGCACTTTTCAACCCTTTGTTTATGTTGGTTTGGTCGTGAACTCCCTTGTAGCCAGAGCATTGCCATGGCTGACGCCCTTGCACGGTATGGTAGGCCGCTATTAAAGCTAGGACCTCCATGAGGTGGGTGGCGTATGTGGTACTCCCCCCGCTTAGGGGGTACAGGGCGTTTGGTTTGCAGAGTACCCTGCTATGGACAATGTGATTAGGTTCCAGTGCTTGTAGGCGCTGCCGATAAGACTGCACCATTATACAGTTGGCTCCAGAAGGAATTGGAGGCCTCCAGGATGGGTCACCCAGCTAGGCTGGGATGGATTGTAGGACCAGCTGGCTGTGAGTAGCCAGCTGGGGCAGTCTTGGCAGTAGACTCCAGTTCAGGTAGTAGGCCTCAGACAGGCCTCCTTGCGAGTGAGTCCCGACGGTTGGGGAGGTTGGCAATTTTATTAGCTGCAACCTGGAAAATAGGTAGTCAGCCTTGGTAGGCCTCTGCAAAGTTCGGCCCCATGTGTATTGCGGTATATATTGCTCCCCAACGATGTCGGCTTCAAGTAGCAGAATTTCCCAACTAATAACCCTATTTAGCAGTTGGATGTTAATTTTTGTCAGCCAGCAGAGAAGCTACTGTCAGCCCAAGGTTATAACAGCATAACAGTTTTTCACTCTTGCCACCAGGAAGCCGTCCCTGCAGGCCTGCTGTGAGGTGGTAGGCCCCATCGGGCCTCCCTGAAGGCAGGCTCCCATTCGCCAGTCGCTGTGTCAGCTAGCATGGGCTGCTAAGCTGTTGATGGGTGGTAGGCCGCACCAGGCCACCCTGAAGACTCGGCATGAGGTAGCAGGCCTCACCAGACCTCCCTTGAGGGCGCAGGCTTGGGCTCAGTCACTTGGTGGGTTGTGATGAACCGTTGGCAGGTAGTAGGCCTCACCAGGCCTCCCTGAAGGAGCACTCCTGTTTGCCAGTCGCCGTGTCAGCTAGCATAGGATCTGCTAGGCTGCTGCTGGGTGGTAGGCCGTACTAGGCCTCCCTGAAGACTGGTCGCAAGGTAGTAGGCCTCGCCAGGCCTCCCTGAAGGAGGACTCCTGTTTGCCAGTCGCCGTGCCAGCTAGCACACAAACTGCTAGGCTGCTGCAGGGTAGTAGGCCGCACTAGGCCTCCCTGAAGACTGGTCGTAAGGTAGCAGGCCCCGCTGGGCCTCCCTGAAGGAGGGCTCCTGTTTGCCAGTCGCCGTGCCAGCTAGCACACAAACTGCTAGGCTGCTGCTGGGTAGTAGGCCGCACTAGGCCTCCCTGTAGACTGATTGTAAGGCTTTGCTGGGCCTCTCTAAGGGCCCATTATCGAGTTGTAGGCCTTACTAGGCCTATTCAACTCCTAGTATAAGGTAGTAGGCCTCACCAGGCCTCCCTGAGGGCATGTTCTGGGCTCCTGGATCATCAAAATGAGAAACAGTTAGCACGAGTCGCCTGCAGGTAGCAGGCTGGACCTCCCTGCAGGCCCGCTATCAGGTAGTAGGCCTCACTAGGCCTCCCTTGAGGGCGAGTTCCTGAGTTAGGATGCTCGGGTAACTAGCAATGCTTGCTGTCAGGTAGTAGGCCTCTACAGGCCTCCCTAAAAAGCCTGTTATCGGGTGGTAGGCCTCAACAGGCCTCCCCAAGGGTGAGTTCCCGAGTCAGAGGTGCTCGGGCAGCTGGCTTAGTTTGCTACCAGACGGTAGGCCTAAGCACTAAACCTCCCCTAAGGCTCGCTAAACAGGCCCTAAGGGCTTGCTATCAGGTAGTAGGCCTCACAAGGCCTCCCTGAGGATGAGTTCCTGAGTCAGACGCTCAGGCAGTTAGCAAAGCTTGCTATCAGGTAGTAGGCCTCACAAAGCCTCCCTGAGGGTTACTTCCCGAGTCAGGATGCTCGGTTAACTGTTGTAGCTTGACTATCAGGTAGTAGGCCTCCATTAGGCCTCCCTGAGAAAATGAGTTTCCGTTTTTCAGCTACCTTGACGGTCGGCTTCAACTGCGATCAGGTAGTAGGCCTCACAAGGCCTCCCTGAGGGTTACTTCCCGAGTCAGGATGCTCGGTTAACTGTTGTAGCTTGACTATCAGGTAGTAGGCCTCCATTAGGCCTCCCTGAGAAAACGAGTTTCCGTTTTTCAGCTACCTTGACAGTCGGCTTCAACTGCGATCAGGTAGTAGGCCTCACCAGGCCTCCCTCTAAGCGAGTTCCTGAGCCTGATTTCTCAGGCTTCTCTGGCATATATTCCTATTATACAATGGGCCTCACTAGGCCTCCCTAAACGGGTCTTTGGTTCTCAGTGCGAGTACTGCTAACTGGCGTAACGCTGACAGCCAGTGGTGACTTGCTATCAGTGATCTGGCCCTTAGCCGGCAGCATCTGGTAAAGTCTTACCCTGGCGCGACTGGTGTCGCTTCTGCTACTTGGTCCCCAAGGAGGGGATTTCAGCCTGCAACCTGGTTTACCTACCGGGCAGCCCCCTTTAAGCTCCCCTCCTTTCGGAGGGTCGTATGTGAGCCGAAGCTGCCTGGGCCTGATCGGGTGGTCGTAGGCCCCTAGGGTGGCCTCCCAATTAGATCAGCTTTTAGGCCAGTCTGGCCTCCTGAGTGTTTCTATCTGATAATAGCTCAGTAGATCCTAGGATCGAGCAGATTAACTCCCCTCGCTGGCAAGGGTAGAAAGCGCTATGCTGAGTACTGCACTCCAGGATTCCCGTCTCTGAGATCCGGTCTGAGGAGGACATTGCCATTCTGCAGTCCCTTGGACTGGATGCCTCTCAAAGAGGCGAGGACCCAGAAGCTCTGTTATCGAACAGACAGGGATGGCCCGGCTGAAGCGCCCGTTAAAAAAGGCACCAAGCTAGGCCTCCTTGGTGGCAGTAGTGACTGGCTGGGGCGCCCTGGGGCCCCCTAGCCACATTCCCTTAAAGGAGCCCCCTTCTTTCGAATGGGTTGGATCCAGGCCTTTGAGCGGCCTGGGTAGAACTTCTCTAAGTGTTCGAAGATTCCTACTCAGGCTTATAGCTTGGGCTATGACCGTAGGGAATGCTGTCACTGACAGCCTCTGTGACCAGAGGGGGGGTGGTTCAGGCATTTCAGTTGAATTTGCTTGTTCTGACAGTTGTCACTGCCAGTGGGCATGCACTCCCCTCAGCATGGCGGCGTTGGTATTTCGTTCCCCGTAGCGTCAAGCTGACGCAGTGCGAGTTCCCTTTCGAAAGGGAACGTCTCCGGTTACGTATGTAACCTAGGTTCCCTGAGAACAGGGAACGAGACGCTGCGTCGCTTTGCCATGCCTCAGGGTTTGCCTGCCAAACAGTCCCTTCAGACGAAGGGCGGTGTCATGTTGGCAAGGCACCCTTTTATACTTCCTGGTCGCACCTTGATGACATCATAGGCTGTCGCCGGTCAATAGGATTGCCGTGATTCGATAGTAGTTCAGACACCTGTCACGCTGGAAGGCGTTCCCCGTAGCGTCAAGCTGACGCAGCGTCTCGTTCCCTGTTCTCAGGGAACCTAGGTTACATACGTAACCGGAGACGTTGTTGTCACGTTTCATCAGTCATAGCGATTATTTTTATTCAGCTGCTGCTCCAGCGCTGAATGCCTTTGGAACGTGACAGGGTTTACTTCTACGAAACAGAAGTAAAGAGAGCGCGCCCTCCGGCTTCGAGTATGAATTGGAGTCTTGCACGAGAGTGTTAGTACTCCATAGTGTTCAGATAGCCTCGTTTTTGGATACGAATAAAATAACAGGGCATGTATAGATTATTTTGTTTCTTTGAATTTAAATCTAGATTTATTTATGTTGGCTTCTACGTAAACGAACTTGCTTGTGTAACAGACGTAGGCCAGTAAGAGCGGTGCGACTAGACCCCGGTTCGAATCCCGCACGGAGCGGGTCGACTAGGACCGGCGCAACCCGGTAAAAGTGCGGGGGACGAATGCACGTTTTATTAAAAGTGCGTAATCTACGCCCATGAGTAATTAATGACAGAATTTTCATTTTTGGGTGAACTAACCCTTTAAGCTCACAATGTTGCATGTCATTTTCATGAATGTGTGCCTGCAATTCAGCGCTTTAACGGCATAGCAGCTAAAGCTAAGATAAGGTGACCAGATGTCCAAGACCAAAACCGCGGGGACATAATCCCAAAATTTTGGAAAAAACGGGGACATTTTTAGTTTGACTGTCAATCTGATTGAAATACATACAAGTTTTATCTTCAAAAAACAGGGACATAGTTGTTTTCTGTATTTTCCTGGAGGCAACCAAAAACGGGGACTGTCTGGACATCCTAAGCTAAAATACCTTTTAAAATTCAGCACATTAGCGCAAATATATGCCATGATATTAAAAAGTTGATTCGGTTATTCTATAATTGGGCCTTCTGTGCTACACTCATAGGCTATTTGTATTGCGCAGCTAGCGCTATAGCAGATGCGGCTTTAACATAACACGGTGCGCAAATAACAGCCTGTAACTGCTATCTACAAAGCAAACAGCCAGGGCCGTGCAGAGACCGTTGGAGGGGCAGGTGCTCAAAGTATAAAAGGGGCACATGGAACAAGGCTTTTAATCGGGCTGTGCTCAAAATATCAATACAGCAATATATTGTGACGCATTCCTTTCTGATACGCGTTCCGATACGGATGTTTCTGTATTGATATGGTAGCAAATGCTTTGATGCAGTTTTGAAAAAGAAAGAGAATAAAAAAAGACCATTTAAAGGTTAAAAGTTAAAAAAAAAAATTATTGGCACCTATTAATAACTCTGGGATTAGAAACTGTTCTTATACTTATGATTCAGTTATACAGAATAGTAAAGAACAGCTGTTATAGTAAACTGTGTAGGACATGGTCATTATTCAAAATCAACGTGGCCCGTTTCGTACAGTACAGAATAGTTTTATTTAATGCCATGTCAGTATCTGTGGCTATTTTCATGGCAAAAACTGAATTACAAATATACAAGAGTTACATTTATCCAATAAAAATAAAAACCAAGCAAACACAAAAAAAAATCACAGCAATCTTATACAAGATTTTTAACATTAACGTCTAAAAAATTTCTGGTAAAATCTTAAAATCTTAAATTCCTAAATAAATCCTTTAGTGGGTTTGCTGCCTTTGCTGTTGTTGTTGCTGCTGATGCTGCTGGAGTATATCTGAGACTATAGAAATTAAAACAAGCATATGAGATATATTAGCTGATTAAACAATTGTTATGTGACCATGACAAGATGTAAAGATTGCTGAAAGTGTTTGTAACTCGCTCACTGTGCTGCAACTGCTGCCAAGGCTGACTGCTACAAGAAGAGGGAGATGTTCATATAGGCTGCTGCACACCAAGAGCTGTGGAGAGAAAATAAGATATCAGATTCAGAAAAGCATCTGAGAAAGAAACAATAGGGGGAACGGATGAGGGCCATGCCAGGGGTAAGAGTGAAACAGAAAAATCTATATAGACAGTGATCATGATTTCATGATTTCCGTCGGTGTGTGAATGAGTGTATGAATGGGTGAATGTGAGGCAATGTGTAAAGCGCTTTGGATGGCCATGGGTCTGTTAAAAGCGCTATATAAATGCAGTCCATTTACCATTTACCATTTACAGAAAACGTAAACGTTAACATAACACCTTTCTGAACTGCACAAATAATAAACTAAATACAGATGAATTATCATTAAAGCTACACTTTTCTCTGTGATGAACATTATTGACATGAACATGATTGAATCCTGTTCTGAATTTATATATTTTTTTAATGATAATAAAAACAGATATAGGCTAATTCAGAGGACGAAAAATCAGTATATTACCAGTGTTGGAATAAGTTTTTTAAATAAATACTGGAATAAAACTAATAGTTTGAAGTATAAACAGTTTTTAGTAAAATAACATAAAAAGACAAGACTGTGTAACTCTACGCCCGTGAAACTTTTCTCCCTCACAGCAAACTAATGTTAACGTTACTTCTACAGGCTACACATACAGGAAACAGCAATATAAACAACAGCTCCATGCTCTCTCCACGTCGTTCTTGTGAAATAATACAAAATAATAAGTAAACAAACACTTTGTTCGCTGAGAACAACACTTACCAGCAGCCGCGGTATTGAAGAATCCTCTCCTGTCAGTCCACTAGGCACTGGCGCGCGCGTGAGTGGCGCGTGAGAGATGAGGTCGTCGGGTGAAAGGTCATCATCATGTGATTCATTTTATTCACGGATAAATTATTATTCATTAATTTTACTAATAGTTAGATTGGGCAGGCCTTCACAAAAGGGCCTTTAATTACATATATATATATATATATATATATATATATATATATATATACATAAAAATTTGTTTTGCCTTGACAAAAAGGGCACTTTGGGCATCAAGGGGCAAAGAGGCAGGTGCTCAAGCACCCTCCGCCCCCCTCTGCACGTGCCTGCAAACAGCATTTAACTTGCACGTTTAAGTAATAGACAGTACATTAGAATAAACACATACATAGATGTACATAATAAACACGTAGAATAAACACATAAAAACTTACGTGTGGTAGCCTATAGCTCGTCAGATAAATCTGCGTCGACAGCTTGGTTTGATATATTCTTTTTTTTGCCGCTTCTGATTGAAGTCCGTAGTACGGATGTGGACCGTATCTGCAAGACGACAGCCAAGCGAGACCCAATAACGTTCACTTGGCGCTGTCGTAAAACGGACCTAAAACGGTGCTCAAACGGACCTGTGCTGTAGCATCACAAAATGTTGCTGTATAGTTTTTAAACACTGATAATATTGCTAAGCTTAATGACAATGCATTTATCTCATGCTCTAGATAGAAGAAGAAAAATATGCAGACAGGTAAGCATGTTGTTTTGAAAATGTTTATTCCACGGAGTTCTTCACACAGTTTGAGAAAGTATTTCGGATGTGGTCCACATCAGGTAGTCTCTGTCAAAACAGTGTTGGCTCAAATCTACTATATATATATGCAAGTTAAGTCTAGGCGTGACCATATAGCTTTTCTCTGCTTTCCTAGTGAAATATAAAACTCAGTAACAATATTAACACTAAAACATAAATAATATATAATTTATTCATGTCACGTTTCAAGTCAACTGAACCCTAATACCTTTACCGAATGCACGGAGCATATTTGCAATGTGCAAAACGACAAACATGACATTTGAACGTCCACATTATTGAGTACTGTTCGTTTTACTAGAGATTTTTTTAAACATCTTTATTCATATTTATTGCATGCTTGTAAATAGTTATATGTACTCCAAAATAGGGAAAAAAACTAAAATATACTCACCAATTGTCACGCGGATGTTGTGAGGGAGATGCAAAATGCCGTGTGCAAGCGAAATTCAAAGCAGTGGGAAAAAATAGCAACATAAACATGTAAACCATAGTGTGTACACGCTAACAAATAATGTGAGAGGTTTTGAATGAAAAAAATTAAGCAAAACATTCAGAGTGCTCACCTGCACGCGGTCATCCACCAAGAGCGCCATTGTGACTGCGAAAACTCACACGTGTCAAGGTTGATGTGTTACCATGGAAATTAGAATGCGGGTCATTACATAATAACGGTCGCATTAAAAAACTCACGCCAGGCTGCCAGTCGGAATATTTAGAACTTACGTGCGAAAGGGTTAAAGGTCCCGTTCTTCGTGTTTTTTGAAGCTTTGATTGTGTTTACAGTGTGCAATATAACATGTGTTCATGTTTCGCGTGTAAAAAAACAAATTTTTCACACAATTTACTTATCTGTATACCGCTGTTTTCACTGTCCTAAAAACGGCTGATGACTTCCTTGTTCTATGAAGTCCCTCCTTCAGAAATATGTAACGAGTTCTGATTGTGCCAGCGGTTCCCGTGTTGGGATTTGACCGCACCTTAGCGAACGTGTCACGGTTCCTGTGTTGTGATTCGACAGCAGCTTAGCGCACGTGGAAAGGTCACGCCTCTTAACGGTGTAATAATTTCACTTTTGGGCCCAAACAAGGGACGCCAATTATGTAGTGATTTTACCTTCGTCCATCCAAGGACGTTAAGTAAGGTAGTGATTGGTACTCACGTCACCGCATACGTTGTGATTTTTGGATCACACGTCACTTAAGGTGTGGTTATGAGTACATCAGATGACCACCTTCCCCCTCTCTTAGTTTGGGACACTAATCAAGGTTTTTTACCTTGGCTCTATGAGAACGCTCCAAACGGGAGGTGGTTCAATCATTTTAGATTGAATGTAAAGTGGGGAGAGTTGGTCAGCTGATTTATCTGAAAGATTGGTGAGATTTCTAACCTGTAGAGCCTTTTCTGTATTATCAGCACAAGTAAGACACAATTGTAATAAAATAGATTTTATTAACAAAAGATAAACAAGAATAACTAACACCACTACTAAATGAATACAATCAATGATAACAGAATAAAGTGCATAAGATATATAAAATACATGTGATTAAGTTGAGTGTGGCTATGGAAGAGTTGCGTTATCTTATGGAAAGATAAACTGTTGTTTCTCTGAAACTAAGGTGACGAACCTTATTATGCATCAAACAAATAACGAAAGATTATTTGTTATTAACTAGCATCAGTTAAATTACCTCTAATGTAAATTAGAAAATCATATACTGATATATACAACAATGCCAAGGTTTCTGGAAAGAGGTTTGGTTAAGTGATATTTACGTTCCACTTGGTTGAGTAAGCAGTCCGATGGAGCAGTTCTTCCACTGGTTGTGCTGGGTGAAAATGCAGTGGGAAAGGAGCTGGAATCCGTTTCAACAGTCTTGAACACGAAGATCTGTGGGATGCTGATCTCCTGGAGCACCAAAGGGTCCTAAAATCTGGAACACGCAGATGAGGCCCTGAAGTAGGTGCAGAAGGTCCTTAATCTGGAACACGCAGACGAAGGAACCTCGAAGTGAAGGTTTGCTCTCCTGAGCTTTACCTTGTTGCAAATGTCTCTGTGTGTCTTCTGACTCTGTGGGTCAGACACTCAGGACTTGGTCAATCCGCTTTGGTCTCTCTGGCATGGAGACTCGGGACATGCTGTAGTCTCGCTGGACTAAAACTCTGAACGTATTGGTTGTTAATGTCTCTTTCCTCACAGGCTGGAGGCTCAGAACGTGGTCATATCTGTTGCTGCCTCACAAGCGGTACATTCAGATCCTTGGATCTTTTGTTGTCTCTCTGGATGAACCAGAGGCTCAGAACGTGGTTGCTCTGTCACAGTCTTATCCTCGCGGGACAGACTCAGAACAAGGTGAACTGTTTGTCTCTCTCAGGGAGAAACTCAGAACATTACGGTGTATCTGTTATGTCTCTCTTGAAGGGAGACTCAGAACAAGGTGTGTCTGTTGAAAGGGTACCTTTATCCTTTTTCCGAATAGGAGGAGATTGCAATTTGGCACTTCTCCATTCCAGTGTTGCGATTGGCTGCTGGCATCAGAGGGGGTCCACCGTGAGACTCACCCTCCTTTCTCCTGTGAAACTCATTTGCATACTGGACACAGTTAGAAGTCTTTAAAGTGTCTTTAAAGTTTACCAATGCATTTCTCACTTTCCAAACCACCATCAGAATACCCTTGGCAATATTCTAAACAAATAGAAACCAAACATGATGGGAAAAGATTGAACTGTTCATTCATTGATTTGTTCATTAACAGCTGACTCTGTGTAAGATGTTGCATTACAAATAGCTGTCACTGAGAATACTTATTTCTCTGAATAAGTATGAAATGGATGTGTGTACTTTACATCAGTCTTAAGTTTTCCAAACATAGTTATGAATGGATTTGGATGTGGTCTTTCTTTCACCCACTACTGCTAAGGTCCTGTGGAATTTTTATGGCAGTCATAGACCAGGACACTAGGGATTTGGCTGAAGGGCAGAAACTGCATGTGGACCAATGAGATGTCTTGTCCTTCCTAGGCTTGGTACAAGAGGTGGTCTTTTTGACTTCTAAGAGGTGTCTGGCTGTTGTCCAAGCATCTTTATCTTGATGGCGTTGGACAGTTTGTTTGTGTCAGTCTACCAAGATCCAATCAAAATGTAGCAAACCTTTGTCCACTGTTATGGACAGAGAGGAGCCCGGCCATAAACTGGGCCCTGGAATGTGCTGTCCACTACAACGGGGTGATGCATGCGCTCAATGATCTCTACAGCGTCCCTGGGAAAGCCAAACAAAGGTGATTTGATTCCGGGATGAAAATTCAATTCAATTCAAATTTATTTGTACAGCGCTTTTCACAATACACATTGTTTCAAAGCAGCTTTACAGAAAGTGCATTTCATAGATGAACAGTATAAAAAAATTTTAGAAACACAATGTTAAAGAACAATGTTCGAAAAAGATAATCAGTCGTGTATTAATTTAGGCCATAACAATGCTGGCGTTGAGTCGTCTCTTCACAGGCGTGGAGTCGTCTCATCACAGGTGTTGGGGCATCCGAAGTCTTCATGAGAGGCTGGATACAAACTGGAGCTGACGAACTATTTACCTCGGGACTAGTGTCCCGAGATAACAACAGAAAAGCAGATGGGAAATAATTAGCGTAGCTGCTGTTCAGAATATTATATTAATGCTGTTGTTTCCATTTAACTGTAGTATAAAAGGTAATTATAATGTGAATGCTTGGCTAAAGAGATGTCTTTAATCTAGTTTTAAACTGGGACAGCGTGTCTGAACCTCGGACAATATCAGGAAGACTATTCCAGAGTTTAGGAGCCAAATGTGAAAAAGCCCTCCCTCCTTTAGTGGACTTGGATATCCTAGGAATGACCAGAAGCCTAGAGTTTAGTGACCTTAAAGAGCGCGATGGGTTGTAGGGCGATAGAAGATCCGTTAGATACACTGGAGCTAAACCATTTAGGGCTTTATAGGTCAGTAGCAATACTTTGTAATTGATACGGAACTTAATAGGTAACCAGTGTAGAGATGATAAAATTGGTGTTATATGATCATATTTTCTTGACCTAGTAAGAACTCTAGCAGCTGCGTTTTGGACTAACTGTAGTTTGTTTATTGAGGATGCAGGACAACCAGCTAATAAAGCATTACAGTAATCTAATCTCGAGGTCATGAATGCATGAACTAACTTTTCTGCATCAGGAATAGATAGCATGTTACGTAGCTTAGCAATGTTTCTAAGGTGGAAAAATGCCGTTCTTGTAACATATGAAATATGATTTTCGAATGTCAGGTTGCGGTCTAGTATAACACCTAGGTCTTTTACTGTAGTGGATAAAGTGACAGGACATCCTTCCAGGGTAAAGTTGTATTGTGCGAGGTTTTGTGGGCAGTTTTTTGGACCAATAAGTAATACCTCCGTTTTATCTGAATTTAATAGCAGAAAATTACACGTCATCCAGTATTTAATATCTTCAACACATGCTGTCAGTTTAGATAATTTAGCGTTTTCGTCCGGTCGTGATGAAATATATAATTGAGTGTCATCAGCATAACAGTGGAAATTAATTCCATGTTTTCTTATAATATTACCAAGCGGTAGCATATATATTGAGAATAGCAGAGGGCCTAATACGGATCCTTGCAGCACCCCATAGTCTACTGACATCATCCTGGATTTTTCCCCATTTAGACAGACAAAATGGTAGCGGTCTGATAAGTACGATCTAAACCAGTTTAATGCCTGTCCCTGAACACCAGTATAATTTTGAAGTCGATCTATGAGTATTTTATGATCTATAGTATCGAACGCAGCACTAAGATCGAGTAGAACTAGTATTGAGATACAGCCTTGGTCAGAAGCTAGAAGTAAATCATTTGTGATTTTAACGAGCGCAGTTTCTGTGCTATGATGCGGCCTGAATCCTGATTGAAATTTTTCATATATATCATTTTCTTGCAAGAAAGAGCACAATTGAGCGGACACAACTTTTTCTAGTATTTTAGACATAAATGGAAGATTTGAAATTGGTCTGTAATTTGCTAGGTTATTATGATCTAATTGTGGCTTCTTAATGAGAGGTTTTATGACTGCCAGCTTGAATATTCTTGGAACATGACCTAAAGATAAAGACGAGTTAATAATATTGAGAAGAGGCTCTTCCAATACAGGTAACAACTCTTTGAGTAGTTTAGTGGGTATTGGATCTAATAAACATGTTGTTGGTTTAGATGCAATGATAAGTTTATTTAGCTCTTCCTGTCCTATAATTGTAAAGCGGTGTAGTAGTTCTTGAGGGGCGATAGTAGCGGTTGAATCATAAGACATCATTAAAGATTGTACATTTACAATTTTATTTCTGATGTTTTCTATTTTCTCAGTGAAGAAATTCATAAAATCATTACTACTAAACTGTAACGGAATATTTTTCTCAGGCGATGCTTGTTTATTTGTTAGTCTAGCCACGGTGTTAAATAAAAACCTTGGGTTATTTTGATTATTTTCTATTAGTTTGCGGAGATGCTCAGCCCTGGCTGCTTTTAGGGCCTTTTTATAACGTGACATACTATCTCTCCATGCGATTCTAAAGACCTCTAAATTATTTTGTTTCCATTTACGCTCTAAGTTACGAGTTTCTCTCTTGATAACATGTGTAGCACTGTTGTACCATGGTGCTTTAGTTTTCTCTCTAACCTTTTTTAATCTAATTGGTGCAACAATTTCTAATGTGCTAGATAAAATGTTGCTCATACTGCTAGTCATTTCCTCTAGTTCATCTGTTTGTTTGGGTTCACTGAGCAGCTGAGACAGATCAGGTAAGCTATTTGAGAATCTATCTATAGTGGTTGGAATGATTGTTCTGCCTGGTCGATAACGTGGCGCAACATGACAAATTTCAGCAGTACGCAGTATGCAAGTTACCATGTAATGGTCAGTGACATCATCACTTTGCGGTATAATATCTATATCGGTTGGGTTGGTTCCATGTGATATAATTAAATCTAGTGTGTGATTAAGACGATGAGTGGGACCAGTGATGTTTTGCTTGATCCCAAAGGAGTTTAATAGATCTGTAAACGCAGCCCCTAATGCATCATTTGTGTTATCTACGTGTATGTTAAAATCTCCAACAATTAATGCTTTATCGACGTTGACCAACAGATCTGAGAGAAAGTCTGCAAACTCTTTTAAGAAATCAGCATAGGGCCCTGGAGGTCTATACACAGTAGCCAAGGCTAGAGATAATACGGATTTCTTTCTTGCATCTAAGAGCGTAACATTTAGCACTAGTACTTCAAACGAATTAAACCTGTGACCTGTTTTCTGAGTAACACAGTGGTCGGGAACCTATGGCTCGCGAGCCACACCTGGCTCTTTGACAAAAATAATGTGGCTCAGGTCTCTCACCCTTTACCAACAAATGATCGATAGAAAAAAAATGAGACACATCAACAGAGATCCGCTCTCTGCAGAAAAAAGCAGCCAATTACAATTCCCTTGTTGTACAGCCTACCGTTAATGAAACGTATGATAATAGTTAATATTCAAGTTGTGCGTGTTCAGTTCAGTGCTGTTCGCGAGTGTCACGAGTCGCGACAGCAATCAATACCCACTTACGTTTCTGTGGTAACAGCTTCTGCTCTGGGATTCAAGCAGCTGTGGCTTGTTAAAGGTAACCGAAAACTATTTTTAGAACAGCAGCGAAAATGTAAAAGTAGGCTATATAAACGTTAATATATCCTTTTATTGAAACTGGTGGTCTGCTGTGAAGAGACATTTCGAAACATTTCACTCGCAGGTACTTTCGCTTTTGCCGTAGAGACCCTTGTGATAAATAAATGTGTATTTATGATAATCCACGCAGATTTCAGTTGACGGAAATAAATTATAAAAGCGTGATAAGTCACGCGTGATAAGTTACTGACAGGATGCTGTGCACATGCTCCGAGTGCAACACGGACAAGCACAGCTTTGTCCTCGGCTGCACGTCAAATTAATAGGCTACAGAAATATATCAAAATGCCAAGCCGAGTATTCACGTAAACACAGTAGATGTAAGCACTGTGTGCATTCACAAACACTAACAGGATTTATAACTCAACCTCACAAAGCCCTGCACAATTAATTCCATATTGCAACTTATTTATTGTTTGCTGCATATGTGTTTGTTTTTAGTTATGGACCTAATAATTACTATTGTTCAAATTTTATTGGGGAAAAAAAGCATGTTTTTTAATAATAATTTAATATTATTTTTTACTGTGGCTCTTTTGGAAAAATGCATTAACCAAAAATGAAAAAATGGCTCTTTGGTCAAAAAAGGTTCCCGACCCCTGGAGTAACATTAAGAATATCTCTATAGATTGTTGCAACACCGCCGCCACGACCAATCAGACGGGGCTCATGCTTATAACAGTATCCTGGCGGAGTAGACTCATTTAGACCGAAATAATCATTTGGCTTAAGCCAGGTTTCAGTAAGGCAAAGTACATCAAATCTATTATCTGTGACCATTTCATTTACAATAACCGCCTTAGGTGTGAGCGATCTAATGTTTAGAAGACCTAGTTTTAGAAATTGTTTTTGTTCACTAATATTTAGCTTTTCTGGTTTAATCACAATTAGATTTTTCCTAGATCGTACAGTAGATTTAATGTTTGATCTCATTAAACGAGGAATAGACACAGTTTCTATATAATGTTCTACACTGGTACTTATGTCAATTAAGTTAGTACAGGAAAGACTGTGATCTGTACTTACTAGTCATATGGTGGTGTGTAACGCCCTGGAGATGTTGTCTGACAGAAGAGCCGCTCCGATTCTGCTGGGGTGAAGGCCATCAGGACGGAAGAGCCTAGGTCGCTCCCAGAAAAGATTCCAATTATTTACAAAGAGCAGCTTCTGTTCATTACACCATGACATTAACCATTCATATAGAGCAAATAATCTACTGAACTTTTCATGTCCTAGTCGGTACGTGGGAAGGGGTCCAGACACGATGATCGTTGCTTCAGGCGATGTTCTGCGCACCGTCTCTACCAGGCTCTTGTAGTCCTTCTTCAGAACCTCCGTCTGCCGCAGCCTGGTGTCGTTCGTTCCCGCGTGCAACACGACAGCTCCGATGTGCTCGTCACCGTTCAGGATCTCGGGAACCTGCGCAGCGACATCGAGAACACGAGCACCAGGAAAGCAGTGAGTGATTACTTTGCCTTTACCTGAGGTAGCGTGGACATGCCGGACGATGGAAGTACCGATCACCACAGCGCTGCGTTCCGTCTCGCGAAGAGGGGAGAAGCGGTTCCGAGTGGAGATCTCGAAGACCAGGAGGGGCGGAGAGGTCCTAGCTCTGGTCCTGGCTCGCATCTTCCGCTGGGGAAAAACCCACGGTCCCCGGTGCTGTGTCAGTGCCGGTGTGAACGAAACCAGGGATGATCGCGTCCTGTGCAAAGAAACACACGGAGTAGACGAGCTTGGAGTCAACAGGTTATTAACCACTGACTTGTGTGCATCGGCGCGTGATGTTTCAAGCGCTGATCGTCGCTCTCTCAGCACGGCTTGTCTGTCTAGAAGGTCGCTAATCTGCTTCTCCACCGAGTCCAACTCCAGCAGCACCGAATGCAGCTCGAACGTGTCCTCGCCTGCACTCAAAGGTAACATTAGACACACATCCGAGTTATTCGCCATTGTAGCAGATGTGCTACGATGACGAATTGTCGGTACAGTGACGGGTGTAAATAAGTTTATCACGCGTGCAATGCTAGCGGGCTACGGCTACCGGTGTAAATAAGTTTACCACGCGTGCAATGCTAGCGGGCTACGGCTAGTAGCGGAAGTTCGGATATAAGTAGTGATATCAAAGCAATCCGATTGTTTTTTATAGAGAATCGTATCGTAGATATATTCACACGCTGTAAATAGTAGAAAATATTCGTTTGTAAGCGAGTGTTAAGGAGAAAATCAAGGATTATGAATCAAAGCGACGGAGCTCTAACACCAACAGCGTGCTCACAGCGTGCTCACAACTCGCGCATGCCAAAATAACAGCGTCTCGACGACATGGCGACAAACGCACTCAAACGCAACACTTCCTTTTCTCCACGCGACACGTCCTCTTCTCCACGTGGGACAGCAACAAGACCACGCCCCCTTTTTGCGCGTATTCTTGTGGGCGGAGGTTAGTCTGTTCTACTGTTCTATCGACGTCATTTATGAAGGAAGTACTAGGATGTAGTCCAAGCCAGTCGTTCGCTGTAGGCTTTGAAAGGGAACTTCTGTTAAATAAAATATCTCGCTTGGCATTGAACTTTGAGCTTTATAATTTTACAGGTATTATTTATGCTCTAACAGCAACATTACACACTAACTAAAGTTTGAACAGTGGGATCACGAAGAACGGGACCTTTAAATGTAAACTTTTATTCAGCAAGAATGCATTCTACTGGTAAAAAAAAAATCACAGTAAAGACATAATGCTACAAATTATTTATATTTTAAATAAATGCTGTTCTTCTGATATATATATACAGTGAGGAAAAATAAGTATTTGAACACCCTTCTATTTTGCAAGTTCTCCCACTTGGAAATCATGGAGGGGTCTGAAATTGTCATCGTAGGTGCATGTCCACTGTGAGAGATATAATCTAACAAAAAATCCAGAAATCACAATATATGATTTTTTTAAACTATTTATTTGTATGATACAGCTGCAAATAAGTATTTGAACACCTGTCTATCAGCTAGAATTCTGACCCTCAAAGACATGTTAGTCTGCCTTTAAAATGTCCACCTCCACTCCATTTATTATCCTAAATTAGATGCACCTGTTTGAGGTCGTTAGCTGCATAAAGAGACCTGTCCACCCCATACAATCAGTAAGAATCCAACTACTAACATGGCCAAGACCAAAGAGCCGTCCAAAGACACTAGAGACAAAATTGTACACCTCCACAAGGCTGGAAAGGGCTACGGGGAAATTGCCAAGCAGCTTGGTGAAAAAAGGTCCACTGTTGGAGCAATCATTAGAAAATGGAAGAAGCTAAACATGACCGTCAATCTCCCTCGGACTGGGGCTCCATGCAAGATCTCACCTCGTGGGGTCTCAATGATCCTAAGAAAGGTGAGAAATCAGCCCAGAACTACACGGGAGGAGCTGGTCATTGACCTGAAAAGAGCTGGGACCACCGTTTCCAAGGTTACTGTTGGTAATACACTAAGATGTCATGGTTTGAAATCATGCATGGAACGGAAGGTTCCCCTGCTTAAACCAGCACATGTCAAGGCCCGTCTTAAGTTTGCCAATGACCATTCGGATGATCCAGATTTGGATGATCCAGAGGAGTCATCGGAGAAAGTCATGTGGTCAGATGAGACCAAAATAGAACTTTTTGGTCATAATTCCACTAAACGTGTTTGGAGGAAGAAGATTGATGAGTACATCCCAAGAACACCATCCCTACTGTGAAGCGTGGGGGTGGTAGCATCATGCTTTGGGGGTGTTTTTCTGCACATGGGACAGGGCGACTACACTGTATTAAGGAGAGGATGACCGGGGCCATGTATTGCAAGATTTTTGGGAACAACCTCCTTCCCTCAGTTAGAGCATTGAAGATGGGTCGAGGCTGGGTC
Organism: Romanogobio albipinnatus; assembly: GCA_023566225.1. Classification (NCBI taxonomy): domain Eukaryota; kingdom Metazoa; phylum Chordata; class Actinopteri; order Cypriniformes; family Gobionidae; genus Romanogobio; species Romanogobio albipinnatus. The sequence goes on along the minus strand of CM042259.1, from coordinate 30,443,085 downwards.
TTCCAACATGACAATGACCCGAAGCACACAGCCAGGATAACCAAGGAGTGGCTCTGTAAGAAGCATATCAAGGTTCTGGCGTGGCCTAGCCAGTCTCCAGACCTAAACCCAATAGAGAATCTTTGGAGGGAGCGACAGGCCAGAAACCTGACTGATCTAGAGAAGATCTGTGTGGAGGAGTGGGCCAAAATCCCTCCTGCAGTGTGTGCAAACCTGGTGAAAAACTAGTGGACCGGTCATTTAAACATTAGCATAACAAACGCAGTACTCATCTTTCATCTCCTGTCGTTCAGATCAGAGCCATAGAAAAAGAGAGTTGCGATAGTTGCGAAATTGAGAGTTCAGGAAGTGTTTGCCTCCAATATGTTGATGACTTGTTGATTGCAAGCCCAGACGAAAAAAGCCATGTATCTGCTCTAAATATTACTCTGCAAGCTCTAGGAAAAGGTGGATTTAAAGTTAACCCCGACAAAGCACAGCTGGCCAAAGCTAAAGTTATATATTTAGGCCAAGAAATATCTGCTGAGGGAAGAAGAATGACAACAGAGCGTGTAGAGGCATTGCAGCAACTTTCAAAACCTCTGACAGTTACAGGGATGCGGAAGGTGATGGGACTTTTTAATTATTGTCGTCAATATATTCCTGATTTTGCCAGCATCACTAGTCCTCTCATTGATCTGTATAAAGGGGGAAAGCCTGGAGTGGAACAGCTAGAATGGACACCAGAAGCTGAGGAAGCGTTTACTTCTATCAAAAAGAAAGTTAATGCCCACCAGGGTGGGAGATGAGACCTACTCAGCTGTACTGTGTCAAAAACCAGGTGATCGATACAAACCTTTTGGATACTTTTCCACAAAGATTCCTGTCACCATGATAGGTCAACCACGATGTATACAAGCCCTTGATGGTGCCACGTGGGCAGTGAATGCTGTGGAAAATCTGATTGGTGCACAAACTATCACACTGCACACTCCACACAGTATAGTAACGCTGTTGAACAACACAAACATCAAGACTATCACTGATGCAAGGAGAGCAAAATGGGAAGCAACTTTGCTGAACAAGGACTTGAGAGTGGAAATCATCAGAGACACTTCACTTAACCCAGCAACAATGATGCTGGAACTACATGAGGGAATACCACATGAGTGTGAAAAACAGGTAGAAGAAGAAAGCCTTGGTCCAGTTAATCCAATCCCTCTTGAAAATCCAGATAATGAGTTATGGGTCGACGGATCCAGTTATTACATTGATGGAGAACGACATACTGGATGGGCTGTAGTAAAGGCTGATGGAACCGTTGTGAAGCAAGGAGCTCTTCCTGGGCAATTTTCAGCTGAGCTCATAGCGCTTACGGAAGCTCTTGAGCTATCGGAAGGAGGTCGAGTCAACAGTTATACAGATAGTCGTTATGCTTTCGGAGTGGTCCATGACTAGCTTGCCCTATGGAAAAGACGTGGACTCATCACCAGCAGTGGGAGCATAATACAACATGCTTCCATAATTCGTCGCTTGATTGCAGCATGTCAATTACCACGAGAAGCAGCTGTGGTCAAAGTAAAAGCACATCAGTCTGACAAGTCCAAGGAAAGCAAAGGGAATTCTGCAGCTGATGCGGCAGCCAGAGAAGCGGCTTTACTTTCCCCTACTCCTGTTACCTTGGTTCAAGAAAACAGAAAAGATAATCCTGAGCTGCATCTTCTGTCATATCACACAGAGACAGAAGAAGAGAAAGAACAATGGGAAAAAGCAGGTGCAAAAGAAGATGATCAAGGTATCTGGAGAATTCCAACAGGACAAGTGGTAATGCCTATCGGAACAAGGAAAGAACTAATGCAGCTGTATCATGGAAAAGTGCATGCTGGAGCAAAAGCGATGAAAGCTCAAATCAGCGAGACTTGGTGGTGGCCGCGAATGATGAGAGACATTGATGATTATTGTAGGAGATGTTTGATCTGCTTAAAAGCAAATGTGGGAAAACCTGTGAAGGTGAGAATGTCACATGCACCCAGACCCACAGGGCCATGGACACATCTCCAAATTGATTTCACAGGACCATTGTCATCCAGTGGAGGATACCAATACATTCTAGTAATCATAGATCGATTTACTAGATGGGTGGAAGCATTTCCGACAAAAACTTGCACTGCTGAAGCTGCAGCACGAGTAATGGTGGAAGAAGTTTTTCCTCGCTGGGGCCTTCCATATGAAATTGATTCTGACAATGGAACTCACTTCACTGGAAAATTGATGAAGGAAGCAATGAAATTGATTGGGATTAAACAAAAGTTTCACATTCCCCATAGGCCTCAATCGTCAGGTATGGTTGAACAAATGAACAGGTCGTTAAAGACATCCCTTACTAAAGCCATTCTGCAGACTGGCCAATTACCTGCCATTTTGTGGAACTTAAGAGCAACTCCAAACAGAGTAACAGGACTAACCCCTTTTGAACTGATGACTGGAAGAGCAATGGTTCTACCTCCTGATGCTCCGCCCCCTGCGGGAACAGGAGGAGATTCCACTCTGTTCCAAGAAAAGTTAAAACGTTATCTCACTATGCTGGACAGAGCTACCAAAGGAAACAACCAGAAAGTGTGAGAAGCTCAGCAGCAGTGGGATGAAAAACACACCACTACTGACATTCCACACATTCCCGAGTTAGGCAGTTTTGTTATGGTCAAACAAATTGCTAGGAAAGGTTTAGAGCATAGATGGGAAGGACCATATGAGATACTGTTAACTACAGATACGAGTGTTTGCCTTAAAGGGAAGGGTGTAGGGACAGATAGATGGTATCATTGGTCACAAGTTAAACCTTGTTTAGTGAATGAACAAAATGATAGCGATAGTTTATGGCCTGAAAATGAGCAATGTTCATCAGTTACCTTTAAAGACTGGGTGGTGTTAATGATTTCTCTGCTTCCATTTCAGGAATCAATTCCATTGACATTGATTAGAGATGGTTGCAAGTTATTCTCAATTCACAACGACAATGGTTTGCGTTGAAATTCTCTATCCTCTTCATTTAGGAAAGTGTAAAAGCAGCTCAAGAGGAGGGAATTCAAGCAATGGGACATGTTGTCGTTGCAAATGGAGTAGCCAAATTAATGTCCGAAAGGAAATTAACACAAATTCCAGGAAATGTATCATGTTCAGACTGGATAGTTCTAACTATGGTAGGAGTTCTTGTGTTTATGGTAGTATTACACATCATCATATGTGTTACTAGAAGGAAAGGTACTAAACCTGTCAAATTGGTTATTTCTAACTATATGGATAAAGCCGAAAATGGAAAATACAGAGTAAAATAGGACACTTTGTACACATTGCACCACTTACAAAACACAACCCCACAAACAATCAACACCCGCTTACTGATTTACAACCCCAAGGGATAGGATTCTTTAACATCAACGTTTATGTTAGTTTGTTATTTTAGCCAGGAACTGAAGGAATTCAGGTACCGAATGAGTTCAGGCACTGGTGAAGAATTTATAAAATTTTCCTTTCTTAGATGTATGGGGTCCATTTTAAATATGTACACATAGACGTAAGTTACATACATAGTATGTGGGAACATATCATGGATTGGGGCATTTTGTTTTATTTTATTCTATTCCGATTCCTCATGTTTCTACTTTTCTGTCCTTTGTATGTCTTTTGTTTCTTGGTTTGCTTTTTCTCTCCTCACTATCACTCCATTAGGTGGCGATGATGGTGTGGAACTGACTGCCGGTAGTTCCAATGGAGGGAGTTGTAGATCTGAAATTTGTTATTTTAATATTATTTATATTCATAATTGAATGTATAATGTATTTGTGAAGTTTAAGTGCATGATGAAGATATATATACTGCATGAGCTGAAGTTTGCATGACATATAACTGTCATATGGTAGGCAGAGGGACACAGGGAGATAATTTTGGTCATACAAGAATGTGTGTACATGAAGGACTGTATGAAGGACCTTAATGTATATGTAGCACCTGTTTCCAACGATGTAACAGTAGCTTATAATATCAACTGATGTAAGCATGAAGTATACATTCTATTTTAAACAAACCAACATGTTTCTTTACCTTGTAAGGAATTGCAAATCCTCTAGTCAGTGGTATATAATGCTTACTTTTAATGCACCACCCCAGAGAAACATATACAGCTGGCACGAAGACAACACGTTTCTCTCCTATGTCTAATACATATGACAATAAAGAGTTTTTTGGCAAGGCAACTGGTATCCGGTCCTGTGATTCAATCATAACGGGGACAAAGCTGAATTTTCAGATCAACAACTGGTACCAAATACATCCTGCCGCTGGCCCGCCGGGGTCCAGCGGTACCCACATTCTCAATAAAAGACCAGTTTCCTCCCTCCCTGAGCTCCGAGAGGGACAGGTTGGCAGTGTGCGACGCCCCCGGGCCTTGCCACTCCTTTCCTCCCCTCTCACCCCTCGCCAGGGGGCAGCAGTGTGGGCACGAGGATGCCCCCGGGCCTTCTCACCCACACTCTGCTCCACCTGGAGTACTCAGACAACACTCCGGGCTGCCCCCGGGCCTCCCAAGTCGGGTCTGAGTGCTCCAACTCGCTGCCTCACCCCGGGTACGTCTGTGATGTCGTTGGTCCCGCTTGTTCAGTCTCTGGGGGCCTGGCTAGGTCTCCCCAGGCTGTCACGCTGGCTCATCCGTATCATCAGACTCGGCTATGCGATTCAATTCACACGCCGGCCAGCCAAGTACAGGGGCATCCTCTTCACCTCGCAGTGATGCCCATGTCTTGCGGTCCGAGATCGATGTCCTGCTGGCGATGTCCTCTTGCCGATATGAGGTCGGGGTTCTACAGCCCCTACTTCATTGTACCCAAAAAAGGGGTGGGTTAAGACCAATCTTGGACCTGCGCATTTTGAATCAGGCCCTGCACAAGCTTCCATTCAAAATGTTAACGCAGAAACGCATTTTCCAATGCATCCGTCCCCAAGATTGGTTCGCAGCGATCAACCTGAAGGCGCGTACTTTCATGTCTCCATCCTTCCTCGACACAGACCGTTCCTACGCTTTGCGTTCGAGGGGAGGGCATATCAGTACAAAGTCTTGTCCTTCGGGCTGTCCATGTCGCCTCGCGTCTTCACGAAAGTCGTCGAGGCAGCCATTGTTCCGCTCAGAGAACGCGGCGTTCTAATACTCAGCTATCTCGACGACTGGCTCAGTCTCGGGATCAGTTGTGCGAACACAGGGACATGGTGCTCAGTCACCTCAGCCTGTTGGGACTTCGGGTCAACCGAGAGAAGAGCAAACTCTGCCCCGCGCAGAGGATCTCTTATCTCGGTATGGAGCTGGATTCGGTCAGCCGGACTGCGCGCCTCACTCCAGAGTGCGTCCGGTCAGTGTTGAACTGCTTGAATACGTTCAAAGGCAGGACAGCGATCCCACTGAAATTCTTTCAGAGGCTCCTGGGGCATATGGCATCTGCAGCCGTGGTAACGCAGCACGGATTGCTTCATATGAGACCGCTTTACCGCTGGTTGCACGACTGAGTTCTGAGATGGCCGTGGCAGTGAGGTCAGTACCGGGTCTCTAACTGGCCCGGTTCAAGAAACCGCTTCGGGACAAGCATGTACTGGTCCGTTCGGACAGCACTGCGGCCGTTGCGTACATCAACCAGCAGGGTGGTCTGCGCTCCCGCTGCATGCTCTGGCTCTTCCGCCATCTCCTCCTGTGGTGTCAGAAGTTTGTGAGGTCACTTCGTGCCATTCACAACCCAGGTACGCTGAACCAGCAGCCAACGAGCTCTCTTGTCAGTCGACACCTCCAGGCGAATGGCGACTCCACCTCCGGAGCGTCCAGCTGATATGGGACCACTTCGGAGTTGCACAGGTAGACCTGTTCACTTCTCCAGAGTCGACCCATTGCAAGTGGTACTATTCCCTGACCGGGGGTACCTTAGGCACAGATGCACTGGCGCACAGCTGGCCCCGGGACCTACACAACTATGCGTTTCCCCCAGTGAGCCTTCTCACACAGACTCTGTGCAAGGTCAGGGAAGACGAGGAGCAGGTCTTGTTAGTTGCGCCCTAGTGGCCCAACCGGACCTGGTTCCCCGAACTCACACTACTCGCAACAGCCCCTCCTTGGCCGATCCCCCGGAGGAAGGACCTTCTTTCTCAGGGGCGGGGCACTCTATGGCACCCGCGTCCAGACCTCTGGAATCTCCATGTCTGGTCCCTGGACGGGACACGGAGGTTCTAGGTGGCTTGCCACAAGCAGTGGTAGACACCATCGCTTCAGCTAGAGCCCTCTCTACGAGGCGCCTCTATACCCTGAAGTGGAACCTGTTAGTTGAGTGGTGTTCTTCCCGCCGGGAAGACCCCCGGAATTGTTTGATTAACGTTGTGCTTTCCTTCCTGCAGGATGGGTTGGAGCGAAGGCTGTCTCCCTCCACCCTCAAAGTGTACATTGCAGCAATAGCGGCGTATCACAATGCAGTAGACGGTAAATCCTTAGGTAAGCATGACTTAATCGTAAGGTTCCTCAGAGGTGCGAGGAGACTGAATCCTCCTCGTTCAACCTCGTTACCCTCTTGGGACTTAGCCCTGGTGCTTAGAGCACTCCAGGGTCCACCATTTGAGCCTTTGCAGTCAGTTGAGCTAAAAATCCTGTCCATGAAGACAGTCCTCCTGACGGCATTGGCCTCAATCAAGAGGGTAGGGGACCTGCATGCACTTTCGGTCGACGAATCGTGCCTAGAATTTGGGCCGGTCAACTCTCACGTTTTCCTGAGACCCCGGCCTGGATATGTGCCCAAGGTTCCTACCTCTCCCTTTCGGGACCAGGTGGTGAACCTGCAAGTGCTGCCTTCGGAGGAGGCAGACCCAGCCCTAGCTTTGTTATGTCCCGTCCGCGCTCTCCGCGCCTACGTTGACCGGACTCAGAGCTTCAGATCCTCACAGCAGCTCTTCGTCTGTTACGGAGGCCAGCAGAAGGGAAAGGCTGTCTCCAAGCAGAGGTTGGCCCACTGGATAGTGGATGCCATCGTCTTGGCTTACCAGTCCCAAGACGTGCCTTGCCCGTTCGCGGTGCGAGCGCTCCACAAGGAGTGTAGCTTCATCCTGGGAGCTTGCTCAAGGCGCCTCGCTGACAGACATATGTAGAGCTGCGGGCTGGGCGACACCCAACACGTTCGCTAGATTTTATAGCCTCCGTGTAGAGCCGGTATCTTCCCGCATCCTCGCCCCCAGTGGCCAGTAGCGCTAAGTACCCGTTCTAGTGTCGGCTTGCAACGCCACTCCTGCCCTCCGGGCCGGATACGTGCGTCTATTTTGCTCCAGTTGAGTTCCCCGGAAACGGCTAACCCTGTGAGTTCCTCCGTCACCCCTTCGGTGTCAGACGTTGCGGCCATCTGTTACTAGGCCTGCACCCTTATGCTTGTGGAACGTGTGTGTAGGCTGGGTTCCATATGTTGCGGTTCCCTAACGGCTACCCCATATGTGTATTTTCAACGGTACCAGCTACCCTACTCGGCTAGCCCTGTGTCTTTCCCTGGACAGAGCACGCTCTGTCATCTCTGGGCGTGTTCTTTCCCCCCTGGGACCAGGTTGGATCCACCCCAGAGACTTCCATATGTTGTACTACCCTGATAGGTTAGTCCTTATGTATATTTCCACCTCTCCTTCCATTGAAGGATGTGGCTCCGCAGTGTACCATCTCCCGAGACGGGCACGCTTTCCCAGCGTTATCCAATAATCCAGCGTTACATATATTATTAAATTACATTAGCTCAATAAAATTAATAGGGAATTATGGGTATTAATATTTAGGGATTTATGATTAATCATAACAGGTTATAATCGAATCATAAATCTCCAAAATCACTGAAAAAAAGGGGAATACCTAACCTAGGTATTTATGGAATATATATATATGGTTAACAACAATTTATTGCAATTAACTACAGATATATTGCTGTATTAAATAATCACAGAATAACCTCTAAGGAGTTGATTCAGAATCCCTCTGATCAGTTCTGTTTAATGAATGAGCAGTACAATCCTTATCAACTTTCACTAGGTCTTCTACCCAATTTTCGGGAAGTTTATCCCTCTGGCCACAAAGGACAAACTTTCCGAGTTATGGTATTAATTAAAGCATTCAATGATACTTATAAGAGCTCGTAGCTTAGATCTGATATTAAAGGGACTTGTGTCTTGTGAGCAACAACAATGACAATCAAAACGTGGATACAATGGTTTTAATAATGATTGATACTATGATTACATACGACTAAATAAAGGATACATGTATATACAGGATAATGGAAAGTAAAGAAGGAGGATGAGGAGAAAGGAAAGGAAGAAGGGTATGATCGTGTCCGATCCGACACTTTCCCAAACGTAACTACTAGAGCCAGCAAGAACCATCATCACCTTAAACAGGGGTACAATCTTAAAACGCATCTAAATTTCGATAGAATTGATACTTGCATGGTTTCTTTGTGTTGTGTAAAGCAAGATGCGTGCGTTGACGTTTCTCAGAGCGTTCATACTGTTACGTTACGCTGACGGAAAACTGAGGTGAGGACTCAAATGCAGGGAAAAGGTTTTATTTAACAAAATAAACAGAAACACAAAACAAAAACCCACAAGGGGAAAACATAACATAATACTAAACATAACATACTGAAACGAACAACAAACCAAAAAGTCAGGGAGCTGAACACCGGGAAGGGAGACGTAGACATAACATATACAACGTAACCACAGACAACCCTTCAGGCGGCCATGGTGGTGATGACAGCTCATCTGGCGGCCAGGGTGGAGACTCTCCCTCGGGCGGCCACGGCACTGGAACAGACACCACCGGCTCAGGCACTGGAACAGACACCACCGGTTCAGGCACTGGAACTGACACCACCAGCTCGGGCACTGGAACTGGCACCACCGGCTCGGGAACTGGCACCACCGGTTCAGGAACAGACACCACCGGCCCAGGAACAGACACCACCGGTCCAAGTGTGTGCGTGGCCCACACACACCACATGGCTGTGGCCATAATGGCCAGTGTCGCGGTCACCGAGGCCTCAGGAACAGACATCACCGGCTCAGGAACTGGAACAGACACAGACACTGGCTCCGGCTCCGGCTCAGGAACTGGAACAGACACAGACACAGACACAGACACAGACACTGGCTCCGGCTCAGGAACAGACACTGGCTCCGGCTCAGGAACAGACACTGGCTCCGGCTCAGGAACAGACACTGGCTCCGGCTCAGGAACAGACACTGGCTCCGGCTCAGGAACAGACACTGGCTCCGGCTCAGGAACAGACACTGGCTCCGGCTCAGGGCTCACCGGAACAGGGACCACCGGGACACGATCCACCGGAACACGATCAGCTGGGACACGATCCACCGGAACAGGATCCACCGGAACACGGACCACAGGAGCAGGCATGGAGGGAACCTTTCTCCTCCTCCTCCTCCGTTTTGGAACCACCACCGGGACTGGGACCACCGGGACTGGGACCACCGGAACAGTCGTGGAGGTCAGTGGAGGACTAGGGTCCAGACGGTCGACAAACTCCCGGAACCCAAGACCTCCCATTCTCCTAATCTCCTCTGGACTGAGGGGCATATCCAGACAGAGATTGAAGACCTCCGCTTTCTCCAACTCATTGAGGCTCAAATGATGCACCTCAATAAGGAATCGGCAGGCAAACTCTCTTACATCCGCCCCCTGCTGACGGATGTATCTCGAGTTTACCTGCCGCATCACATGAAGCCGTCTGCTAAACTCCATAGCAAAAAATGGGAAACAAAAAAAAAAAAATCCTCCTGCTGAGTCCTCAATTGGTGGTTACGTTCTGTTACGTTACGCTGACGGAAAACTTAGGTGAGGACTCAAATGCAGGGAAAAGGTTTTATTTAACAAAATAAACAGAAACACAAAACAAAAACCCACAAGGGGAAAACATAACATAATACTAAACATAACATACTGAAACGAACAACAAACCAAAAAGTCAGGGAGCTGAACACCGGGAAGGGAGACGTAGACATAACATATACAACGTAACCACAAAGACTATGAGCACATAGGAACCATATAAAGGGGAAGAAATCAGGAGGGAACAGGTGGAAGAAATCAAACACTAATCAGATAACAAGGGGGAGGGATCAGACAGAGACATGAGCACAGCCCAAAACAACAACACACCACATGTGCTTCACAAGACAGGACAGACATGTGACACATACGCTGAAGCTCTCTCTCTCCGTTTGGTCCTTCCGGAGCTTGGTTGGTCCGCAGGAGATTTAAAGGTGTTTAGAAGCGAGTGTCTTGGAAGGGAAAGTTCATCTCGTCTAAGCTGAGAAGGTTCCTCATGCGCAGTGATGCACGCGCTCTGGGCCACGCCGGCTCACAGCCGAAGCCCGCGAGCCATGCTGATGTGATGGGGGGAAAAGAAAATTTGTCTCGTCTGAGTCTTTGCAAGTTGACTGAGCCAAAAATATGCTTGTGTTTCTGTCCTTCACTGTAAAAAAAAATCCTAATTTTACGGAAAATAACTCTAAATTGTTTAAAGTATTTTCCTGTAATTTTGAATTATGTTTAAAACTATGTAAAATTACAAACAATATCTGTAAATAAACAACTTGACTGTTATTTTAAGGATTATATCATTAATGACAAATCACAGTCATTCTCATTTTTTATACAGGGAAATTACTGTATTATTTATACAGTATTTTTCTGTTTTCTTAAATTACATACAAATGTATGTAAAATTACAGAACTAATCTGTAATAACATTTTTAAGCTCATTATATTAAAGGTTTATGTCCATACTAACAATTTAACATTATTCTTTGTAATTTTAAAGTAAATCTTATTAGTTTCACTGTAAAAATAAAATTGTAAAAAAAATGGTAAATGACTGGCAGCTATGGCTGCCAAACAAAAAACGTAAAATTAAAGTTAAATTAAAAAAATTAAAAACTTTACGTTAATTTACATTAAAAGTTTAAGAGAGAACTGTTATTTTACAGATTTTTCCTTATTTAAATTAAGATATTTTACTTTAATTTTATGTTTTTGTTTGGCTGCCATTCATTTTACTTTTTTAACTATTATTTGTTTTACAGTGTAGGTGTATTTTTACATTCAAACTGTAATTCTGGATACAAATTTAACAAACTATATAGCAAACTAAATATCAAACAATAATCTGTTTTTAAAGAGTACAAATCTGCACTGCTCTCCAGGTTGAAACTTTCAAGCCTCTGCCCACACCACAAAACACCACTTGACCAATTAATTAAATATAACAGCAAATAAAAATAAATATACACATTTGCTAAGTGTAGTTTAAAACAAGTTATTTCTATAGTTGCAAGGTTATTTGCTGTCTTTCCGTGTTCACTTGAGCGTGATTGGTCAATCTGAACGTCATCTAGAAATCTGGCCAATGACAACTGTGCACGCATTCTACCGATCAAGTTTGAAAATATGTGTTGCAGTTGGAGTGGCTCGCGGGCGAGGCTTCTAATCTGCAACAGGACTGCTTCAGTCAGTCCATTAATGGCATTACATGGATCATTTTACATCTGGTAAAATCTTATTTTGGACGAATTTTGATTGTGGGATGTCGACTGAGAACTTAAAACATGAATATGAACAGACATTTAACTTACCAATGGCGGACAACAGACGGCAAAAGGTAAATAAATCCCTTTATATTTTTTCTACTGTCACATCAATATATAGTGCATTGAAGTTATAATTTCTGCTAATCGCGATTACTTTAAATATTCTGTTTCTGCATTTTGTTATGTTGTAATACTGTTAAGCTAGGGCTGGGCGCTATGACGATGATAGTGAGAGATTTTACAATTATGTTAAATGAAGCTTATGCGCAAGTTCTGGCAGGAAGATTCAATGTTACGTCACTTATCACATTCAGACCTATCCAATCAAGTCATAATCCTCATATAAAAGTATAAAAGTATAAAAGATCGGTAATTACACATGTCTGAGTTCACAGATGCTGACGCCGACATTAATTTGCTCGCGCTCAGTTTAAAACCACAATGTCTAAAGATACGCATATTGTTTGCAATTATTCAGACTCCGACGAAGATATCGTTCCACCATCTCCTCTCACTACACGGCGTAGTACACGCATTCTATGTCGTGATTCATCATGGGCACTATGGTCTCCGAAGAGAATCATCAGCACTCTCGAGGCCGCCGGTATAACAAGCAGATCCTCTCTCGATAAACCTTGGCTGATAATTTTAGCCCAAAACACCTTGGGTAACCCCCCTGCTTCAGTTGCTACTACCTCGTCAAGCCAGGCATCGTCAAGCCAGATCAAACAAGCCGGCAGGAAGAGAACTGCCAAATCATCCTCACCTCGTCCAGCAAAAAGACCCACGCTGCCAGAGAGTCACCTTCTCCTCAGATCTCCGAGCCCGCAGACGTGAATTCTCAGCTCATCCAGGCCATCCAAAGTCTTTCACAGACGGTCAAAGGCTTAGAATCGAAGATGGCAAACTTCGAACTTTCGCTCGGTAATTCCAACTTCGGCATGAATCCTCTCACGGTCCCTTCAGCAAACCCTCCGGCTTTACCCGCTCATCACGGATCAAGCAATCCTGTGAGCAGGCCTTCGACATCTACAAGGCCAGCTCATCACCATTCAATTCAGTCGCCGTTTCAAGATGTTTCTGCTCCTCCAGGAAATTCTAACTTCAATCTCTCCACGGCAGCTCCAGCACAAGTTTTCGGTAGGCGTTTCGTTTAAGGATTTAAACTTGGCCTTGTTACTGCTTCCCTCGCCTGCAGCCAACAGGCAAATGGTGGACTGCGGTGACGTGGCAGTCTTCCTAAAAACTTCCGATCCCAGATTACAACGTAATTTTTTGTTTGCTGAGTTTGTCATTGCATTCAGCATTTACAGAGACATTCTGTGCCAAGCGTTTCCTGATCGGAGGGAAGAGTTAGATCTTTACTTAACTATGCTTGCGGATCTCAACCAAAGATATGGGGGCACTTTGTTCTATGAGTATCACAAATCATTCTCAGCAAAATCCGCTTCCTTCATTACCCTTTTCAACACAAGATTAGACTGGTCTGTTACCGACACTGAACTGCTCGTCCGTCATTTCGGCGGCCAAAAAATCTTGGCGTGTACAATTTGTAGCTGTCATGGTCACACGGCATCGTTCTGCTCTAAAATATTCACTAGCAAAGGTCCGCCCGCTGTCCAAGGTGCTGAAAATGTAAGACTCCCTCTTGACGGCAGAGGTCGTCCTATTTCAGAATTCAATGGTGTTTCCATATGCAATAATTTCAATGAATCTGTTTGTTCTTATGCTCAATGTAAATTTGCTCATGTTTGTAGTTTCTGCAAGGATCCGCACCCGAAATCAGTCTGCCTACGCCGGTACAGACCTGCTCTCAGCGGGAAAGCTTCCATTCAGAAAAAATTCTGAATAGGCATCCATCAACGCCTATTAATGTTTCTAATCTTTCACACTACCTCTCCTTTCACCCTGATCCCGTATTCGTTGACTATTTAATCACCGGTCTGTCTCAAGGGTTTCGGGTGGGCATCCTTTCCCATCTCACTACGTCCTATGTTGCAACAAACTTGCAATCAGCCGTAACAGAACCAAATGTGGTTTCAGCCCTGCTCGACAAAGAAGTAAATAAAAATTATGTTATCGGCCCCTTCGCCTCTCCTCCTTTTTCTCCTTTTCGCATCAATTCCATCGGAATCGCAACTCGCAAATATTCCGGTAAAAAACGTCTCATTTTTGACATGTCTTCTCCGCATTCCAATACTAATGCAAGTGTTAATGAGTGCATACCTCTAACTCCCTTTTCTCTGCATTATGCTTCAGTTGACAACCCCATTCAGCTGGAAATTCAAATGGAATTCAAAATTCTATTTTGCAGTAAGGTTAACGTTCGGATGCAGAAGCAGTCCTCATATTTTCAATTGCCTTTCCGAAGCATTATGTTGGATCCTGCTGAACGTCTGCAAACTTCCATTTGTTCTGCATTTACTCTACAATTTTTTACTGATTGATTTTCCATCTTCTCAAACTTCAACTCTCGACACGCTTAAACAAGTTTTTAGTGACATAGGCGTTCCTCTTTCAGAAGAGAAAACTTTGGGTCCTTCTACTTCGCTAGAATTCTTAGGCATTTTTCTCGATACGGTCAAAATGCAAGCTTCTCTTCCAAACGAAAAGCTTATTAGAATTAGATCGTTCTTGGAAATGTTTTCCTCCTTGCATGTCGTATCAAAGCGCGATGTGCTCTCCCTGCTCGGTCACCTTAATTTTGCTATGAGCATAATACCTCAAGGCAGGGCTTTCATTTCTCGGCTGTTAACTCTAGCTTACTCAGTGCCAAAATTAAGCGACCCACTTCAGCTCGACGAAGGGTGTCTATCCGATATCAGTTTTTGGATCCGCTTGTTAAACGATTGGAACGGTATCTCTTTTTTCTATAATGACGTTTTCGAATCATCTGAACAATTACACCTATATACCGACGCGGCCCCCTCCATCGGCTTCGGGGGATTCTTTCAAGGGCATTGGTTTGCTGAGAAATGGCCTAATGATTTTCCTAAACCAGCTTCCGGCTCAGTTTCATCCGCACTTCACGAAATCTATCCGTTAACTATAGCTAGCGTCATTTGGGGTCCGGCCTGGACTAGGAAACGTGTTGATGTTTTGTGACAACGAAGCCACAGTTGCCATTATCAATAAAGGTAGATCAACTTGTCAGTCTATCATGCCTTTTCTGAGGAGATTAATCTGGCAATCCGTGATGTTTAACTTTATTCTCAAAGCTGTACATATTCCTGGTCATTGTAATGTCATTGCTGATGCGCTCTCCCGGTTTCGTTTTCAGGCTTTCAGACGGCTTTGCCCCTCAGCCAACCAGGATCCAACACCCTGTCCTCCACTAGCAGAAGCAATGTTAAATTAAAGCTGCAAGCAGCATTTATCGGGGTTCAAGCAGTTAAGGCCTTTACGCACACAAGCATCAAAAGACATTAAGTTTTATTTAGCAAGCATTTAACAACTGCCATCATAGATGAAAAAGTCAATTTACAGCCTGTACAGGCAGTTTACCATAGGAAATATATGGTTTTAAAGCGTTTTTACAGTTATAGCACCTTTTGCCTGAGTCTTCTTATAGTCTTGCCTGATCTCCACCACTTTTATTAGTAGTACTCAAAGTGTGCCCATACTGTATATATGTGTCAGATTTGTTGTAAATATGTAATTTTAATAAGGAGTTTATACAATTATATTCAGTGGCGTAACGAACGAGCCAACACCGGGCCCTTAAGTAGGATTATCAAGGCGGGCCCCAGTCCCAATTCAAAACAAATTTCATCACAATCCATCATTGTTCGTTTCAAACATGTGAGAGCATCAACATGATCCATAGGTGAAATTGATTGGATTTAATTAATTTTTTTGTCAGTTCCTATCATAATTTTAACATTTTGGCGTTATTGTTTAGCTATTTACCTATGTTTTCAAATTTCCTTAGGAGGTCACTCCTGTGAAAAAAACACGGGCTTGAAACTTCTAAGGCTCCTTCAAGGCATTGTGCCAATGACGTATACTGAGTTTTTTGAGATACACCAATGTTCTCATAGACTATCATGGCACCCTGGACAAAGACACTGCATGCCAATTTTCAGTAGATTAACAGTTGGGTGCCCTTATAGCTATTTTCATGATTTTTTTCACTGTTATAGCGCCAACAAGTGGCCAATTGTCACGATTTTTTTCATGTCAACTCAGATTGAGCTTATGAACATGTGTCCCAAGTTTTGCGAAAATATTTATTTCCGTTCACAAGTTATAACCGTTTTAAAGTGCCACCAAGTGGCCAATTGTCATGATTTATTTTCACGTGACCTCAAAATGAGCTCATGAACATGTTCCCAAGTTTTGCGAAAATATTTCTTTCCGTTCACAAGTTATAACCGTTTTATAGTGCCATCAAGAGGCCAATTGTTGCGATTTTTTTCAAGTGATCTCAGATTGAACTCACGAAGATGTATCCCAAGGTTAGCAAAAAAATCTCTTTCCGTTCACAATTTATAATCATTTTAGTAAAAATGGCCCTGGTGCCATCAAATATTTTGGTTCCCCTTATCGTCCGTTAACTGAAATTTTGAAGTTTTTGGATGATTATTGATTTTTGGACTCCAGAGAATAGTCTTGCAGTGGTTTGATTCCGATCGGGCCAAAAACCTAGGAGAAGTCAGCAAAAATAGGTTTTTCAAAAAACTGCAATTTACTCGAAATTGGCGCCTGAAGGGCGAGCAAATCTGAGATCGCCATTTTGTCCGCCTTGAGCCAAGGATTCCAACGATATAAGACACTTGATCCTGGGACAAACAGTCTAAGAGTTATTAGCAATTTTGAACTTTTGGTTGCTGTAGCGCCACCTATGGGCCATTCGGGGTCATACTCTGATAGGTTGTCCCCAAACTGAGGCCTACCATCTGGCCAGGTTTCATGTCTCTAGGCCTTACGGTTTGGCCTGCACGATGCGTTTTACGAAACCTTACAATTACAATAGGGTTTCATGCTTGAACCCCTAATAAGAATGAAGGCTTTTTGCCAGTTATAGCGCCACCTATGGTCCGATCTCCATGAAACTCTGCATGCTTCCTCGCCATGTTCTGACACACATGCTCATCAATTTTGGTGGAGTTCTGAGATTTCATTTGGGATTTATAGGCTTTTTAGTGTATTTTGCCACACCCCTTTTCTAAATGACCCTGTTACATACACCCAAATGCAAAAGTTCAACTTATTTTCGATAATTATTGATCTAGAGAGTCCAGAGAATTGTCCTAGACTGGTTTGGTTCCGATCGGGCAAAAAACCAGGGACTAGTTCGCAAAAGTAGGTTTTGGACAAAATTCGACATAGCAGAAAATGTTCCCTGCCTAAATCAAAATCTGAGTTAGCCATTTTGTCCGCCTTGAGCCAAGGATTCCAACGATATAAGACACTTGATCCTGGGACAAACAGTCTAAGAGTTATGAGCAATATTGAACTTTTGGTTGCTGTAGCGCCACCTATGGGCCATTCGGGGTCATACTCTGATAGGTTGTCCCCAAACTGAGGCCTACCATCTGGCCAGGTTTCATGTCTCTAGGCCTTACGGTTTGGCCTGCACGATGCGTTTTACGAAACCTTACAATTACAATAGGGTTTC
Source organism: Romanogobio albipinnatus (assembly GCA_023566225.1). Lineage (NCBI taxonomy): Eukaryota > Metazoa > Chordata > Actinopteri > Cypriniformes > Gobionidae > Romanogobio > Romanogobio albipinnatus. The sequence goes on along the minus strand of CM042259.1, from coordinate 30,425,828 downwards.
AGCATTTCATGCTTGAACCCCTAATAAGAATGAAGGCTTTTTGCCAGTTATAGCGCCACCTATGGTCCGATCTCCATGAAACTCTGCATGCTTCCTCACCATGTTCTGACACATATGTTCATCAATTTTGGTGGAGTTCTGAGTTTTCATTTGGGATTTATAGGCTTTTTAGTGTATTTTGCCACACCCCTTTTCTGAATGACCCTGTTACAGCCACCCAAATGCAAAAGTTCAACTTTTTTTTGATAATTATTGATCAAGAGAGTCCAGAGAATTGTCCTAGACTGGTTTGGTTCCGATCGGGCAAAAAACCAGAGACTAGTTCGCAAAAGTAGGTTTTGGACAAAATTCGACATAGCAGAAAATGTTCCCTGCCTAAATCAAAATCTGAGATCGCCATTTTGTCCGCCTTGAGCCAAGGATTCCAACGATATAAGACACTTGATCCTGGGACAAACAGTCTAAGAGTTATAAGCAATTTTGAACTTTTGGTTGCTGTAGCGCCACCTATGGGCCATTCGGGGTCATACTCTGATAGGTTGTCCCCAAACTGAGGCCTACTATCTGGCCAGGTTTCATGTCTCTAGGCCTTACGGTTTGGCCTGCACGATGCGTTTTACGAAACCTTACAATTACAATAGGGTTTCAGCATTTCATGCTTGAACCCCTAATAAGAATGAAGGCTTTTTGCCAGTTATAGCGCCACCTATGGTCCGATCTCCATGAAACTCTGCATGCTTCCTCACCATGTTCTGACACATATGTTCATCAATTTTGGTGGAGTTCTGAGTTTTCATTTGGGATTTATAGGCTTTTTAGTGTATTTTGCCACACCCCTTTTCTGAATGACCCTGTTACAGCCACCCAAATGCAAAAGTTCAACTTTTTTTTGATAATTATTGATCTAGAGAGTCCAGAGAATTGTCCTAGACTGGTTTGGTTCCGATCGGGCAAAAAACCAGGGACTAGTTCGCAAAAGTAGGTTTTGGACAAAATTCGACATAGCAGAAAATGTTCCCTGCCTAAATCAAAATCTGAGATCGCCATTTTGTCCGCCTTGAGCCAAGGATTCCAACGATATAAGACACTTGATCCTGGGACAAACAGTCTAAGAGTTATAAGCAATTTTGAACTTTTGGTTGCTGTAGCGCCACCTATGGGCCATTCGGGGTCATACTCTGATAGGTTGTCCCCAAACTGAGGCCTACTATCTGGCCAGGTTTCATGTCTCTAGGCCTTACGGTTTGGCCTGCACGATGCGTTTTACGAAACCTTACAATTACAATAGGGTTTCATGCTTGAACCCCTAATAAGAATGAAGGCTTTTTGCCAGTTATAGCGCCACCTATGGTCCGATCTCCATGAAACTCTGCATGCTTCCTCACCATGTTCTGACACATATGCTCATCAATTTTGGTGGAGTTCTGAGTTTTCATTTGGGATTTATAGGCTTTTTAGTGTATTTTGCCACACCCCTTTTCTGAATGACCCTGTTACAGCCACCCAAATGCAAAAGTTCAACTTTTTTTTGATAATTATTGATCAAGAGAGAACAGAGAATTGTCCTAGACTGGTTTGGTTCCGATCGGGCAAAAAACCAGAGACTAGTTCGCAAAAGTAGGTTTTGGACAAAATTCGACATAGCAGAAAATGTTCCCTGCCTAAATCAAAATCTGAGATCGCCATTTTGTCCGCCTTGAGCCAAGGATTCCAACGATATAAGACACTTGATCCTGGGACAAACAGTCTAAGAGTTATAAGCAATTTTGAACTTTTGGTTGCTGTAGCGCCACCTATGGGCCATTCGGGGTCATACTCTGATAGGTTGTCCCCAAACTGAGGCCTACTATCTGGCCAGGTTTCATGTCTCTAGGCCTTACGGTTTGGCCTGCACGATGCGTTTTACGAAACCTTACAATTACAATAGGGTTTCAGCATTTCATGCTTGAACCCCTAATAAGAATGAAGGCTTTTTGCCAGTTATAGCGCCACCTATGGTCCGATCTCCATGAAACTCTGCATGCTTCCTCACCATGTTCTGACACATATGCTCATCAATTTTGGTGGAGTTCTGAGTTTTCATTTGGGATTTATAGGCTTTTTAGTGTATTTTGCCACACCCCTTTTCTGAATGACCCTGTTACAGCCACCCAAATGCAAAAGTTCAACTTTTTTTTGATAATTATTGATCTAGAGAGTCCAGAGAATTGTCCTAGACTGGTTTGGTTCCGATCGGGCAAAAAACCAGGGACTAGTTCGCAAAAGTAGGTTTTGGACAAAATTCGACATAGCAGAAAATGTTCCCTGCCTAAATCAAAATCTGAGATCGCCATTTTGTCCGCCTTGAGCCAAGGATTCCAACGATATAAGACACTTGATCCTGGGACAAACAGTCTAAGAGTTATAAGCAATTTTGAACTTTTGGTTGCTGTAGCGCCACCTATGGGCCATTCGGGGTCATACTCTGATAGGTTGTCCCCAAACTGAGGCCTACTATCTGGCCAGGTTTCATGTCTCTAGGCCTTACGGTTTGGCCTGCACGATGCGTTTTACGAAACCTTACAATTACAATAGGGTTTCAGCATTTCATGCTTGAACCCCTAATAAGAATGAAGGCTTTTTGCCAGTTATAGCGCCACCTATGGTCCGATCTCCATGAAACTCTGCATGCTTCCTCACCATGTTCTGACACATATGCTCATCAATTTTGGTGGAGTTCTGAGTTTTCATTTGGGATTTATAGGCTTTTTAGTGTATTTTGCCACACCCCTTTTCTGAATGACCCTGTTACAGCCACCCAAATGCAAAAGTTCAACTTTTTTTTGATAATTATTGATCTAGAGAGTCCAGAGAATTGTCCTAGACTGGTTTGGTTCCGATCGGGCAAAAAACCAGGGACTAGTTCGCAAAAGTAGGTTTTGGACAAAATTCGACATAGCAGAAAATGTTCCCTGCCTAAATCAAAATCTGAGATCGCCATTTTGTCCGCCTTGAGCCAAGGATTCCAACGATATAAGACACTTGATCCTGGGACAAACAGTCTAAGAGTTATAAGCAATTTTGAACTTTTGGTTGCTGTAGCGCCACCTATGGGCCATTCGGGGTCATACTCTGATAGGTTGTCCCCAAACTGAGGCCTACTATCTGGCCAGGTTTCATGTCTCTAGGCCTTACGGTTTGGCCTGCACGATGCGTTTTACGAAACCTTACAATTACAATAGGGTTTCATGCTTGAACCCCTAATAAGAATGAAGGCTTTTTGCCAGTTATAGCGCCACCTATGGTCCGATCTCCATGAAACTCTGCATGCTTCCTCATCATGTTCTGACACACATGCTCATCAATTTTGGTGGAGTTCTGAGATTTCATTTGGGATTTATAGGCTTTTTAGTGTATTTTGCCACACCCCTTTTCTAAATGACCCTGTTACATACACCCAAATGCAAAAGTTCAACTTATTTTCGATAATTATTGATCTAGAGAGTCCAGAGAATTGTCCTAGACTGGTTTGGTTCCGATCGGGCAAAAAACCAGGGACTAGTTTGCAAAAGTAGGTTTTGGACAAAATTCGACATAGCAGAAAATGTTCCCTGCCTAAATCAAAATCGGAGATAGCCATTTTGTCCGCCTTGAGCCAAGGATTCCAACGATATAAGACACTTGATCCTGGGACAAACGGTCTAAGAGTTATGAGCAATTTTGAACTTTTGGTTGCTGTAGCGCCACCTATGGGCCATTCGGGGTCATACTCTGATAGGTTGTCCCCAAACTGAGGCCTACCATCTGGCCAGGTTTCATGTCTCTAGGCCTTACGGTTTGGCCTGCACGATGCGTTTTACGAAACCTTACAATTACAATAGGGTTTCATGCTTGAACCCCTAATAAGAATGAAGGCTTTTTGCCAGTTATAGCGCCACCTATGGTCCGATCTCCATGAAACTCTGCATGCTTCCTCGCCATGTTCTGACACACATGCTCATCAATTTTGGTGGAGTTCTGAGATTTCATTTGGGATTTATAGGCTTTTTAGTGTATTTTGCCACACCCCTTTTCTAAATGACCCTGTTACATACACCCAAATGCAAAAGTTCAACTTATTTTCGATAATTATTGATCTAGAGAGTCCAGAGAATTGTCCTAGACTGGTTTGGTTCCGATCGGGCAAAAAACCAGGGACTAGTTCGCAAAAGTAGGTTTTGGACAAAATTCGACATAGCAGAAAATGTTCCCTGCCTAAATCAAAATCTGAGATAGCCATTTTGTCCGCCTTGAGCCAAGGATTCCAACGATATAAGACACTTGATCCTGGGACAAACAGTCTAAGAGTTATGAGCAATATTGAACTTTTGGTTGCTGTAGCGCCACCTATGGGCCATTCGGGGTCATACTCTGATAGGTTGTCCCCAAACTGAGGCCTACCATCTGGCCAGGTTTCATGTCTCTAGGCCTTACGGTTTGGCCTGCACGATGCGTTTTACGAAACCTTACAATTACAATAGGGTTTCAGCATTTCATGCTTGAACCCCTAATAAGAATGAAGGCTTTTTGCCAGTTATAGCGCCACCTATGGTCCGATCTCCATGAAACTCTGCATGCTTCCTCACCATGTTCTGACACATATGCTCATCAATTTTGGTGGAGTTCTGAGTTTTCATTTGGGATTTATAGGCTTTTTAGTGTATTTTGCCACACCCCTTTTCTGAATGACCCTGTTACAGCCACCCAAATGCAAAAGTTCAACTTTTTTTTGATAATTATTGATCAAGAGAGTCCAGAGAATTGTCCTAGACTGGTTTGGTTCCGATCGGGCAAAAAACCAGAGACTAGTTCGCAAAAGTAGGTTTTGGACAAAATTCGACATAGCAGAAAATGTTCCCTGCCTAAATCAAAATCTGAGATCGCCATTTTGTCCGCCTTGAGCCAAGGATTCCAACGATATAAGACACTTGATCCTGGGACAAACAGTCTAAGAGTTATAAGCAATTTTGAACTTTTGGTTGCTGTAGCGCCACCTATGGGCCATTCGGGGTCATACTCTGATAGGTTGTCCCCAAACTGAGGCCTACTATCTGGCCAGGTTTCATGTCTCTAGGCCTTACGGTTTGGCCTGCACGATGCGTTTTACGAAACCTTACAATTACAATAGGGTTTCAGCATTTCATGCTTGAACCCCTAATAAGAATGAAGGCTTTTTGCCAGTTATAGCGCCACCTATGGTCCGATCTCCATGAAACTCTGCATGCTTCCTCACCATGTTCTGACACATATGCTCATCAATTTTGGTGGAGTTCTGAGTTTTCATTTGGGATTTATAGGCTTTTTAGTGTATTTTGCCACACCCCTTTTCTGAATGACCCTGTTACAGCCACCCAAATGCAAAAGTTCAACTTTTTTTTGATAATTATTGATCTAGAGAGTCCAGAGAATTGTCCTAGACTGGTTTGGTTCCGATCGGGCAAAAAACCAGGGACTAGTTCGCAAAAGTAGGTTTTGGACAAAATTCGACATAGCAGAAAATGTTCCCTGCCTAAATCAAAATCTGAGATCGCCATTTTGTCCGCCTTGAGCCAAGGATTCCAACGATATAAGACACTTGATCCTGGGACAAACAGTCTAAGAGTTATAAGCAATTTTGAACTTTTGGTTGCTGTAGCGCCACCTATGGGCCATTCGGGGTCATACTCTGATAGGTTGTCCCCAAACTGAGGCCTACTATCTGGCCAGGTTTCATGTCTCTAGGCCTTACGGTTTGGCCTGCACGATGCGTTTTACGAAACCTTACAATTACAATAGGGTTTCATGCTTGAACCCCTAATAAGAATGAAGGCTTTTTGCCAGTTATAGCGCCACCTATGGTCCGATCTCCATGAAACTCTGCATGCTTCCTCACCATGTTCTGACACATATGCTCATCAATTTTGGTGGAGTTCTGAGTTTTCATTTGGGATTTATAGGCTTTTTAGTGTATTTTGCCACACCCCTTTTCTGAATGACCCTGTTACAGCCACCCAAATGCAAAAGTTCAACTTTTTTTTGATAATTATTGATCAAGAGAGAACAGAGAATTGTCCTAGACTGGTTTGGTTCCGATCGGGCAAAAAACCAGAGACTAGTTCGCAAAAGTAGGTTTTGGACAAAATTCGACATAGCAGAAAATGTTCCCTGCCTAAATCAAAATCTGAGATCGCCATTTTGTCCGCCTTGAGCCAAGGATTCCAACGATATAAGACACTTGATCCTGGGACAAACAGTCTAAGAGTTATAAGCAATTTTGAACTTTTGGTTGCTGTAGCGCCACCTATGGGCCATTCGGGGTCATACTCTGATAGGTTGTCCCCAAACTGAGGCCTACTATCTGGCCAGGTTTCATGTCTCTAGGCCTTACGGTTTGGCCTGCACGATGCGTTTTACGAAACCTTACAATTACAATAGGGTTTCAGCATTTCATGCTTGAACCCCTAATAAGAATGAAGGCTTTTTGCCAGTTATAGCGCCACCTATGGTCCGATCTCCATGAAACTCTGCATGCTTCCTCACCATGTTCTGACACATATGCTCATCAATTTTGGTGGAGTTCTGAGTTTTCATTTGGGATTTATAGGCTTTTTAGTGTATTTTGCCACACCCCTTTTCTGAATGACCCTGTTACAGCCACCCAAATGCAAAAGTTCAACTTTTTTTTGATAATTATTGATCTAGAGAGTCCAGAGAATTGTCCTAGACTGGTTTGGTTCCGATCGGGCAAAAAACCAGGGACTAGTTCGCAAAAGTAGGTTTTGGACAAAATTCGACATAGCAGAAAATGTTCCCTGCCTAAATCAAAATCTGAGATCGCCATTTTGTCCGCCTTGAGCCAAGGATTCCAACGATATAAGACACTTGATCCTGGGACAAACAGTCTAAGAGTTATAAGCAATTTTGAACTTTTGGTTGCTGTAGCGCCACCTATGGGCCATTCGGGGTCATACTCTGATAGGTTGTCCCCAAACTGAGGCCTACTATCTGGCCAGGTTTCATGTCTCTAGGCCTTACGGTTTGGCCTGCACGATGCGTTTTACGAAACCTTACAATTACAATAGGGTTTCAGCATTTCATGCTTGAACCCCTAATAAGAATGAAGGCTTTTTGCCAGTTATAGCGCCACCTATGGTCCGATCTCCATGAAACTCTGCATGCTTCCTCACCATGTTCTGACACATATGCTCATCAATTTTGGTGGAGTTCTGAGTTTTCATTTGGGATTTATAGGCTTTTTAGTGTATTTTGCCACACCCCTTTTCTGAATGACCCTGTTACAGCCACCCAAATGCAAAAGTTCAACTTTTTTTTGATAATTATTGATCTAGAGAGTCCAGAGAATTGTCCTAGACTGGTTTGGTTCCGATCGGGCAAAAAACCAGGGACTAGTTCGCAAAAGTAGGTTTTGGACAAAATTCGACATAGCAGAAAATGTTCCCTGCCTAAATCAAAATCTGAGATCGCCATTTTGTCCGCCTTGAGCCAAGGATTCCAACGATATAAGACACTTGATCCTGGGACAAACAGTCTAAGAGTTATAAGCAATTTTGAACTTTTGGTTGCTGTAGCGCCACCTATGGGCCATTCGGGGTCATACTCTGATAGGTTGTCCCCAAACTGAGGCCTACTATCTGGCCAGGTTTCATGTCTCTAGGCCTTACGGTTTGGCCTGCACGATGCGTTTTACGAAACCTTACAATTACAATAGGGTTTCATGCTTGAACCCCTAATAAGAATGAAGGCTTTTTGCCAGTTATAGCGCCACCTATGGTCCGATCTCCATGAAACTCTGCATGCTTCCTCATCATGTTCTGACACACATGCTCATCAATTTTGGTGGAGTTCTGAGATTTCATTTGGGATTTATAGGCTTTTTAGTGTATTTTGCCACACCCCTTTTCTAAATGACCCTGTTACATACACCCAAATGCAAAAGTTCAACTTATTTTCGATAATTATTGATCTAGAGAGTCCAGAGAATTGTCCTAGACTGGTTTGGTTCCGATCGGGCAAAAAACCAGGGACTAGTTTGCAAAAGTAGGTTTTGGACAAAATTCGACATAGCAGAAAATGTTCCCTGCCTAAATCAAAATCGGAGATAGCCATTTTGTCCGCCTTGAGCCAAGGATTCCAACGATATAAGACACTTGATCCTGGGACAAACGGTCTAAGAGTTATGAGCAATTTTGAACTTTTGGTTGCTGTAGCGCCACCTATGGGCCATTCGGGGTCATACTCTGATAGGTTGTCCCCAAACTGAGGCCTACCATCTGGCCAGGTTTCATGTCTCTAGGCCTTACGGTTTGGCCTGCACGATGCGTTTTACGAAACCTTACAATTACAATAGGGTTTCATGCTTGAACCCCTAATAAGAATGAAGGCTTTTTGCCAGTTATAGCGCCACCTATGGTCCGATCTCCATGAAACTCTGCATGCTTCCTCGCCATGTTCTGACACACATGCTCATCAATTTTGGTGGAGTTCTGAGATTTCATTTGGGATTTATAGGCTTTTTAGTGTATTTTGCCACACCCCTTTTCTAAATGACCCTGTTACATACACCCAAATGCAAAAGTTCAACTTATTTTCGATAATTATTGATCTAGAGAGTCCAGAGAATTGTCCTAGACTGGTTTGGTTCCGATCGGGCAAAAAACCAGGGACTAGTTCGCAAAAGTAGGTTTTGGACAAAATTCGACATAGCAGAAAATGTTCCCTGCCTAAATCAAAATCTGAGATAGCCATTTTGTCCGCCTTGAGCCAAGGATTCCAACGATATAAGACACTTGATCCTGGGACAAACAGTCTAAGAGTTATGAGCAATATTGAACTTTTGGTTGCTGTAGCGCCACCTATGGGCCATTCGGGGTCATACTCTGATAGGTTGTCCCCAAACTGAGGCCTACCATCTGGCCAGGTTTCATGTCTCTAGGCCTTACGGTTTGGCCTGCACGATGCGTTTTACGAAACCTTACAATTACAATAGGGTTTCAGCATTTCATGCTTGAACCCCTAATAAGAATGAAGGCTTTTTGCCAGTTATAGCGCCACCTATGGTCCGATCTCCATGAAACTCTGCATGCTTCCTCACCATGTTCTGACACATATGCTCATCAATTTTGGTGGAGTTCTGAGTTTTCATTTGGGATTTATAGGCTTTTTAGTGTATTTTGCCACACCCCTTTTCTGAATGACCCTGTTACAGCCACCCAAATGCAAAAGTTCAACTTTTTTTTGATAATTATTGATCAAGAGAGTCCAGAGAATTGTCCTAGACTGGTTTGGTTCCGATCGGGCAAAAAACCAGAGACTAGTTCGCAAAAGTAGGTTTTGGACAAAATTCGACATAGCAGAAAATGTTCCCTGCCTAAATCAAAATCTGAGATCGCCATTTTGTCCGCCTTGAGCCAAGGATTCCAACGATATAAGACACTTGATCCTGGGACAAACAGTCTAAGAGTTATAAGCAATTTTGAACTTTTGGTTGCTGTAGCGCCACCTATGGGCCATTCGGGGTCATACTCTGATAGGTTGTCCCCAAACTGAGGCCTACTATCTGGCCAGGTTTCATGTCTCTAGGCCTTACGGTTTGGCCTGCACGATGCGTTTTACGAAACCTTACAATTACAATAGGGTTTCAGCATTTCATGCTTGAACCCCTAATAAGAATGAAGGCTTTTTGCCAGTTATAGCGCCACCTATGGTCCGATCTCCATGAAACTCTGCATGCTTCCTCACCATGTTCTGACACATATGCTCATCAATTTTGGTGGAGTTCTGAGTTTTCATTTGGGATTTATAGGCTTTTTAGTGTATTTTGCCACACCCCTTTTCTGAATGACCCTGTTACAGCCACCCAAATGCAAAAGTTCAACTTTTTTTTGATAATTATTGATCTAGAGAGTCCAGAGAATTGTCCTAGACTGGTTTGGTTCCGATCGGGCAAAAAACCAGGGACTAGTTCGCAAAAGTAGGTTTTGGACAAAATTCGACATAGCAGAAAATGTTCCCTGCCTAAATCAAAATCTGAGATCGCCATTTTGTCCGCCTTGAGCCAAGGATTCCAACGATATAAGACACTTGATCCTGGGACAAACAGTCTAAGAGTTATAAGCAATTTTGAACTTTTGGTTGCTGTAGCGCCACCTATGGGCCATTCGGGGTCATACTCTGATAGGTTGTCCCCAAACTGAGGCCTACTATCTGGCCAGGTTTCATGTCTCTAGGCCTTACGGTTTGGCCTGCACGATGCGTTTTACGAAACCTTACAATTACAATAGGGTTTCATGCTTGAACCCCTAATAAGAATGAAGGCTTTTTGCCAGTTATAGCGCCACCTATGGTCCGATCTCCATGAAACTCTGCATGCTTCCTCACCATGTTCTGACACATATGCTCATCAATTTTGGTGGAGTTCTGAGTTTTCATTTGGGATTTATAGGCTTTTTAGTGTATTTTGCCACACCCCTTTTCTGAATGACCCTGTTACAGCCACCCAAATGCAAAAGTTCAACTTTTTTTTGATAATTATTGATCAAGAGAGAACAGAGAATTGTCCTAGACTGGTTTGGTTCCGATCGGGCAAAAAACCAGAGACTAGTTCGCAAAAGTAGGTTTTGGACAAAATTCGACATAGCAGAAAATGTTCCCTGCCTAAATCAAAATCTGAGATCGCCATTTTGTCCGCCTTGAGCCAAGGATTCCAACGATATAAGACACTTGATCCTGGGACAAACAGTCTAAGAGTTATAAGCAATTTTGAACTTTTGGTTGCTGTAGCGCCACCTATGGGCCATTCGGGGTCATACTCTGATAGGTTGTCCCCAAACTGAGGCCTACTATCTGGCCAGGTTTCATGTCTCTAGGCCTTACGGTTTGGCCTGCACGATGCGTTTTACGAAACCTTACAATTACAATAGGGTTTCAGCATTTCATGCTTGAACCCCTAATAAGAATGAAGGCTTTTTGCCAGTTATAGCGCCACCTATGGTCCGATCTCCATGAAACTCTGCATGCTTCCTCACCATGTTCTGACACATATGCTCATCAATTTTGGTGGAGTTCTGAGTTTTCATTTGGGATTTATAGGCTTTTTAGTGTATTTTGCCACACCCCTTTTCTGAATGACCCTGTTACAGCCACCCAAATGCAAAAGTTCAACTTTTTTTTGATAATTATTGATCTAGAGAGTCCAGAGAATTGTCCTAGACTGGTTTGGTTCCGATCGGGCAAAAAACCAGGGACTAGTTCGCAAAAGTAGGTTTTGGACAAAATTCGACATAGCAGAAAATGTTCCCTGCCTAAATCAAAATCTGAGATCGCCATTTTGTCCGCCTTGAGCCAAGGATTCCAACGATATAAGACACTTGATCCTGGGACAAACAGTCTAAGAGTTATAAGCAATTTTGAACTTTTGGTTGCTGTAGCGCCACCTATGGGCCATTCGGGGTCATACTCTGATAGGTTGTCCCCAAACTGAGGCCTACTATCTGGCCAGGTTTCATGTCTCTAGGCCTTACGGTTTGGCCTGCACGATGCGTTTTACGAAACCTTACAATTACAATAGGGTTTCAGCATTTCATGCTTGAACCCCTAATAAGAATGAAGGCTTTTTGCCAGTTATAGCGCCACCTATGGTCCGATCTCCATGAAACTCTGCATGCTTCCTCACCATGTTCTGACACATATGCTCATCAATTTTGGTGGAGTTCTGAGTTTTCATTTGGGATTTATAGGCTTTTTAGTGTATTTTGCCACACCCCTTTTCTGAATGACCCTGTTACAGCCACCCAAATGCAAAAGTTCAACTTTTTTTTGATAATTATTGATCTAGAGAGTCCAGAGAATTGTCCTAGACTGGTTTGGTTCCGATCGGGCAAAAAACCAGGGACTAGTTCGCAAAAGTAGGTTTTGGACAAAATTCGACATAGCAGAAAATGTTCCCTGCCTAAATCAAAATCTGAGATCGCCATTTTGTCCGCCTTGAGCCAAGGATTCCAACGATATAAGACACTTGATCCTGGGACAAACAGTCTAAGAGTTATAAGCAATTTTGAACTTTTGGTTGCTGTAGCGCCACCTATGGGCCATTCGGGGTCATACTCTGATAGGTTGTCCCCAAACTGAGGCCTACTATCTGGCCAGGTTTCATGTCTCTAGGCCTTACGGTTTGGCCTGCACGATGCGTTTTACGAAACCTTACAATTACAATAGGGTTTCATGCTTGAACCCCTAATAAGAATGAAGGCTTTTTGCCAGTTATAGCGCCACCTATGGTCCGATCTCCATGAAACTCTGCATGCTTCCTCATCATGTTCTGACACACATGCTCATCAATTTTGGTGGAGTTCTGAGATTTCATTTGGGATTTATAGGCTTTTTAGTGTATTTTGCCACACCCCTTTTCTAAATGACCCTGTTACATACACCCAAATGCAAAAGTTCAACTTATTTTCGATAATTATTGATCTAGAGAGTCCAGAGAATTGTCCTAGACTGGTTTGGTTCCGATCGGGCAAAAAACCAGGGACTAGTTTGCAAAAGTAGGTTTTGGACAAAATTCGACATAGCAGAAAATGTTCCCTGCCTAAATCAAAATCGGAGATAGCCATTTTGTCCGCCTTGAGCCAAGGATTCCAACGATATAAGACACTTGATCCTGGGACAAACGGTCTAAGAGTTATGAGCAATTTTGAACTTTTGGTTGCTGTAGCGCCACCTATGGGCCATTCGGGGTCATACTCTGATAGGTTGTCCCCAAACTGAGGCCTACCATCTGGCCAGGTTTCATGTCTCTAGGCCTTACGGTTTGGCCTGCACGATGCGTTTTACGAAACCTTACAATTACAATAGGGTTTCAGCATTTCATGCTTGAACCCCTAATAAGAATGAAGGCTTTTTGCCAGTTATAGCGCCACCTATGGTCCGATCTCCATGAAACTCTGCATGCTTCCTCACCATGTTCTGACACATATTCTCATCAATTTTGGTGGAGTTCTGAGTTTTCATTTGGGATTTATAGGCTTTTTAGTGTATTTTTTCACACCCCTTTTCTAAATGACCCTGTTACAGCCACCCAAATGCAAAAGTTCAACTTTTTTTCGATAATTATTGATCTAGAGAGTCCAGAGAATTGTCCTAGACTGGTTTGGTTCCGATCGGGCAAAAAACCAGGGACTAGTTCGCAAAAGTAGGTTTTGGACAAAATTCGACATAGCAGAAAATGTTCCCTGCTTAAATCAAAATCTGAGATAGCCATTTTGTTTGTCTTGAGCCAAGGATTCCAACGATATAAGACACTTGATCCTGGGACAAACAGTCTAAGAGTTATGAGCAATTTTGAACTTTTGGTTGCTGTAGCGCCACCTATGGGCCATTCGGGGTCATACTCTGATAGGTTGTCCCCAAACTGAGGCCTACCATCTGGCCAGGTTTCATGTCTCTAGGCCTTACGGTTTGGCCTGCACGATGCGTTTTACGAAACCTTACAATTACAATAGGGTTTCAGCATTTCATGCTTGAACCCCTAATAAGAATGAAGGCTTTTTGCCAGTTATAGCGCCACCTATGGTCCGATCTCCATGAAACTCTGCATTCTTCCTCATCATGTTCTGACACATATGCTCATCAATTTTGGTGGAGTCCTGGATTTCATTTGGGATTTATAGGCTTTTTAGTGTATTTTGCCACACCCCTTTTCTAAATGACCCTGTTACAGCCACCCAAATGCAAAAGTTCAACTTTTTTTCGATAATTATTGATCTAGAGAGTCCAGAGAATTGTCCTAGACTGGTTTGGTTCCGATCGGGCAAAAAACCAGGGACTAGTTCGCAAAAGTAGGTTTTGGACAAAATTCAACATAGCAGAAAATGTTCCCTGCTTAAATCAAAATCTGAGATAGCCATTTTGTCCGCCTTGAGCCAAGGATTCCATCGATATAAGACACTTGATCCTGGGACAAACAGTCTAAGAGTTATGAGCAATTTTGAACTTTTTGTTGCTGTAGCGCCACCTATGGGCCATTCGGGGTCATACTCTGATAGGTTGTCCCCAAACTGAGGCCTACCATCTGGCCAGGTTTCATGTCTCTAGGCCTTACGGTTTGGCCTGCACGATGCGTTTTACGAAACCTTACAATTACAATAGGGTTTCAGCATTTCATGCTTGAACCCCTAATTAGACGATCTGCTCAATTCAGCTCGTCTATATATATCTAAAGGAGTAGCTCCCTCCACACTTAAAACCTATACATCAGCTTGGTCTTCATTTCTAATGTTCTGCTTTTCCTTTCAGATTCCTATATTTCCCATCCTGATCACGACAGTTTGTTCCTTCCTCGTCTACAATCATGATAATCGTAATCTTAAAATTTCCTCTATTCGTAGAATGCTTGCAGGTATTCAATTCTATGCAAAGTCAATCCTAATTATCCTAGCCTGTTTTCAGTACCATCCATTCAGTACTTACTCAAAGGCTTAGCCAAATCATCTGCGAAAACCGTAGATAAACGCTTACCAATCACCTTGCCTTTATTGGAAAGATTAATAATCTCTGTTCGCAATGGTCACTTTTCTACTTATATTAATATTCTGCTAGAAGCTGTGTTTCTATCAGCTTTTTTTGGATTCATGCGTCCAGGAGAATTTACTTCAGGTACTAAGCAGTTCGATCATACTCGCGGTCTTTCCTTTTCTGATTTACGCTTCTCACCTAATTTCTTTACTCTTTTTCTTAAGCACTCTAAAACTGACTTTCAAGGTTCTGGTACCACAATAACAATTTTCAAAATGGATAATAATTTCTGTCCCTTCACTTCTATGGTTAAATATCTTAACGTTCGTCCTAAGACTCCCGAGCATTTCCCCCTATTTATTTTACCTAATGGAGCACCTCTCTCTAAGTCCTGGTTTCAGACCCACTTAGCTACTGTTCTTAAAATCTGCAGTCTACCTCCTTCTCTCTATACCGGTCATTCATTCAGGATCGGGGCAGCTACCACAGCTGCAGAACGTGGGATATCTACATCAGCAATCAAGCTGCTGGGCAGATGGTCGTCTTCTGCATTCGAGACCTATATAAGACCCAATTCCAAAACCATCCTCGAAGCCCAGCTAGCGCTTTCTAGCAACAATTAAGGTAATCCAATGCAAATACTGGTGGTGGTGTAACGTTTCCATATTCGTATTTTTTATCCCGTTCGTCAGTTCACTATTCTAGCCCTCAATGGTACAGTACATGTGGCTATCATGTATCCCGCTTACGGGCTCACCGCGGCATCTCAGTTATGTGGTTTCGGCACCATAATGCTAATGTAACCCCTTTCGTAAAGCCAATATGGCCTCATCTTTTGCGGCCAATTAAGACCCCATCTCCATGGCCGCTCAAGGCTTAGTCTAGAAGCGGCTGATCAAGGCTTCGTATAAAGCCGTTCAAGGTTTTCATCTTCACGTGGCGATTAAGGCTAGTGTAAGGCCGTTCAAGGCTTTCATCCTCACGTGGCTAATCAAGGCCAGTACACGGCATCAAGTCACCAGTCCTTATGCAGCCGATCAAGCCTTAGTATATGGCCGTTCAGGGCTTCGTCTCTACGCGGCGATTAAGACCTAGTATAAGGCTGTTCAAGGCTTTCATCTTCCCGGGGCTGATCAAGGCCTAGTACGTGGCCGTTCAAGGCATTCGTTCCATGCAGCCGATCAAGGCTAGTCGAGGGCCGATCATAAGCCTTCACGGTTATACTTATCAGGCTCAATTCACGGTTTAATAACCTCTTTCTTTTGATCGTTTCAGGAATCAGAGCATTCACAACGGGTGAGTATACAATTCTTTCACAACTTTTGGGGGTGGGTGGGCCCTGTCCCGGAGGAACTACATCCCTCCTCTAAATTCTTGGGGGTCGGCTGCTCCCCTGCCTTCATCTTCAGGCAGGAAATGCAGAGTCCGTTACCCTCGTGACGAGCGCTACGGACGGGGCCCACGCCAAAGAACCTCTAATTCACACTTGCTGGTCTGCTAATAAACTTGCGATGTTATCATACTTCATCTGGTCTCCCGAGTCTTCCTGGTAGAACTTTTTATATCGCGGAATATAAATATATCCGCGTAGCACTGTACTAACGTTACTTAAAGTTATTGACATTTTGATAAAGAAACATGCATGAATGAAGAATAAAGAGTAATGTTAAGCCGCCTCTCTCAGACAGCATGCAATCCCGAAATCAATTATCCTTTAGGTAAAATGCACACAATTATCTCAAAATCCCTGTCATGTGAGGTATTCACTTGATTTAAACAGTCAGATAACGTTATGTTTAGAGTTAAACAGTTCAAGTTAACATGGGAAATCCCGGATGCGTGTCATTGTGCATCCGTTCTTAAAGGGGCAGCAGATTAATAAACTGCCGTCTCAAAATTTGAATCAAACAACAGACTAGAGAAGACCTTCTGCGTTTTTAAGATTTTATCAAGTGATATTAATACATAGAATATCATACAGTGAAGACTAAGCAGTTTTATTCTGTAGTATTTCTTAATAAAATATCTATAAAATAAAATAACTATATTGTGATATCATCATTGTGAAATAAAATGTCTCATGTATGTAGAATAATATGGTCATCGTTTTAAGATCATGTTTTAAGATGAAGCTTGTCATAAAAAGTAAAGGAGCTTTGGAATGAGTAATCTGAGGACAGGAAACCGCCATTCTTGGACTCTGAAGAATTATAGGCAAACCAGGATTTTGGATCTACTGTGTTTTTGTATGGACTTGGTGAGTACATTTTGCAAGTCCATGTCTCTGTCAGTAAGTTGATAATTAATATTAATGTTTTATCAAACAAATTAATATTCATTTGTGTGTGTGTATGTTGCTTCCCCCCTCATGATCCAGAAGTTTTGGGAATGGAAATCTGCCACATGATCTTCAGAGGAAGTGAGTATTCATGTCTGTGATAAGGTTCGTGGGTGTGAGAGGAAGAAGGCAAGGGGTCGGCAGGGTTGGACTCGGATCCCAATATTTATTTGTCGTATAACTCAGTTCCCCAAACACGTGTGCACATCGCACGGCTTAAACTCAAATCTCTCTGTTTCTCTCTCTCTGTCAACGGTTTGTTTGCGGCAGTTCCTCTCTGCTCTCGTTACTTGTCTCCGTGTCCTTCTAGCTCCCTCTCTCCTCTCTCTCTGTTTGGGGAGCGGCTTTATCCGGTCTCTCCGCGCCAATCACTACAATCAGACACAGGTGTTCATTGTTATGCCCTTGACCTACTTTCTCACTGCTCGTCTCCTCACTCTCTCCGTCTGTGCAGACTCCGCAAAACCACGCCCTCCTCGCCACATACCCCCACCGCCAGCTCCAGGCCGGGGAGCCATCCAGCCACAGCCATCTGTGCACCCGGCCTGTGGACCACCTTGAATTTAAAAGGCTGTAAAGCTAGATACCAACGGGTGATCCGGTCGTTGGTATCCTTCATGCGGTGGAGCCACTGCAAGGGGGCGTGGTCCGAACAGAGGGTGAATTCCCGCCCCAGGAGATAATAACGGAGGGTGAGAACGGCCCATCGAATCGCCAGACACTCCTTTTCGATGGTGCTGTACTTGGTCTCCCTCTTTGAGAGCTTTCGACTCACGTACAGCACCGGCCACTCCTCATCCTCCACCTCCTGAGACGGGGCTGGGTGCAACAGAAATGACAGAGAGAAATCAGGAGAATGCAAGAGCGGCCCGCCACACAGAGCAGCCTTAACTTGGGTAAAAGCCTGCTGGCACGGCTCCGACCACTGGACCGTATCTGGTGCCTCTTTTTTAGTGAGGTCAGTCAGCGGGCTGGTGAGGTCCGAATACTTAGGTACAAACCTTCTATAATATCCCGCCAGCCCCAGGAACTGCCTCACCTCCTTTTTGGTCTTTGGACGCGGGCAGGTTGCAATAGCTGCTGTCTTGTTAATTTGGGGATGCACCTGCCCATGCCCTAAGTGGAAGCCCAGATACTTGACCTCCACCCGCCCAACCGCACACTTCTTCGGGTTGGCCGTCAGCCCCGCCCCTCTCAGCGAGTTCAGCACTGCACGCAGATGCTGCATATGCCGCTGCCAATCATTACTATAGATGATTATATCATCCAAGTAAGCAGCGGCATATGCAGTGTGCGGCTGAAGGATTTTGTCCATCAGTCGCTGAAAGGTGGCGGGTGCCCCGAACAACCCGAACGGAAGCGTGACGAATTGGTGTAATCCGAACGGCATTGTGAAAGCGGTTTT
The DNA here is from genome assembly GCA_023566225.1 of Romanogobio albipinnatus. NCBI lineage: Eukaryota > Metazoa > Chordata > Actinopteri > Cypriniformes > Gobionidae > Romanogobio > Romanogobio albipinnatus. Next base: position 30,407,556 of record CM042259.1, on the reverse strand, counting down.
CTCTTTGGATAATGGAGTTAAGGGGATCTGCCAATATCCTTTCGTTAAATCCAGTGTCGAATAAAAACGAGCCGAACCTAGCCGATCAAGCAACTTGTCAATCCTCGGCATTGGATAAGCGTCAAACTTCGACACAGAATTCACCTTGCGATAATCCACACAGAACCGCACGGAGCCGTCCGTTTTGGGAACCAAAACTATCGGGCTCGCCCAATCGCTGTGGGACTCTTCTATTATTCCCAAGTCCAGCATCGCCTCTAATTCCGTTTGGACCACTTTCGTTTTGTGCTCCGGTAACCTATATGGCCGGCTGCAAACTACCACGCCCGGCTCGGTCTCAATATGGTGCTGTATGAGATTGGTCCGACCGGGTAGGGACGAAAACACATCCGCAAAATCTGCTTGCAATTTAGCAACGTCAGTGAGCTGGGAGGGCGAGAGTTGATCTCCCCCCGGGGCCAGCGCGACTGATCAGCCTTTGAGGCTCGCTTCTGGCCCCAGATCATCCTCGTTGGTTACCACCGTCGCCAGCAACACTGACTCCGCCTCATTCCATTTTTTCAAGAGATTGAGATGTTATATCTGATGTGCTCCGTTCCTATCCGTTCGCACCACCTCATAATTGAGATCCCCCACTCGTCGTGTGACCTCAAACGGTCCTTGCCACTTGGCGAGTAACTTTGAACTGGACGTGGGCAATAACACAAGTACCTTCTCTCCCGGTGTAAATTCTCACAGTCGGGTTCCCCTGTTGTACAGCCGGCTTTGTGTGTCCTGGGCCTGTAGCAAATTCTCCATTGACAGCCGCCCCAAGGTGTGGAGTTTTGCTCTCAGGTCCAGGACATACTGAATTTAGTTTTTGCTTTCTGACGGTCCCTCCTCCCAAGCTTCCCGCATGACGTCAAGGACCCCTCGGGGCTGACGCCCATACAGTAACTCGAAGGGGGAAAACCCCGTGGAGGCTTGGGGAACCTCTCTCACAGCGAACAGCAGGGGTTCCAACCATTTGTCCCAATTTTTGGCGTCTTCGTGAACAAACTTACGAATCATTGTCTTTAATGTGCGATTAAATCGTTCTACCAGACCGTCTGTTTGTGGGTGATAAACGCTGGTACGAACAGATTTAATGCCCAATAACCCATACAGCTCGCTTATGGTGCGGGACATAAATGCCGTGCCTTGATCGGTGAGAATCTCTTTCGGGATTCCCACCCGGGAGATTAAACGAAACAGCGCATCCGCCACACTTTTTGCCGAAATGGTGCGGAGAGCTACTGCTTCGGGGTATCGCGTTGCATAGTCCAGTATTACTAATGCAAAGCGATGCCCCTCGTGCGGATTGTTCTAACGGCCCAATGAGGTCCATACCAATTCTCTCGAAGGGGACCTGCACAAGAGGTAGAGGGCGCAGTGGCGCTTTTGGAGCGGCCGGTGGGTTTACCAACTGGCATTCACGACAAGCGGCACACCACCTGTGCACATTCTCGTGAATGCCCGGCCAGAAAAATCGGGCCATTAAACGATTCAACGTGTCCGTTTGACCCAAATGCCCAGCCATGGGATTACAATGAGCCGCCTGGAAGAGCATTTCCCGGCGGCTCTTCGGTACTAACAATTGGGTTGTATCTCGTTTTGTCTGAGTATCTTGGGTTACTCGATACAACCTATCTTTAATCACAGCAAAATAAGGATAGGAGAGCGGCCGAGCGGGTTGAAGAAGCCGGCCGGCGATCGAACGGACCTGTTCAAAGGTGTTTTTGAGCGACTCATCTCGGGACTGTTCCAGTGGAAAATCATCACGCTCCGACAGGATTAGCCTGTTTACCGCGCTCCGTTCCTCTGACCCAGGCTCAGCTTCCCCAAGCTGCGCGACCGCGCTCTTCCCCTGCCCTCTTTTCTCCCAAGAGACATCCGCACATATACACCCTAATAAAGCCCCAAAGGCTGGCCAATTCGTCCCCAAGATCAGCGGATGTCGGAGGTGGGGACTAACCGCGACCTCCACACTATGTTTTTACCCTCGAAATTGTATTATGACTGGCACCAATGGGTCGGTCCTCTGGGCGCAGCCCCCTGACCGGTCGACGCCTCCCCCGATCTCCAACGGGCCACCGGTCTCGGTGGCGGGCCCCGGCGTGACCTAGGCGCAGAGACAGGTCTCGCCGAAGAAGGCGAGGGAGAGGGGGAAAGAGGGGAAACAAAAGAAGAGGGGAGAGAGACAGCTGGTAGAGGTTCGCCGACCCCTTGGTACGCCACCATCTGATCCTCCGCCAGTTGGATGGCCGAGTCCAGCGACGCGGGCCGGTGGCACTGGACCCAATGCGCGGTCTCTCGTGGCAAACGTGCCACGAACTGCTCCAGCACCACCTGGTCGAGGATCTGGTCCACGTCGCTTCCCTCGACCACCAGCCATCGGCGACACGCGTCCCAGAGCTGTTGAGCCAACACGAAGGGCCGGGCACTCTCCCCCAGATCCAGGGACCTGAATCGCTGATGGTGTTGTTCGGGGGAGAGGCCGACCCTCTGGAGGATGGCCCTCCTCAGATCGTCATACCGGAGGAGGTTCTGGACCGGGAGTTGCTGCGCCGTCCGCTGTGCCTCTCCTGACAGGAGGGGAATCAGCCTCACTGGCCACTGGTCCCTCGGCCACTCACAGGACTCGGCCGCCCTTTCAAAAAGGTCTAGGAAGGCTTCGGCCCTATCTTTAATAGCTGCACCTGCGCGGGCGGTGTTGCAGCGGCGGCTGGTACCCCGGTCCGAACCCCCTGGCTCAACCAGCCCCGGAACAGCTCGCGGTCCTCCTGCTGGGCGCTGACGAGGGAGTGGAAGCGCCGTTCCTGGTCCTCCCTCATGTCCAGCAGGGCCTGGTGATGTTCTTGATGCAGGCCCGCGAGCGACTGAACTAGGCTCGCCAATGGCGTGGCTGCCGGCGGAGTTTGCATGACGGCGGCGTCCCTCTTCTTCCTCCCGGGTTTCAGCACCAGTGTGATAAGTTTCGTGGGTGTGAGAGGAAGAAGGCAAGGGGTCGGCAGGGTTGGACTCGGATCCCAATATTTATTTGTTGTATAACTCAGTTCACCAAACACGCGTGCACATCGCACGGCTTAAACTCAAATCTCTCTGTTTCTCTCTCTCTGTCAACGGTTTGTTTGCGGCAGTTCCTTTCTGCTCTCGTTACTCGTCTCCATGTCCTTCTAGTTCCCTCTCTCCTCTCTCTCTGTTTGGGGAGCGGCTTTATCCGGTCTCTCCGCGCCAATCACTGCAATCAGACACAGGTGTTCATTGTTATGCACTTGACCTACTTTCTCACCGCTCGTCTCCTCACTCTCTCCGTCTGTGCAGACTCCGCAAAACCACGCCCTCCTCGCCACAATGTCATATCCAACATTAATACTGTTACGGTAGCCTTATGTGGACTCATTTTGGACTCAAGATGGCGCCGAGGATGGCTGCTGCATTGCGAGCTCCGTTACAACATTGTAGTTTTTTGTTTGTTCTGTTTATAGTTTTTGTGTTTTTTGTCTTGGATGTTGTCTGCCTTACTACGTACGACAGACAGACACTTTTGGACATTGGTTCGGCAATCGCACACCGAAAACCGGACTTTAAATTCATCAACGACGACCCGCTGCTTACAAACACAGCAGCGGAGCTCTTTGTCTGCGCAGTCCGACCGTGCAAACGCCGCCGGAGAAGGGGATGTAGAGCCGGTGTGCTCATCAGAGTAAGACGCCGCGCAAACCGACCCCCGCTTCCCAGTATTTTACTGGCTAATGTTCAGTCTCTGGACAATAAACTCTGCGAGCTGAGAGCATGGATCTCTTTCCAACGAGAGACGAGGGACTGCTGCATTATCTGCCTTACAGAAACTTGGATGTCTGCTGAGATTCCAGATTCGGCCATCGAAATCACGGGGTTCTCCGTGCACCGAATGGATCTCTCAGGGAAAAGCAAAGGCGGGGGTGTATGTTTTATGATCAACAGATCCTGGTGTGATCAGAGGAACGTTCATTCTATCAAGACTTTCTGTTCTCCTGATCTGGAACTTCTCATGGTTCTGTGCCGACCATTCTGGCTACCGAGGGAATTCACAGCGGTCATCATCACAGCTGTGTATATTCCCCCACAAGCCGACACAGACCGGGCACTAAAGGAACTGTATAGGACAGTGAGTGAGCAGGAACCCGCGCATCTTGAGGCTGCGTTTATTGTGACTGGGGACTTTAACAAAGCCAACTTCAAACGCATTGCACCTAAATACCACCAACATGTTAGCTTCAACATGCGAGGGAACCGTGTTTTAGACCACTGTTACTCTCCCTTCCGGGATGGTTACAAGTCCCTCCCGCGCCCACCATTCGGCAAATCGGATCACTCTTCCATTCTTCTTCTGCCCGCTTACAGGCAGAGACTGAAACAGGAAGCAACCGCCCTCAGAACAATCCAGTGCTGGTCGGACCAATCAGACTCTATGCTACAAGACTGTTTTGATCACGCGGACTGGGAGATGTTCCGGTCGGCCTCTGATGACGACATCGAGGTCTACGCTAATAGCGTAACGTGTTTCATCAGGAAGTGCGTAGAAGACGTTGTTCCGACCAAAACAATTCGGCTGTACCCTAACTAGAAGCCGTGGCTAAATGGGGATGTTCGCGCGGCACTCAATGCGCGGACCTTCACTTTTAACTCCGGTAATGCGGAGGAGCATAAACAAGCAAGTTATGCCCTCCGGAAAACCATCAGAGCAGCAAAACGCCAGTACAGGGACAAGATTGAAGGACAGTTCAACACCACCGACTCCAGAAGCATGTGGCGGGGAATTAACACCATCATGGACTATAAAGGGAACACAAACTCCACCGTGAATACCGCTGCCTCTCTCCCGGACGAGCTCAACACCTTCTATGCTCGCTTTGAGGGAACTAACACCGCCCTCGCGGAGAGAGAGCTCGTGGCTGAAGATACAGAGGTTAGTTCACTCTCCGTATTTTTAGCGGATGTAACCAGATCCTTCCGGCGGGTGAACATCCGTAAAGCCGCGGGTCCAGACGGCATTCCCGGCCGTGTGATCAGAGCGTGCGCGCACCAACTGGCTGGAGTTTTCACGGACATTTTTAACCTGTCCCTCTCCCTGTCTGTGGTCCCCGCATGCTTCAAAACGTCCACCATTGTGCCTGTACCTAAGCAATCAAAAACCACCTGCTTAAACGACTGGCGTCCTGTTGCTCTGACCCCCATCATCAGTAAATGCTTTGAGAGAATATTCAGAAACCACATCTGCTCTGTTCTCCCCACCTCACTGGACCCACTGCAGTTTGCATACCGCACAAACCGCTCCACTGATGATGCCATTTCATCTACAATTCACACTGCTCTCTCCCACCTGGAAAAGAGGAACACGTATGTGAGAATGCTGTTTGTAGACTACAGCTCAGCATTCAACACCATTGTGCCCTCCATACTTGATGTGAAACTCCGGGCTCTAGGCTTAAACAGCTTGTTATGCAGCTGGATCCTGGACTTCCTGTCAAACAGACGCCAGGTGGTCAGAATGGGCAGTAACATCTCCTCATCACTGACTCTCAACACTGGAGCCCCTCAGGGCTGTGTTTTCAGCCCACTCCTGTACTCCTTGTACACACATGACTGTGTGGCAATCCACAGCTCCAACAGCATCATCAAGTTTGCTGACGATACGACGGTGGTAGGTCTCATCACTGACAATGATGAAATGGCCTACAGAGAGGAGGTGCATACTCTGACACGATGGTGTCAGGAGCACAACCTCTCCCTCAACGTCAGCAAGACCAAGGAGCTCGTGGTCGACTTCAGGAGGAATGAGAGAGAACACCGCCCCATCACCATCAATGGAGCACCGGTGGAGAGAGTCAGCAGCTTCAAGTTCCTCGGTGTCCACATCACAGAGGAACTCTCATGGTCCGTCCACACTGAGGCCGTTGTGAAGAAGGCTCATCAGCGCCTTTTCTTCCTGCGACGGCTGAGGAGGTTTGGAATGAACCGCCACATCCTCACACGCTTCTACAGCAGCACCATAGAGAGCCTGCTGACTGGCTGCATCACCACCTGGTACGGCAACAGTACCGCCCGCATCCGCAAAGCCCTGCAAAGGGTAGTGCGCACGGCCAGCTGCATCATCGGAGGTGAGCTTCCCTCCCTCCAGGACATTTACGCCGGGCGGTGTGTGAAGAGAGCTCAGAGGATCATCAGAGACTCTAGCCACCCGAACCATGGGCTGCTCTCACTGCTGCCATCAGGCAGACGGTACCGCAGCATCAGAACACGCACCAGCCGACTCCAGAACAGCTTCTTCCCACAAGCAATTAGACTCCTTAACTCTTGATCCATCAGGATCATAACACACACTGACAGAATATCACTCAGCACAACCCACTGTAGATACACACACACTATATACACATTTATTTATCATTTATTATTTATCATTTATCATATAGCACCTATTGGACATAATGGATCTCTACTGTGAATAATAATGTATACTGTACATTGTATATTATTATTATTATTATTATAGCTTAATGTATACTGTTTAATGTATGTTTAGTGTATATTGTTTAAAGTATATGTATATTGTAAGTATGTGTATATTGTTTAAAGCTGTGAGAACTACACTCACATTGTGTATTTATTGTTTATTGTAGAGTTTACCGTGCTGTGAGTAATTGTGGGCGCATCAGATGTGTAATCTGATGTTGCTTTAAATGTTGTACATGTCATGTCATAACTGCTATGTTGCTCGGAACTGCACCTAAGAATTTCACCTGCTGTTGCACTTGTGTAAATGGCTGTGTGACAATAAAGTTATTTGATTTGATTTGATTTGATTGTGTGTGGAAATGTGAACACAGGCAACTCAGCACCAAGGCACAACTCTGGTTCAAACGTACCTTGAGTTTAAAAGCATAGCTCACTCAAAATAAAAACTCCCTCATCGTTAACTCACCCTCATGTCTTATCAAACTTGTATGACTTTCTTCTGTGAAACAAAATATTTTGAATAATGTTGCTAACCAAGCTACATTGGACCAAATTTTATGGACAATAATCACCAATAACCATCTCAAAGCTATAAGCGGACTCTGTGTTCATATAGCCAGAATATCTCAATGTCAAATGTTGTTTAAAGGAAAGGTACAAAAACAAAATCCTCCCTTTTTAAGGACTTTTCAGTGAATCAATGTATTTTTCTTTCTTTCTTTTACAGATCCAGCTGATTATTGGAGATTTGGAAGAGGATTGCTCTTTATCTGCTATGTCTGTCCCTTCTGGAGCAGAATCATGGACCTGTTGTATGTTTTGATTTATATTTCTTATTACACTATATAGCTTGGATTCTGAATTAAAAGGTAAATGTTTGTCCATATTATCAGGGCTATATGGAGCCCTCAGGGCTCAGTTGAATATAGAGGAAAACAATATAAAACTTATTTGGAAAATACAAAGCTAACAGTAAATGGCACGATTTGTTATTTTGTTATGAGGTGAAATCATAACCTAATCATGATATTAGTACAAGATACCCTAACCCTAACTTACAAGATAAATGCAATTTTTAGTTTTTCAATTCCTCCTGGGGGCTCTGAAGAATTTGTTTACATAAATTTACATCTGAATAATCAAGTTTTAGAATCAATAGTGAATCAGTGACAATCTTGTAAATGTATTAGTTTTGTATTTTTTTTCAGTTTGAAATTTTATTCAACTTTAAAAATTTGATGAAACTGTATTAAGATATTTTACTTTAATTTTATGGTTTTTGTTTGGCAGCCGTAGCTGCCAGTCATTTACCTTCTTTTTACGATTTTTCTTTTTACAGTGTTTTTAAGTCCACTAACCTACGCCCATCTTCCCAGAGATGACCAATCGTTGGTGTGAATTTTAGGCGGGAGAAGATTTCTTTGTTTGGACTTTATTACTCGATAGAATGTTCTTGCTGGCAGCCAGAATGAGCAAAGTTTCGCTCCAAACGGACTAAACATACTAATGGTACATCTCATAATCATATACTTTTCACCATTGACTAAGACAAAGAAAGAGGAACCTTTAGACATCAAACATGCCTTGGTTTAAAAGTATAGTGTATCTTTTTTTACGGAGCCATTTTGAGCATTTAAGATGGCTTTTACATCACATGAACATAAGAAATATAGGGAGCATGCATATACTTAAGAAATCATCATATATGTATATAATTTCTGGGATCGTTTAATTAAAGGCTAAATAAAGAGGAATGCTTGTGTGTGTGTGTGTGTGTGTGTGTTAAGGTCATCCCCAGGCCATTCTCGACAGAAAGGTGAGTTAGGGGTCCGGGGTTGATTGGGATCTGTTTGAAGTTCTCACAGGGCCATCATCGTATCTCCTGGTCACACTCTAGTTGGTCATTAACCCGACAGTGGGGTAATCTAACTCAGACTCGCTGGAGCCCTTGGAACAGGGATCTAATTTATATGCAGAGCTGAGCAGAGAAAATCATCTCTGCTGTTCCTCATCACTTTGATCCCATGAGAGAGAGACTCCAGACGCTACATTTCTATACACTCGAAGTAGATTGGTCTCTGAAAACAGATCGCAATTAGTCGGTCAGTTCTGATGTACGTCTCCATTCCCTCCTTCAGGGAACGAGGGTTACATACGTAACCGAGACATTTTTTTACACTTTGTAATTTCTGCAAATAGTTGCTTTAGTTTTTCAGTAACTGTATATCCATTATAATTAGCAGTTTATTGCAGATTTATTTGAATGAAAAACTACTCTTTACAATTACAAATGTTCTGAAATAAATGGCATTTTTGAAAGGACGCCTAGACTTTCCTTGACATAAATGCTTACAGAAGCTACATTACTGAGAAAATCCTCATCAAATTTGATTCATAACATGATTAGACATTCGGTTTTATATTTAGGTTATTTTCAGGCTCTTAACATTAAAGTCTCATACTTTTTTCCCTAAGTAAAAAAAAAAGAAAAAAAAAGGAGTCACATACATGTATATTTACATGTATATTACTCTGTTCCCATATTACTTTGAGTTAGTATGACTCTTGGGTATCAAAATCAAAAGTGTCTACTTTAAAATAAGACCAGATTTATGAATATAGACCATAGGGTTTAAGAGTTGCAGACATTTTCATTTGGGTATGTCGTTTTCAGAAAAATCTCAAAAATAGGGGCACTGGTTAAGAAGTTAAATTAATTAAGGTTTATTAGTGTTGTAGTCAAGACCACCTAATCTGAGACCAAGACTAATGTGTGTTGAGACCAAGACAAGACTAAGACCAAGGCAGGGCGAGACCAGGTCGAGACCAAGACTAATGTGTGTTGAGACCAAGACAAGACTAAGACCAAGGCAGGGCGAGACCAGGTCGAGACCAGCACTCCTTAAATTCTTAAAGATCCACATTACCGCCTGAGAAATGACTTATTATTATCAAATGAAATTACCCAATTACATTAATGATGTTAATAAATATATCAGGCATTGCACTGGCAATTTAGTAATATTCCAGCAGTTGTGGTCTTGACTGGTCTTGAAACAAAATCCAGAGTCCTCTAAGTCTGAGACTGAGACAAGACCGAAATGTGGTCGAGACGAGACAAGACCTTCAAAAAATTGTCTTGCCATATCAACATTATCTCAATACCAAGACAAGTCTCGAGTACAGCACTAAGGTTTATACATGCTCCATGACAGAGTTAGAAGAGTTAAAAGATCAATCTTTTCATCAAACCAAAAATAATGACTGTAATACTTCTAAGAAAAAATGTGACAATTTGACAAAAAGAAAGTCTCTGAAGGATCATCCATGAAGCCACCTTCATGATAATCCTCAGTGTGTGTACTGTTCCAGTTCCTCGAGGTCACCATGACTATCCTAAAGAAAATAATAGCAAATGTGTATTTACTTACAACATTACTTGGTAGTTTCAGATTGTTTTACAGTGGGAAAAATATAATGCATTTATATAACACAAAATGAGATAGAATGTTTTGAAATAAGAAAACACACCTATATATTTAATAAATAAAATAAATGTACAGTTTGTTTCATTTCTGTTTTATTTGGGTGAAATTGATTTTCTTCCATTATTAAGATATTAATGTCAAAGCCCTATTTGGATAGTAGCTAATTGTTTTTCATGTGGACGTCTGTAAAAATAAATTAGCATGGCGCTTAAGTGACAACTCATGTATTCGGGTGGCGATTTTTTTTGCGATGATTGCTATAAATTAAATTTTATTTAGTATTTAGTATTTAATTATTTAAATCTCCTGCTCAAAAAAATATAAAATAGACGTGCTATAGTTTAAATGGTTTTCTGCATTACATTTTATCTCAAAAGGATGCATCACCATAAAAAAAACATCACTAATTGAAACATGAATTGCTCATTAATAAGTGTTCACCTTGTCACAGTTCTATGAGAGAGGACTCAAATGCAGGAATGAGTGATCAGGGGTTTATTGACAAACAGCTGACAAGACAAGAAATGGTGAGGAGGTGAACGGTCCAAACAGTAGGCAGATTAGGAGCACAATTACAGGCAGGAAGAGCAGCCACAATAACTAACTCCAGAAGGTGGTAGACTGGAGAGCAGTTCTGACAGAGCAGCATGAGACCAGAGGATACCAGCGATGTCCAGGCAGGAATCCTAGGGCAATGCAGTCAGGTCTTATCAGGAAACGCACCAAGCTTGCAGCTAGGCAAGGAGAGCAAGCTGCCAGGGAAGCTCTACTTGCAGAACAGGAACTAGAGACACAGAAAACAAGACAAGACCGAAAGGCAGCACAAACACTTAGCAATACTAGAATAACACACATAGGTACAACGTATAACGAACCAGCCACCACATGAGGAAAAGAACACACTTTATAAAGGGAGCAGAGAACATGAGGAACAGGTGAACACACTCAGACAAACAAGGAGCAGAAAACATGAGGAAAGGCTGAGCACACTCAGACAAGGAACAGGTGAGCACACAATCAGTTAATCAATGAGGACTAGACAAGGGCCATTTCTCAATACCAAGTACGCAAACTTCTGACTTGCGTCCTTGGTAGTTCAGACTTGCAAATTCGACTCGGGAGAACGAACTCCAGAGGACGGGGGGAATCGCCATCAGTCGTCAATTGTGAAACGTCATCAGTTGCTGCCAAGTCCTGTTCCAATTCAAAGTTCACATTTAGCCAAGTACAGTTCAAATCCCCGGATGTGTCCTTGATCCGCCCCTTTTATCAAGGATGCATCGAGAGGAGACTTGTGGACTTCAGACAGACCGGTATCCCAGAATGCATCTCGCACCAACCAGCAAACGTCAATAGCGAATGAGAAACCCCTCGTAATTTAAAAATACGGTTAATGTTTCACAAAATGTAGTTTTAGGACTTTTTCAGGCGAGAATGTACTTGTTTAGAGCTCAAATCTGTGGTTTATTTATAAAGAGAGCGCCTTATAGAAAATGTGATCTGGCGTTTTCGGAGTTGTGAGCTCCAGTGGATCAGCGGCGATCAACGGGAACTCTCCCCGCCCAGAGCAGACTTAACATGGCTAGTCCTTTTGACGCCTGCCGCTGGCCCTGATGTCTTCAGATATAATCCGTCTTCTAACGGGCGATCTTTGGTCTCATGAATCTATAATTTGTTCCCTAGTAAATCGTTTTGACTGAGGGCAAAGTGAAGTTTCATAACTTTATATGTTAAGGCTATTAAACACATAAACTGACATTTAACAAAAATAGACTGGCTTGTGTTTTATGTCATAATTAATTTTATTACAGTGATAATCACACTTGTCTGAACCACATATACATTGTATTTTTTATTTTTTTTTAAACGAAAAGAGGCAGGGTTTTTAATATTTCGTTTTGTTATAAATATACATGCAATAACATTGCCTGCACTACATTTGTGTGGCTATAATATGTTTAATATATTTTTAATGAAAATGAAAAGAGGCAGAGTGGTGTTTTATCATATATTTCATTTTATTGTAGCATAAAATATACATATATACACTGAATAACACTATCAAGAACGCTGCTGTTCCATTAACAGAGTACCGGACTATTGTCCTCCCGTCCTCGGGAGTTCGTTCTCCGGAGTTGAACTTACCGAGCCTGAATTAACTACCACGGACGCAAAGTCAGAAGTTCGCGAAGGCCTACTTGGTATAGAGAAACGTATATTGTAGGCTACAATAAAACGAAATATGTCATAAAACACCACTGCCTCTTTTCATTATTTTTACAAAAAAATCTTAGCCACACAAATGTCGTTCAGGCAGCTACATTGATTATCTTATATACAGTATTTATAACAAAACGAAGTATAAAACACAACCCTGCCTCTTTTCGTTTAGATTTTAAAAAACAATAGGCCTATATATTAAACATTAGCCTAATATGTAGTTTAGGGTACCCAGATTTCTGAAATGGAAACCGGGGACATTTCCTCTTTGAGTGGTCAAAATATCACTAAAATATCATTTTTTATTATCTTTTAATTAAAAAACGGGACAATATATTTTTTTATGTTTTTGTTTGTTTATTTGTTGTTGTGGGCTCTCTATATTATTATTAACATTAATAATTATTCTGATTTAGTTTGATTATTAGGATTTGTATGTGGTTTTAATACAATTCAACGCTCCCGCCAAAAAAAATAAAAAATGTAAACAGTTAATAGTTGCCATTGTAAATAACAAGCAGTTCAAAACAATATTATAATGACTTTATATAATAATATATTATTAAATAACAATATTAATATTATAATAACAAAAACACATTACAAAAATAAAACATAAATATAATAAATAAAACTATTTAACAAATATTTTAACATTTTATAATTGTATTTCATATTTAAATTTATTTAATTTAAGTTTATACTACTATATAAGTAATACATTTAAATACATAAAAATGTTAAATACATAAAAAAAATGTATTAGGCTTGTGCTTAAAAATAAGTCTTACTATCCTAAATTGGTCTTGTTTTGCATTTTGGGCGTGGTAACAGGAAACAAGGAGGCAGGACACAGGGAGCACATGGCATACACAAACCAAGACAGAGCCATGTGTTCATGCACAACGCAAACAAAGACACATTAAACAATGACAAAACATACAGAGCTGTCAGAGGAGAACCTTGACACACCTTTTGATTATTATTTTTGCCTCTAGTAATTATGTGTCTGATTTTTCATTTCCAATCTATTTTTGTTTTATTTTAAGCCAGCCATACAGTCATTTTTTAACTATTTAAAACCATGATTAAAAACCACTGCCATATATTGCGTCTGATGTATTCCAGACACTCACCAACTAATGCCTGATGAGATTATCACCGCTGTCAGAGAGGTAGGGGAGAGCGGGGCACAACCTAACGCTTTTTGACTTTCGCAGTTTGTGTAAATCCACTTGGGGTTCAGAGTATTTATTGTTTCCCACATTAATTGCACACATGTCTAGTACAATTATGTGGTTTTGTTTCATTAATACAGTGTATACTTTTTTCTTGATTTACCCCGAAAGAATGGAAGTGAAATGTGACAACATGCCCCGTAGGTGGGGTACATTGTAACACGTGGTGGGGCACAATGTAACATGACCAAATAACAGCTTAAAATGTTACTTGATATAATCAAAAAAATATACAAGACAAACTAAAATATTTTGTCAACAAAATACAATCATTAACTTTTTAAAATAAAATAATGCAATTTTTTAATCATTAAAAATATAAGCATTTTTGAGTTTGACTACAAACACCGCTAAATACAGCTTTACAGCAGAGTTCAAAACATAATAATAATTAATAATTTATGAACATTAACTCTGTCATTATTCACACTTTTCTCATGGTTTTTCAAAAGAATTCATAAAAGTGAAGAATATAATGGTATATTTCTAATAGGGGCTCATTGTAAGGCAGTGTTACAACACACCCCATCTGCGCCAACTGGGATTTAAACCGTGGCTCGTGTCTTCTGCTGGTTAGATCAGCATTAAAGAACGATCTCAACTGTTAAATAACAGATATAAGATTAAAATAATATCGGATTTGTCTTATTTTAAATAAACACAAAAAACAGAGATGAAAACTAAACTTAAGTAAGAAATTTACTTTTGCTATGATTAAATACATGTTCAGTAATATCTTCCAGAGATTTTTTAATTTTTGCGCAATTTTTTCTCTAAATAATGTTGATATGGCAACTAGTAAATACACAAAGTTTCGTCATTCTGGCATGTGTGGAAAGGGTTAAAACATGCGCGTCACAACTAACCCCGCGTTAAGTTGTGCCCCGCGCTCCCCTACACCATTAAAGGGTTAGTTCACCCAAAAATGAAAATAATGTAATTTATTCCTCACCCTCATACCGTTCCACACCCGTAAGACCTCCGTTCATCTTCGGAACACAAATGAAGATATTTGTGTTGAAATCCAATGGCTCAGTGAGGCCTGCAGCAATGACATTTCCTCTCTCAAGATCCATTAATGTACTAAAAACATCTTTAAATCAGTCCATGTGAGTACAGTGGTTCACTATTAATATTATAAAGCCACAAGAATATTTTTGGTGCGCCAAAAAAACTAAATAACAACTTATTTATTATATACAGGGAGTGCAGAATTATTAGGCAAATGAGTATTTTGACCACATCATCCTCGTTATGCATGTTGTCTTACTCCAAGCTGTATAGGCTGGAAAGCCTACTACCAATTAAGCATATTAGGTGATGTGCATCTCTGTAATGAGAAGGGGTGTGGTCTAATGACATCAACACCCTATATCAGGTGTGCATAATTATTAGGCAACTTCCTTTCCTTTGGCAAAATGGGTCAAAAGAAGGACTTGACAGGCTCAGAAAAGTCAAAAATAGTGAGATATATTGCAGAGGGATGCAGCAGTCTTAAAATAGCCAAGCTTCTGAAGCGTGATCATCGAACAATCAAGCGTTTCATTCAAAATAGTCAACAGGGTCGCAAGAAGCGTGTGGAAAAACCAAGGCGCAAAATAACTGCCCGTGAACTGAGAAAAGTCAAGCGTGCAGCTGCCAAGATGCCACTTGCCACCAGTTTGGCCATATTTCAGAGCTGCAACATCACTGGAGTGCCCAAAAGCACAAGGTGTGCAATACTCAGAGACATGGCCAAGGTAAGAAAGGCAGAAAGTCGACCACCACTGAACAAGACACACAAGCTGAAACGTCAAGACTGGGCCAAGAAATATCTCAAGACTGATTTTTCTAAGGTTTTATGGACTGATGAAATGAGAGTGAGTCTTGATGGGCCAGATGGATGGGCCCGTGGCTGGATTGGTAAAGGGCAGAGAGCTCCAGTCCGACTCAGACGCCAGCAAGGTGGAGGTGGAGTACTGGTTTGGGCTGGTATCATCAAAGATGAGCTTGTGGGGCCTTTTCGGGTTGAGGATGGAGTCAAGCTCAACTCCCAGTCCTACTGCCAGTTTCTGGAAGACACCTTCTTCAAGCAGTGGTACAGGAAGAAGTCTGCATCCTTCAAGAAAAACATGATTTTCATGCAGGACAATGCTCCATCACACGCGTCCAAGTACTCCACAGCGTGGCTGGCAAGAAAGGGTATAAAAGAAGAAAATCTAATGATATGGCCTCCTTGTTCACCTGATCTGAACCCCATTGAGAACCTGTGGTCCATCATCAAATGTGCGATTTACAAGGAGGGAAAACAGTACACCTCTCTGAACAGTGTCTGGGAGGCTGTGGTTGCTGCTGCACGCAATGTTGATGGTGAACAGATCAAAACACTGACAGAATCCATGGATGGCAGGCTTTTGAGTGTCCTTGCAAAGAAAGGTGGCTATATTGGTCACTGATTTGTTTTTGTTTGGTTTTTGAATGTCAGAAATGTATATTTGTGAATGTTGAGATGTTATATTGGTTTCACTGGTAAAAATAAATAATTGAAATGGGTATAAATTTGTTTTTTGTTAAGTTGCCTAATAATTATGCACAGTAATAGTCACCTGCACACACAGATATCCCCCTAAAATAGCTAAAACTAAAAACCACTTCCAAAAATATTCAGCTTTGATATTAATGAGTTTTTTTGTGTTCATTGACAACATGGTTGTTGTTTAATTATTAATGTTGTAAAATTAATCCTCAAAAATACAACTTGCCTAATAATTCTGCACTCCCTGTATTATATACTTATATAGTGACGGCCGATTTCAAAACACTGCTTCATGAAGCTTCAGAGCGTATCGAATCACTGTATCGAATCAGCAGTTTGGAGCACCAAAGTCACGTGATTTCAGCAGTTTGGAGGGTTTGACTCGCGATCCGAATCATGATTCAACACACTGATTCGATACGCTCCGAAGCTTCATGAAGCAGTGTTTTGAAATGTGCTAAGTCCTTATTTAATTATTTTGGTGCACCAAAAATATTCTTGTCTTAATTTGTGTTCGGAAGATGAACGGAGGTCTTACGGGTGTGGAACGGCATGAGGGTGAGGAATAAATTACATTATTAAAATTTTTGGATGAATTAACCCTAATCAACTTCTCTGTGTATTTCCACAGCATTGGTCTGAAAAGTACATGAAACAAAGTTGATTTTCATGGTCGATACACACAAGCTTTTATATCTAAACTGACAATATGTCAAACTGAAAAATATGTCTTTAAAGCAGTCAAATCATCCAAAATGCAGAAAATATGCCAGGTTCACCTTTTTTTGGTAAAGCCAATTTGTCAAAAACAATTAATAGTCAGGTATGAAATTATTATAATATTTTTTTTTACCTCCAATAATTGATCTAACAGGATGCACCATATCCTGCTATTCTTGCACCACAACTGTTCACACTGGAAAGACAAAAACAATAGTATTACAACATACAAATTATTAGGCTAACTTTTTCAACTTTTGTTATATATTATTTTTGAAGCTGAGTGAAAGCTCAGTGCATGCACTTAATGCATATGCATTTGTGCAAACTCCATAATTCTACCTTATGCAGTGTTCATGAATACGTGCAAACATAAGCATTTAAGCACTCAACAATAAGTTTGCTGGAATGTACATTTATAAAATATAATCACGTGCAAACCAGTTTCTTGATTCAAGTGCAATAAACTTACACATACAAACTCGATATATAGAGCTAGTTGCATGGTATTCAAAAGTAACATTCTGATTGCTGAAGAATTCATAGGAAATTAAATGCATAAAAGAGAGGACGTTAGATGGCACACTTTATTTTGTTAGTATAAAGCTAAGCTTAGCTTATCTCTTTTCACCATCTTCACCACATTGCACTTCAGAAAACGTTGCATTGTACTTCCAGTATAGGAATACACCCCACTAACACAATAAATGAGTGTTAATGAAAGTTAAAAATGTCAAAATCGAATGTTTTACTTTGTTAATATAAATTTAAGCTTTAGCTTACCTCCTTTCACCATCTTCACCAAATTGCACTTCAGAAAACATTGCATTGTGCTTCTTCCAGTTAAGGAACAAACTCCACTAACACAACAAACCTGTTAATGAATGTTAAAAAAGTCAAACTCTAATATTTTACCTAGTTTTTTTCAAAGACAGCTTACCTGACAGAGTCTTCACCACATCGCTTCAAAATGGCTCCTGCTTCTGCTCATTGGCTAGATAGAATATTTGCATATCACGCAGCTCACAAATACGTAAAATGTTATGTTAGGTTTACTTAATTTTAACCAAGTTGTAATGCTAGTTGATGTCACTTACGTTTTTTCATTTACTTTATGCATACACTTATGTTCACCTTTTAATTTACATTTTTGTGTTGCATACACTAGACTATGTTAAGTAGAGCTTGCAATGTTATATATATATTTAGTTTAATCTATTTATCTTTGTAAGTAATGGATGTTGAGCCAACAAATCGTTTTTTTCAGTGTAGACTTAAAGTTAAGTGAACAAGTATAATTGTTGTTTTAACTCAAAAACATATGTTGAAACAACTACACTAGATTTTCTGTTGAACGAACAAGTATAATTGTTGTTTTAACTTAAAAACATAAGTTGAAACAACTTCTCTATATTTTCTGCAGGCTTTACTCCAATTATACTTTAGCCTATTTCTTTAACTGCAGTAAACTAAACTTAATTTACTATGTACAGCTATAAAACACTATATACATTATATAGATATGAACACATTTATTTAACTTATTTATACATACCACACCATATAAACCTAAAATCCTAATTCAAGGAGTAAAGAGTTAAAGTTTTATATTAACATGGCTAGTGAAAACAGTGCCATCTGGCAGAGAGTGTAGTTACGTACATACAGGTCCCCTAGTACTGACAGATGCCATTTCCTTTCACTCGCGATGCTTAGCAAACGAGTAGGGTTAACACAGAGATAGTGTTCTCTTACGAGAGGTTCTCTCGTATTGCGTAAGTTACTTATGCTACGGGAAAGTATTCTTTCTTCGAGATTTCTGAAAAAACCCCAAATTATCCTTAATTTTGTAATATTGTCAACGCAGTGCGGCAGCCTGGCAGACCATAGCAGGCTATTCAGCGTGCCTATTGGCTGCCCTGCTGGCATCTGCAACAGCCTATCGGTGAGCCCGCGTGACGTGGCAACCAATGAGGGCGCTTCGCACCCTTCGCGCCTCATTTACCTACAGGTAGGGCGTGGCCACGTGTATAAAAGCAGGGCTCGCAGGCTGTATATTCGATTTTCTTTTCTTCAGCGAAGCCCTGCGCATCGCTGGATCTCTGGAACCCGCCGCCATCGAACCAAGCAGACCAGCAAGCAGAGGACAGCGTCTGGAGAAGCCGACTATTTCGCCACCTTCAGCCTTCCGTGCCTGCTCTGCTATCCGGCAGCAATATCCTTTACTGCTATAGTGTTTGTCGCCGCTGCGTCACACTATTCAAAAAAAGAGCCGAGCGTTTTTCTAAAAATGCCTCGTTCCACCTGCGGCTCGTGCCGCACTCCGCTCAGCAACGGAGACCGCCATCTCTTCTGCGATCTCTGCCTGGGCCGCGAGCATGCCGCCGCCGCCGCCGCACTCCTCGCCGGCGGATGCCCCGAGTGCGAAGAACTCTCAATGTCGACCCTGCGGGCTCGACTTGAGCAGTTCGATGACGTCATCACTCCGCTCGTCCCTGCCGGGCCGCGCAAAAAGAAGCGTCGCTCGCAGCGACCACCGCAGACTCCCTCGAATGCTAGAGTTAAGTCACGTGTCCGCCTCGCTGCGCCCACACATACTCACCACACATGCTGTCACACAGCCCCCCTCCCTCTGTTCTAGCCGCGCTACTGCGCCGCTCACAAGGGATGGCAGAAACGGTCGGTCCTGCAGCTCTCTTTACGTTACAAGAAAGCTGCTCCACCCTCGCGCACATTTCTCAGTCCCCTCTTAAGTTCAGGCGACTGGAATTGTTCATATTGCTGTACACGAGCCTGTTTAATACACGCACGCCAGCAAACAGACGCCGTCATGAGACAGGACGCTGACATATGCTCTCCCCTTGTTGGACCGTGCAGATTGCGCCGTTCACAAGGGATGAAAGAGCGCACGGGCACGAGCAACGTTCAGCGCGCGCGCGCCTCACTCACCGGGAAAAGAGCAGAGAGAGGGTTTTTTGTCCCGCTGTGGCCGGACAAACCCGCAATTCTCAAACATTTCTCAGTCCCCTCTTAAGTTCAGGCGGCTGAAAATATTACTATTGCAGTAAACGAGCCTGCTTTGAATGCACGCACGACTGCTAACTAACATGAGGACGTACTGTTGTGTGCTCGCGCTAACCAAACGTTAATGTGTTCCCCTCGGTAGCACAGTGGTAAAGTCAGAGGCTGCAACACCGGAGACCCGAGTTCGAGCCCAGCTCTTGCGGCAGATCAAATTTTTTACTGTTCGCTTCCCCGAGGTCGCGGCCAGCTTTTCTTACATACAGAAAGCGAACTCGCCTCTCGCACCACGTGGTGCTCGATTATTATGAGCGTCTATACACGAGGAAAGAAAAGACGGTTAAGTCCCGCTGCGCTGGACCACCGTCAAAGCTTCACGCTCTGTCAGTCCCCGTTGCCACGGCTACTGCAGATGTTTACCACGCAGCCACGAGCTGGCAAACTTGCCCTCTCGCCTGCCTTCAACCGCCGTCTTTACGGCGAACCAGAGAAAACACTAAAAGTGCATTATGTCTGGTTACACGGCTCACGCCGTATGTGTTTCAAATGCAGTAAGTGTGCCCACTTTTCTGTGTTCACCCCTGCACCCAAGCACTGTAAATCCCATGTCTCTCACTCACTTAAAGTGGCCACCGGCCGCTCGAGTGCTAGAGTTAGGTAACGTGTCCGCCTCGCTGCGCCCACACCTACTCACAACACGCGCTGTTACAAAGTCCAAAAGCACGGCTCACGCCGTATGTTTCAAATGCAGTAAATGTGCCCACTTTTCTGTGTTCACCCCTGCACCCAAGCACTGTAAATCCCGTGTCTCTCACTCACATAAAGCGGCCTGCGGCCGCTCGAGTGCTAGAGTTAGGTCAAGTGTCAGCCTGTTTGCGCCCACACCTAACCACCACATGCGCTGTCACACAGCCCCTCTTAACCGGTCATGTTCCACGCATAAGAGATGTGCCCGCTCAAACGCATTCACACATTTTCGCGAACATTCTGCCCCCGGCGCCATGCGCCGCGCCACACACCATCTGTTCCCCGCCCATGGTGGCCGGGACGCTGAGTGTAGGGCCACACACAAAGCGCTCCCCGCTCGAAGCGGCAGAGACACAGTGTGTAGGGCGGCCAGCCATCGTAAGCAATCAGCTGGCCCAGAGCACAGAGAGCGCGCGCACCGCGCCCGCCCCTCCCAGTCAGGCCATCGAACCCGCGAATCGTGGCGTTTAGAGCCCGGAGGCCGTTCTACCCCGAGTGGCACACGCGAGACCGTGGGAAGCCATCTCGGGTGTATCAGAATGGGTGCTAAAAACAGTGAGGCAAGGCTATGCTCTGCAGCAACGCTGGTTAAACGCCCGAGTGCCTCACAGAGCCTGGACGTCCAGAGGCTTCCGGATCAGGGTGACTCAGAGCTGCGCGTCAGCGCTCAAGCCCTGGTTAGTAGCCGACTGGTACCAGCGGGGAGTGACGATGGGAGCCATCTCACACCGCAAGGTTATCTCGACGGACGCTTCCACCTCAGGTTGGGGCGCTGTTTTCGAGGGCACACCGGCCTTTGGCCTCTGGTCAAGCCAGGAAAAGCTTCTACACATAAACTGTTTGGAGATGATAGCGGTCGAGAACGCGCTCAAGCAGTTTCTCCCTCTCATACGGGGACACCACGTGCTGGTCCGTTCGGACAATACCACGGTGGTGTCGCACGTAAACCGACAGGGCGGTGTCAGGTCCAGATGTCTGGGCACTCTGACAGAACGCCTGCTCGTGTGGGCACGCAGCTCGTTGCGCTCGCTAAGGGCCGCGCACGTGCCGGGCCACCTCAATGTCGGCCCGGACAAGCTGTCCAGGGGCCTCATTCTTCCAGGGGAATGGTCCCTGCACCACCAGACAATCCAGCTGTTATGGCGCCTATTCAGCAGAGCGGAGCTCGACCTCTTTGCGACGAAAGAGAACACACGCTGCCCGATGTTCCTGTCCAAATGCGAGGATGCGCTGTCCCAGCCTTGGCCCAGCCTCCCGCTATATGCTTTCCCGCCGGTTTCCCTATTACCTCAGGTCGTAGCGAAAATCAGGGAGACGCGCCGCCCGGTGCTCCTCATAGCGCCGCGCTGGGAGAACCAGGTTTGGTACCCAGAGTGAGCCCGGCGTGTATGGAGTTTGGTCCGAATGACTCCAAGGTCATTCTCAGACCGAGGCATGGTAATGTCCCCAAAGCGATCGGCACTCCCTTCAGGGTGCAAATTATCTCCCTCTCGGCTCTGCCAGCACCCGACGAGGGGGATGGTGGCAATGTCCTCTGCCCTGTCAGGGCATTGAAGGTTTATGTCACACGCTCCGCCGCCTTCAGGCGTTCTGAGCAGCTCTTTGTTTCGTTTGGCAGGCGCACTAAAGGTCTCGCCGCCTCGAAACAGAGCCTGTCCAGGTGGATAGTGGACGCGATTGCAGCAGCTCATGCCTCCAAGCACCTGCAGTGCCCGCTAGGTGTGAGAGCCCACTCCACTAGAGGCATGGCCTCTTCATGGGCCTGGGCCAGAGGGATTTCCATCCACGATATCTGTATGGCAGCAGGCTGGGCCTCTCCGTCTACATTCGTGAGATTTTACAATCTGGAAGTTCCTGCCTTGCAGGCAAAAGTGTTATCAGTTTAAAGGCCCGGGTATACTTAACTTACCGCGCCCGGACGCGTCACGCGCGCAGCCCTGTCCGCGCGTCTTTCAAAGTATACTACACAACGGATGCGCGCGGATGATCGCGTTCGACGCATGCGCAGTACATTTTTTCCCTATGCTCTACCAGACATTGGGGGGCAGCACTGAGTCCTGTTATCAACGGGACATTCGCTGGGCATGATCGGAGAATAACTGTAGTGCATCCACCATTGCAAGAAGTTTGGAAGAAATACTGAAGAATCATAAACGATGGAGAAGGATATGCTTCTAAGTTTACTCGTTTTGGAAGAAGAAATTAAGAAGTTTTTCTCTCTTTTTTAAAGCGTGTTGTTTTTAAACCGGTCTTTGCACACTCTTCTTCGACGGCTGAACACTGTGCTCAATACTGTGCGTATTGCCACCTAGTGGACTCTTCTGTACTGCTGGCGCATGCGCTGTTGCACGCGGACCATCCGCGCGGTCTCGAAATTTGGGCTGCGCGCGGACGGGGTGTGCGGCCGGCCGCACGCCCTCCGAATGACGAAAATTACGTCATGCGGGCGGTGCACGAACGCGGACGGCCGAAGTATACCCGGGCCTTAAGGGGGCTGTTAGCTCTGTCCAGTGACTCTGTGCAGACAACGCTCACATACTGGTCGTAAGTTCGGTGTTGTACTTATATGAATTTGTAGGAGACCGGCGGTGCCGCTCCCTCATTCATGAGATAGGGTGTTGTTTCACCCGTCAGTACTACGAAATGTCTGTATATGTGTTGGCCCGTTTCCTTACTGGCCACCTGCCCTAGCTGTGTTTTCCCCGGTTCCCCGGGATACATATGCTGTATGCGAGGCGCGCACGGCGTTGACAATATGTTCCCGTAGCGTAAGTAACTTACGCAATACGAGAGAACCTCTCGTAAGAGAACGATACTCGGTTACTTAACGTAACCTCGGTTCTCTTTAGAGAGGGAACGAGTATCAGATATATTTTCTTTGACTCGTAGATGGTGCGGAGCAGACGAGGGAAACAGACGAGATAACTTTTTTTTACAGGGAAACCTAAAGTAAGTGTTTTATCTCATTTACCATTTGTTTTTTTATAATTTATTGATTTATAGTAATATGTATATGCTGTGTGCGTTTAAATGAACCAAAACTTTTGACATGACTCGCCATGCAGTGCAGACATGGAGTTTACTTTTAACCAAGAGAACACAAAGTAAGTGTTTCATCTACAAAGTGTATTTATGATGTTATATTGTTTTATAATTATATTTTTTGTGCTGTGCGCTCCCAGAGCCATTAAAATACAGAGTTGCAACACGTTTTGATCTTGCGGCCACGTGGTTCATAGAGCTCTCAACAACTCGCGCCGTCTATCTGTTCGAATGACTGGAGGAGGAAAGAAAAGCAGTTTCAGTATATTTGCTGCAATTTATGGTAAATATTAACCTTATGAATTGAAATCAAATCAAATTGTGAAATGTGTCAAATACTCAGCCCTTATTAAATCACATTATGAGTCATTGTACAGTGTAAACATTGCAACATGTTGTCAATAAACCTCATAAAATTTTATTTTGATCTATCCTTGACAAAAAACTGAACCGGTTTATGGATCGGATGAAACTTCATCTCGCTTCACTGCATGGTCTCTCTCAGATCCAGTGTTAATTTCGTTGACAAATAATTTTCGTCATAATTTTCGTCAATGACCTTTTTACACTGACGAAAACGAGACGATAACTAAATAAAAACTAGTGTTGGATGACAAAAACTATAACGAAAATCAACTGTCATTTTCGTCAACAAATAAAAACGAGACAAAAATGTTAGGGAGGGACGATTAGGGAAGAGATCCAGTCAGAACTGATGTCCTGTGGAACAGATGCGCACATTTGATTTGAACGTGCTGATCTAACCGCTGGAAAACACGGCGCTGTTGCATGTTCTACCGGCTCACCCATGCATCCCCAACAGCACTCCAGAGCGGCTCACAATCAATGAATAGCACAGATATGCCAGGCAATTGTTCATGAACTAATGCTGATGAATAATGACAATGTTTACTTTACGATGTTTATATAGTAATATGTTTTAGACGGTCGTAACAATGCATATTTTATCTCCTCATCTGAACTTGAATGAGCATCCAGCAACTGCAATAGTAAGGCGAGATTTCAAAATAAGAGTCCCGGTGTATTTCCAGCTGGTTTATAATTAAAAATCACACATTATATATTCGTTTTTGCTTACACAATAAACTGTATTTGATTTAATTCTCATTTAATTCATAGTCAGGAGGAAAGACCAGTATTTGACACATTAAATAAAGTATCAGGGTTATAATAGTTAACTAAAACCATTCAAAAACCATTCAAATCTTTGTTACTGGAAATTAAATAAATGTTAACTGAAATTAAAAAAATAAATAAACAAACTTATTTGAAGCTTTAGCTTAACATGATATACTAACTAAAACAGAAATACAAAGTTATACAAACTATATAGATGTTTTTAAAAACAAACAAAAAATTTAATTGAGCTCTCTTTCGTGTATTTTTAATGTAAAAAACAAAATGATATCAAAATGTCAGTTCAAGTGACAGTCGGTTATGTAATGCTTAAATGCTTAATGTATTACAGTTTAACTAAACTCATTAGATTTTACTGTAGATTTAGTCGACTAAAATCTTATGATATTTAGTCGACTAAAACTAGACTAAAACTAAAAACAATTCAGGTGACTAAAATATGACTAAAACTAAATGGCATTTTAGTCAAAAGGCTATGACTAAAACTAAATCAAAATACGCGGTCAAAATTAATACTGCTCAGTCAGATCGCCATCAGATACAGGTAAGTTTCATGGAAATCCTAGAACATTATTAAATGTGAGTTTGAATCGATACAGGTAAAATAAATAACTATTTAAGGGTAAGTTCACCCAAAAAAGAAAATTACCTCAAGCCATCCTAGGTGTCTTCCAGACGAATACAATCAGAGTTATCTTAAAAAAATCAAAAGCTTCAAAAGCAGAAAAAAGTACATCCATCCATTATAAAAAGTAATCCACAGGGCTCCGGGGGGTTAATAAAGGCCTTATGAAGTGAATCGATGGGTTTGTGTAAGAAAAAATATCCATATTTAACAAGTTATAATCTAAAATATCTAGCTTCTGGCGGACCGCCTTCCGTATTCAACCTACAGAAAAAGTGTAACTGGTGCGGCGATGACGTCGGACGTAGTAGGGGAAAAAAAAACGTAACTGGCGCAGTGATGACATCAGACATTGTGTAAAAAAAACGGATGTGGCGTAAACCTTTTGAACTTCGAAAGGCATTACACTTATTTCGTAAATTGAATGCGGAAGGCGGTCCGCCAAAAGCTAGATATTTTATTTTTCATACACAAACCCATCGATTCGTTTCATAAGGCCTTTATTAACCCCCCAGAACCGTATGGAGCACTTTTATAATGGATAGATGCACTTTTTTCTGGGCTTCAAATTTTGGACTGACATTTATAATGTTTGGGTTAGTTAGCCAGGACATTTTTTAATATAACTCTAACTGTATTCGTCTGAAAGAAGAATGTCATATACACATAGAATGGCTTGGGGGTGAGTAAAGGCGTTTTCACACCTGAAAGTCCGCACCAAGGTCCAAACCGAAGTTCATGTTTTGATACATTTGATACATTCAGTTAGTTTTGTTTTGGTTTCACATTGCAATTATGCGAGCGCACTAAAGAACTTTACATGACACATTTACGTCCACTCGTCATCATCTATGTGGGCTACATCTTGACATTGATTGGTTTGTAAACGGACGTACGTCTGACGTCAGCGTCTTTGACAAGAATGGACGCATATCATTGCCACTATTGAACAGTGTGCATTGCTTGACTATTTTCTATTTTTTTACGTTTAAAAGTGGACATTTATATACACATATTTCTCATGTTTGGGAGACAAGTAGCCTGCTGAGTTTAAGTTTATATGAGACGTGCTCCAGTTCATGTGCAAAGCATGTGATCGCTCCCGCGATTATTGTCTGCTATAGACTATTTGCTTCTTATTTATTTAATCCAGGCAATTATTTGATTAAACATTGATTAAAATTAAGATACAATTTATACAAAACGAAATTCACATTCAAGAAAGGCTTTCTAAGCAAAATTGTCACAAGGTGACGAAGTTGAGGCGGAACTAGGTTCCATGAAGTTATGCCCCCCCCATCCCCCGTGCGTAAGGGCTCGGCTGTATCAAGGGTGAAGCGGCGTTTGTGTGGATACGGTTAAAGGATTGGAAGTGAAGTGAGTCACAGAGATTGAGTGTGGACTGGAGAATGCCATCAACATCAGAAGGGAGATAAGTAGTATGAGTATCGGATTTCATTGAATGTATGCACCTGCACTGAGCTGAATATGAAGTTATGAAGTGTACTGTTCACGAGTGTAATTGTCACCTGGGAGTGTTTGGACCAAGTCACCGCTGAACTCTTGTCTCCTCTTCTTCTGAGTGTGATCGAGTGTCAAGGGAGCTTTGTCTACCGTGTCAGTAAAAAGGCATCCTAACCCCCTCGTTATGTGAAGATAACGGATTCAGTACGACAGTGGAAGGATTGATCAACGGGTGAGTGCTGGCCTTATTGCACTGAGAGAGAGAGTGGATATGCAGTGCCTGAATTGATGTGTTACACAATATTGAGTTGAAGTGGGGTTGCAGTGTGTGGGGATCGTATACATTGACTGCCGGTTGCTCCCCATTTTTCTATTCCCATCCGCTGTCACTGAAGAGGGATTTCAGGTGTTGAATGTGAATATCTCCTCTATGCATGTGTGGGAAAAATACATGTACTTGTATGACTCGCCCTGTCTGCTCAGTAGAAGAATTTATCTGCCAGTGTTCTCTTATGTGATGTCTGCCTGAGAGAGAGAGACACCCATTGACATACCGCCGTCTGCGTTGTAGAAGCACACTCCAGCCGTAAGCCCTTGTCCTTGTACTACGGAGAAGCATGCATTCATTTGTATAACGTACCCTGTCTGCTCAATAGGGCATTCATCCACCAACGGCCTCCTATGTGATGTCCGCCTAAAGAGAGTCACCCATTGAATCTACCTCCGTCTGCTTGATAGAAGTACACTCCAGCCGTAAGCCTTGTCCCTGTACTGTGGAAAAGCATGCATGCACTTGTATAATGTACCCTGTCTGTTCAATAGAGCATTCCTCCGCCAACGGCCGCCTATGTGATGTTTGCCTGAAAGAGAGACACCTATTGGGCATACCGCTGTCTGCTTGATAGAAGTACACTCCAGCCATAAGCCTTGTCCCTGTACTGTGGAAAAGCATGCATGCACTTGTATAACGTACCCTGTCTGTTCAATAGAGCATTCCTCTGCCAATGGCCTCCTATGTGATGTCCGCCTAAAGAGAGACACCCATTGAATCTACCTCCGTCTGCTGATAGAAGTGCACTCCAGCCATAAGCCTTGTCCCTGTACTGTGGAAAAGCATGCATGCACTTGTATAACGTACCCTGTCTGTTCAATAGAGCATTCCTCCGCCAACGGCCTCCTATGTGATGTCCGCCTAAAGAGAGACACCCATTGAATCTACCTCCGTCTGCTGATAGAAGCACACTCCAGCCGTAAGCCTTTGTCCTTGTACTACGGAGAAGCATGCATGCACTTGTATAACGTACTTTGTCTGTTCAATAGCGCATTCCTCCGCCAAAGGCCTCTTATGTGATGTCCGCCTGAAAGAGAGACACTCATTGAACCTACTCCCGCCTGCTCTATA
This sequence comes from Romanogobio albipinnatus, assembly GCA_023566225.1. NCBI lineage: Eukaryota > Metazoa > Chordata > Actinopteri > Cypriniformes > Gobionidae > Romanogobio > Romanogobio albipinnatus. The sequence goes on along the minus strand of CM042259.1, from coordinate 30,379,397 downwards.
GAAGTATACTCCAGTTGTAAGCCCTTGTCACTGTACTGAGGAAACACATGCATGCACAGGTATAAAAGACTCTGTCCTGTTCAATGTCCTAAGAAGTTTACTTACCAGGATACTCACCTGTTTGCCCAAGCGAAGGCCCTCCCCGACCAAAAGACTCTGTCCTGTTCAATGTTCTAAGAAGTTCTACTTACCAGGATACTCCCCTGTCTGCCCAAGCGAAGGCCCTCTTCGACCCCGAGACCCTGTCCTGCTCGATGTTCTAAGAAGTTTGACTTACCAGGATACTCACCTGTCTGCCCAAGGGAAGGCCCTCCTCGACCACGAGACCCCGTCCTGCTCGATGTTCTAAGAAGTTTTACCTACCGGCATACTCACCTGCCCGTCCAAGGGAAAGCCCTCCTCGATCACGAGACCCTGTCCTGCTCCACGCCTGAAGAAGGTCTACTTACCAGGATACTCATCTGTTTGTCAGGCCGGTGACCAACTTCCCCCTCCTCTGGTCAGAGGTTGGGTGGACCCAGAGGCCCCATTGAGACTTTTAACTTAATTTTTAATCAATAAAACTTGTCAACCTTTATTCTCTTGTCTGTCTGGTCTCTGGCACGCTCCTCAAGGTGGTCCTGGGTTTAGGGGTGGGTGCAGACTGGTTTGACCCAAAATCATACAAAATCATACAAAATTTCTGGTAACACTTTATTTTGATAGTCCACTTTAGACATTCTACTAACTATAATTAACTACATGTCAACTAACTGTCATTAGAGTATTTGTAGACTGTCTGCTTAATATTTACTAAAACTTTATTTTGTTGGTCCCCCAACAGACATTCTACTGACTATAAGTAACTTGGCAACTACAATTCAACTTATTCTACTAACCCGAACCCTAACACCTAACCATAACCTACCAGTCTACTGACAGTCAACTAATACTCTAATGACAGTTAGTTGACATGTAGTTGCAAAGTTACTTATAGTTAGTAGAATGTTTAAAGTGGACTATCGAAATAACGTGTAACCAAATTTCCAAATTTCTTTCATAGGGTTCCCGCGGGGTCTTTAAAAGTCTTAAAATGTCTTAAATTTCAAAATCTAAATTTTATGCCTTAAAAAGTCTTAAATTCTCTGAAGTATTGAGTTCTAGGTCTTAAATAGTTTTAAACAGGTCTTAAATTATCCTACGTCCATGTAACGCTACCTCTAATGCTCATTGAAATGCTCCTACAGCACTTTTGTGTGTGTGTGTGTGTGTTTATTACGCTGTTGTAGTTCTTTCTTGTGCTAGTCCTACTATAGTTCGCTGTATTACAACTACAAATGAGACCAGCATGCATCTTATATGGCAGCCAATCAGCTTTCATGTTATTGGTGCGGGTCTATTTCAGATTGTACCACAGACGCATTAAACAGATTTTATTCTTCAGCTTCAGTTCTCCAGTTCTTCCAGTTCACTCTATCGTGAAAGTGAAGGTGAATCTTTCTAATCTGCCATCTCGCATAATGACCAAATAAAAGTATGATATGTCCGATAGCACTAAAAAGAGTTAATAAAAGCGATGTAAACCACAAACTCAATTCGGTAGACACACAGACCGATGTCAGAATGGCTATGGATTTTGTGTATGCATTTGCCGCCTGTCAGTTTGCGCGAATGTACCGAATGTGTCTTTTTCTAGGCTTACTCTTGAACGATCATACACACATTCATATCCCTATGTTCTTATTGGCGGTTATGTCTTGACTCTTGAGTAAAAAAGTTTGGCACATGTGTCAGTATTGGATCTGCACATTACTGTAGTTCTACCAGGAAGACTCGGGAGACCAGATGAAGTATGATAACACCACAAGTTTATTAGCAGACCAGCAAGTATTAAATTAGAGGTTCTTTGGCGTAGGCCCCATCCGTAGTGCTCGTCACGAGGGTAACGGACTCTGCATTTCCTGTGCATTTACTGAATGAGCTGTGCTAGTGTACGTCCGACTGATTGCACCTTATCCTGTGCTTTTACTGTGTTAATTTTACTTTTTATTTTATGAATATTTTAACTTTATTTCTGTTTTAATTATACTTTTTATTCATTTATTTTTTATTTTGTTAAGGCTGACTGGGTGGAAGAGGTTGAGAGACGGGGGAGCGATAAATCGAAATCCCTCCGGTGCGAGGATGATCCGTTTAGATCCGCTCTGACGGATATAGATCTGTATAGCCTTGGTAGTACGAGGAAGGACCGTGTAGATCCGCTCTGACGGTCGAACAAAGTAGAGATAGCCCCGGTGTTCCTGTCCGGGAAGATTTGTCTGTAAGGGTAATGTTTAAATGCACAGTTACCTGACAAATATTTTTTGAGTACTCCCTCCGGTGCGAGGAAGACCCGTTTAGATCTGCTCTGACGGGTAAAACATCTAGAGAACGCCCTCAAGTTAGGCCAAGAAGATTTGTCTGTAAGGGTACTGTCTAAACGCACAGTTACCTGACAAATATTTTTAAAGTAAACCTGACTCTCCATTTTCTTCCACCCCAGATAGGGGATTTCATCTTTATTTTATATTTTCTTTTAATTCCTATTATAACTGTTATACTATGTATATTTTTATTTTATTCACTTATGAATATTTTAACTTCATTTCTGTGTAAAGCACTTTGAATTGCCCCTGTGTATGAAATGTGCTATACAAATAAACTTGCCTTGCCTTGCCTTGCCTGCCTGAAGATGAAGGCAGGGGCGCAGCCGTCCCCCGGGATGTATAGAGACTGACCTGGTGGTGGTGGGGAGGATGGAGGTAATGCTGGCGTCAGCATCTGTGAACTCAGACATGTGTTAATTACCGATCTTTTATACTCTGAGAATTATGACTTGATTGGATAGGTCTGAATGTGATAAGTGACGTAACATTGAATCTTCCTGCCAGAACTTGCGCATTAGCTTCATTTCTACCAGGAAGACTCGGGAGACCAGATGAAGTATGATAACACCACAAGTTTATTAGCAGACCAGCAAGTATTAAATTAGAGGTTCTTTGGCGTAGGCCCCGTCCGTAGTGCTCGTCACGAGGGTAACGGACTCTGCATTTCCTGCCTGAAGATAAAGGCAGGGGCGCAGCCGCCCCCCAAGAATTGGTAAAGGAAATTAGTTCCTCCAGGACGGGACCTACTCACCCCCAAATATTGTGAAAGAATTGTATACTCGCCCGTCGTAAATGCTGCGATTCCTTGAACGGCCGCAGATGGGCCTTGATCAGCCAGGTAGAGACGAAAGCCTTGAACGGCCACAGACGGGCCTTGATCAGCCAGGTAGAGACGAAAGCCTTGAACGGCCGCAGACGGGTCTTGATCAGCCAGGTAGAGACAAAAGCCTTGGACAGCTGCAGACTGGCCTTGATCAGCCATGTAGAGACAAAAGCCTTAAACGGCCGCAGACGGGCCTTGATCAGCCAGGTGAAGACGAAAGCCTTGAACAGCCACAGACGGGTCTTGATCGCCAGGTAGAGACGAAAGCCTTGAACGGCCGCAGATGGGTCTTTATCAGCCAGGTAGAGACAAAGCCTTGAACGGCCGCAGACGGGCCTTGATCAGCCAGGTAGAGACGAAAGCCTTGAACGGTCACGAGACAGAGCCTTGATCAGCCGCATGGAAATGAAGGCCACGTTAGGCCACCTGGAGACGAAGGCCACCTGGAGACGAAGGCCACCTGGAGACAAAGGCCACCTGGAGACGAAGGCCACGTTAGACCACCTGGAAACGAAGGCCACGTTAGGCCACCTGGAGACGAAGGCTACGTTAGGCTGCATGTAGACCAGTGGTTCTCAACCTTTTTTGGGCCAGCGCCCCCTATCCATTATCCAGGTCCCTTACCGCCCCCCCTCTCCCCTCCCAAAAAGGGCTAAATGTCTTTATTGAATGTGTGCTGTATTCGTGCTGTTTTAATAATAATAATATGTATATTATTCACGTCATTATTTTCTTACTATTATTAGCTATTATTAAATCCATAACTTTGTTTGTATTTAAAATGTACAAAATGTATATAATGAGGGAGTACATCATGAATCCATTTCCCAAACCATTTTTTGTCTTATCCTGAATCACTAGTACACCTATAAGTAGTGTTTATAAATTTTGGGACTATATTAGGGGCGTTTGCGTGGAACACGTGGAAAGCGCGGCCGTGTTGCTGTCTACAAGCGCTTGCGAGATGAGAAATACAAATCTGCCCAGCTATGATCAGCTGTTCGGCCGAGCTTGTTATACGGCCGAAGCTGATCGGTTGGTTTTTGTTACATGACCTGCGGTCGGCTTGCGGCATTCTGAAAAGTTGAGTTTTCATCTCGCTGCGAGCCAGTGGCACAAAAAGTTGGTATGCGCTATATGCGGCGCATAGGGGCGCAGCTCCTTGGGGTCGGCAAAGCGATGGTATTAAAAAAATAGATGTATATTTTTTGGTATTTTCTATATGTAGCTTCTGTTGTGCGTTTCTAAATAATTTATGTATTTCCTTAATATTATATAACATTATAGAGGACTAACAGGCTAGAGTAGGCGCCCTCATAAAATTCCATAATAGAATTTTGGAATATCGCGAGTGGGCGCGCCTGGCAGGGCGCCGGCGATTTGACAGCAAAACGCTCATCCTTGACGCGTGATTTACCACAAAAACGCGCGTTCTTAACGTGTGCTTTGGGGTCAAGGAAAACGCATTAAGAATGCGCGCTTATATGATAAATCACGTGGTAAACAACAGGTAAACCAAACAGGCAGTGCAAACTTGTGTTTGATGTATCCAAACAGACGTAAAGACGTAAGGAACGTGCGCTTTGGTGTTCTCAAAATTGCATGCTCACTTTTTAGGGCACACCTCTTATAAAGTAAAGTTACATATTGTGGACCATCTTTTTAAGTAATTACACTATTTACCACTATACAATATGGCAGTTATAATAATTTAATTAAATCAATATCAACAAAATCCATCTTACCATTTATCAAAATCCACTTACACTGTAATTACAATTGCCTAAATAATGTAATGAGATTTTTAGATTTATGTTCTAAATATAATATTTTAATTATAGAAATATGAAATGTTGGGAAATTTTTAATTATTCCAGGCCTATGAAACTATAAAACTGCCAGTGTAGTTGGCGGCATAATGGATTCTAGAATCATTCAACTGTTCAAAAACGGTGAATTATGCGAGAACGAAACCTATACTTTGTTTGAAGCTATTTTTGTTGGAAAAATAGAGAAAAACTGTAAAAAAAAAAAATGACATCTTGTTTTTTATTGAACTGTTGTATAAAATTAATATTGCATTTTGCAATCGTGCTGATATAGGCTACTCTGGAAAATAGTACTCTTGCTCGTATGATATTCATATTGCTCGTATGATAACTCATAATTTCCTCTTTAATTACTTTCAAAATAATGTTTAATTTTTTGTTCGTTATTAGCCTATTTTTAATGAAAATACAACAACAATAAAAAAAACTTGCGTATATTAAACTTTTGTTAAAAAAACGAATAAGACAAAATATCTATATATCCCGAATTATAACAAATAAAAGATATTTGGAAATTCCCCTGTAAAACGGACACCCTCAATTTGTGGTTTGTGTTTTTTGTTATTAACAAAAGTGATCTTGCGCTTGTGCCTCCGCTATCGTCCTGTCTATCATCTCGCTCGCGCCTATGATTAGGCCTACAATTTCAGTAAAATTTTAATTCACCATCATCGGTTCCCATCCTCAGCCCATCTGCATGACAGTTTTTGCAATGACCATCAATACTAGATTAATGGGCAAGTGAAAAGGCACGCCATGTCACAATTTAGTAGGAACTAAAGAGCGCTCTAGAATGTTTGGTAGCAACATCGTTACTAGTATTGGGCATCGAGAACCGGTTCCTACTTGGAATCGTTATAAAAATTCAGATTATTTTCTTTCTTTTCATTATCGGAATCCGATCACAATGTTAATGTTTGTCAATATATATATATATATATATATAAACTTTTGGGGCGCCAAAATTGTTGCTGCATACCCCTCTGGCACTGGGTAGTTGCGCCCCTGCCGCGAGCTAGGCGCGCCTGGAAAAACGCACCGCATGCGTGTTGCAACCGCGTCGCTTCTGTTATGTGCGCACTACGGAGAGCTGCGGAGTAGCACAGTAGCCTACCTCCACACAGTACCGGTGCAGGGGCTGTGCCAAGTGTGCGACCGCACAGGGCCTTGCACCTCACCAGGGCCTCAAAGTAAAGTGACAGTTGACTTAATGTAAAAGCAATAATGGTTCATGTCATGATAAAGCACATGTTTTAGTCTTTCAAAATACTAGTAATAGTTAAAAGACATTAGCTATAATGTAGGCTATATTGAATTTGTGCTGCAATATTATTCTGTTTGTTAAAAATGTAACTTACAATATTTCTCTGTGCGTGAGAATGTGTGACAGTAGATGTCAGTCAGCGCAGCATCGCATGCACGTAACGTTCGTAGAGAGATTTATTCACAGTCCATTCGAATTTGGATTTTAGCCGCCTCTCAAATGGGTTAAGCTATATATATTACCTAAGAAATTCAAGTAAATAGGCCTACGCTAAATCCACGCTCATTCAAGGATGTGCATATTGCAAGGACAGGGAAAGCCCAGACCCCGTAAAGCAGTAGATGCAGGAATATTAGAATCCCAGACAGCAAAAGAGTAGTCTGAGATAGAAATTATAAATCAGTGCCAGTGTTAATGAAATGCAATGGTTACAAATTTGACATCCAATCAGCGAGGAGTAGCCAAAAATAGTATATGTGTATATATATATATATATATATATATATATATATATATATATATATATATATATATATATATATATATATATATATATATTAATGTTGTACAGTAGAATTTAGATAAGTCTCAATGTAATAATAACACTAATAATAATACAATATTATTAAAACTTAATTTAAGGAATCACGTTTTCTTCCATGTTTTAATTTGATCAATAAAGTTCAGTGCAGCATGTTGTTTGACAAAACAGTTTGTTTAATTTCTTATGATTAAAAGTTAAATTAAAGTAATGTTTTATTTCTTCATTTGATTTGAAAACAGAATTTGGTAATAAAAAAAATTAAATAAAAAAAATTAACGGAATTGGATGGGGGAAAACGTATTTCATAGGGCCCTAAAGCTGTAATTGGTTTCATTATTTCAATTAACTAGACATGCTTTTTAATTACAACAATAATACTAATAATAATAATAATAATAATTTAACCATTAAAATGGAGTCCAAAAAAACGGAATTCCATAAAAATTAAAACGGAATTAGGGAGGGAAAGAAATGGATTTCATTTAATTTTATATTTTTGATTTTTATATATGTTATTTTTTTTAATATATATATCTGTGCCAAGAAAATATTGTTGGCTATATATATATATATATTATATATATATTAGCCTCTATATTTAAAAAAAATATATATAATAACAAAAATATATAAAAACATTGTTTAATGTATTATTAGGCTTCAGTACAGATAAATGTCATGTCTGAGCTGGATTTGAGCAAACATCATTTTACCGGTGTTTCATGAGCGCGCGCCTGCATTGAGCTGATTGTCACACCGGTCCACTTCGCTCATTATGCTCGTTCTCGTCAGAACGCCCAAGTATTAAAAAATGGTCGGGTTTTAACCTGGCTCGGGCTCATAATTACAGTTAATGTGTCGGGCCGGGCCGGGCATCGGGCTCGGGTAGGGATGTGCTTAATTTTTTGAGCCCGATCTAAGCTCTACACCGGATTGAGGCTTGAGTCATTGCAACAACAAAAAAACGATTCATAGTTTACATGTCGCATTAAACTGGCAGATTTTATAATGTTGTAGGCAATTATTTTGCAACTAATTAGCCTACATGTTTAATCTGGCTTTGCCTGGATTTTTGTTGTAAACTCGTGAACGCCCCCCAGGAACACCTGAACGCCCCCCTTTCAGAAATCTTGCTTCCAACGCCCCCCGTTGTGCTTTGAACGCCCCCTGGGGGGCGGTACCGCCCCCGTTGAGAAACACTAATGTAGACGAAGGCCACGTTAGGCCACCTGGAGATGAAGGCCACCTGGAGACGAAGGCCACCTGGAAACGAAGGCCACCTGGAGACGAAGGCCACATTAGGTCGCATGTAGACGAAGGCCACCTGGAGACGAAGGCCACGTTAGGCCACCTGGAGACAAAGGCCACATTAGGCCACCTGGAGACAAAGGCCGCGTTAGGCAATTGACGAAGAATAAGAGCTATAGAGACTGACGAACGGGATGAGTAATAATCTAAGAATGTGACGCTGTGACACCACCACCAGTATTTGCATAAGAATTACTTAGAATATGGACATTGAACATGCAATAGATATGGATATTGACATATGTGTTAACCAATAAACAGAGGGAATTGTTATGCTACTGCAAAAGCAGTGTAGGCTGTATGGACTGCCACGTTGGCCATACATTTGATGCCTCAATAGGCCATGGTACGGAGAGCTGCGTAGGCTGTATGAACTGCCACATTAGGTCGTATATACTGCCACAAGAGGCCGGGGTACGAAAAGCTGCGTAGGTTGTATGTTCTGCCACGTTGGCCATATATTCACTGCCTCAATAGGCCGTGGTACGAAAAGCCGCGTAGGCTGTATGTTCTGCCGCGTTGGCCATATATTCACTGCCTCAATAGGCCATGGTACAGAGAGCTGTGTAGGCTGTATGACTGCCACGTTAGCCGTGTATGCTGCCTCAATAGGCCAGGGTACGAAAAGCTGCGTAGGCTGTATGTTCTGCCACGTTAGCCGTGTATACTGCCTCAATAGGCCGGGGTACGAAAAGCCACATAGGCTGTATGACTGCCACGTCAGGTCGTATATACTGCCTCGATAGACCGGGGTGCGAAAAAAAACAAACACATAGGCTGTATGACTGCCAGGTTAGGCCGTGTATACAGCCTTGATAGGAGAGGGTACAAGAAAGATGCGGCGACTGAGAATGATAAGCCAGTGTGCAGAGAAGGCTGCGATAGCCCATAGTGAGGAGAAGACAGCGTGGGTGCATGAGTTGGTCTCGATAGACCCCATGAAAAAGTATTAGGAGTTAAATGATAAACTGTAACTTACCTGATGCTTGTTAAGACACATAGGTAATCTTAGATTACCTGAAGGTTTGAGCATTCTATAATATTAGAATGCTGACGACCATCTTGACCACCAAACAATCCTGCGTTCAGTTGCTGTTGTAGCAGCACATAACCCTGAATGAATGTCCGGTATACTGATGAGATGGTCTGCAGTTCTGTAGTTCTGTCTCTAGGTGAGTTAACCATATCTCCCATCTGATATGGGAGACCCGTTGGGTAATATAAAAATTGCAGAATGATTAGGGGTGCAGGGATGTGCTTAGAGATATCCTCTTTTACAGAGACGAAGGCCATGCTGATGAAGCCGCAGTAGGCCACAGAGATGAAGGCTACAATAGGCCACCTGGACAGAGACCACGTTAGGTCACAGAGAAATTCATGAAAGGCTTATAGAGACTGACGAAAACAGGATTGATGAGTAGTAATAAAGGAGAAAACATGCCACCACCAGTATTTGCATGAAAATTACTACTTGAAGTTGCTGAGTGTTTGAGTCAGATCTTGCTTGTACTATAATGCTGAGGATGACCATGTACACAGCTCCTTGATAGAGTATGCGGACTCCATGCATTGAGCTGCACTCGTAGCAGCCCCAATCCGAAGAATGACCTAGGCATAGAGGAGTTGGGGAACTGCAGTTCTTAGCATCTGCAGTTGGAGGATTCGAAACCATTGGGCGTGACTCCAGCTCACAGATAGATAGAACACCATCTAACCATCAGAACCTGTTGAGAGAACCCCCAGAACAGCATGACAAATACATAACCGACAATTGAAAACCTAAAACAATGCCCTTGCAGAAGGATAATAATGTTTTAGAAGACGCTTTACTTGCTAATAAACCATAGCTGGCTATAGAACCCTGCAAAGCAACCGAAACAAAGAAAAACAATAATCAATGTGAGAGTCATCGTTTGAGAACCTAAGCCAAGTTCATACTGTATGATTTTTTGGCCACGTTTGGCAATCTGAGAAATATATTAAAATCCTAAATTATTTTGACCCTAGGCTAAAATATTTAGTCTTTGATAGCATGTTTGACATACTCACCAACAGCCATGATAAAATTGTAACCTGAAGTAAATTAAACAAATGTGAGTGGGTTGATGTAACCTCCAGACAAATTCTTGTGCGTTTGATTATCATACAGTCTGACATTAATGCAGCAGAGTTCCCACAGTGTGACATCAGGATCACAGTCTGAAAAGCAACGAATCACAATGATTATAAGCCGCACCGTGTGTGCCAGCTTTGGTGAAGAGAAAAAAAGCTCACTGCGAGAGAGCTTGTCATTTGCGGGAATTAGTACGCATGTGCAGTCTTTGTCAAACAGTCACACTATATTTACTCCCCTGTATATTGTGTTAGTCTCGATAGACTGACGAATGTTGGTGTTTATAATGCGAGCGTAGCCAATCACAGACACGTCTTTCCTGTAGCTCAAACAGTAGAGCGTAGCGCCAGCAACGCCAAGCCATGGGTTCGACTCCCAGGGAAAGCAAGATCCAACAAAATACCAAATGTGCACCCTGAATACGATGCAAGCCACCCTGGACAAAAGCGTCTGCCAAATGCGCAAACGTAAATGTCTGTGGAGCGCCCGAATGTAATGGCTAATTGGAGGAGTTAACAACACGGAATATACACAATCAGGGGTCCGTTCTTCGTACCTCGCTTAATACATCTGAGATGATTTGACAGATCCCAGATCTTTTAATCCTGATAACTGATCTCTGGCTAATTTGGTTCTTCCAACGAATTTGCGGATTGGATTTAAATATCTGGATTAAATGATCTAAAATCACTGCGCATTCTTGTTTTCCCTGAAGAGGGCAGATGCATCGATACTCGAAACCATGATCAGCAATGCAGCGATTGGCTGGCGTCAAGACAGCAACGTAATGACATCATATAATTAAAAAAGCCACCTGGCAAAAAACTTGGCAAATTACACACAAAAAAACACACGAATATCTGGACCTTTATAAGGAAACAGCCAAACGACCAAACCAACATAAAAGTTATAATAGATCAATGATAAATGTTTTTTTTTTTTTACATGATTACCAATTATTTATATTTTCGATTTTATACAGTATTTGTACACCCTTTACATTTTTATTTCAATGTTGTAATTCAATTTGAAGCAGATTTGTAACGTGACAGTATTAGTTTCTTAAGGGTCAAGATCAAATTCTCTGCATCTGCGCTGCATCAAGCATCCCATAATATCCGTCATCACTTAAATTAATGCACGGCTCAGATTAACTGTACAACATGTGTGCAAACCTCCAATAAAATTATAAAGTAATTATTCCATCACAAATAAATCGCTCAATCAAGTGGCTGTGTCTATAGTATTATACACATCATTATAATAATATATACATTCTCATATACATATACAATTTAAAATTTGTATATTATTATTATTTAAATTTTATTTAAATTATTATTGCCCCTGGTTCAGTAATGAACTCTTGTAATAAAGTAGCAGTGGCTGGGACAGATTTTAAGTATCACCTCAAGATGCAATCTAATCCTGTTTACATTAAATAAGCCTACTCGCGAGCAGGTTTAAGCTTACGGACCTGTTGCTATGACAGCAAGTCCAGGATGAGCGTCGAAGAACCAAACAATCCAAGATCATGCCAAATCGTCAACAATCAAATCCGGCTAACGGAGTTAGCGAGGTACGAAGAACGGGCCCCAGGACTGAATGGCTCAGCGCTTGCTCACCGACCAATTCTGCCTTCCAGTGCATGTGCTTGACCAACGAAGAGTAAAACATGTTATAGATTCATGATTTGGTGTAGTCAGATTGGCCGAAACGGTTTCCACTAGTTTCCACTTACTATATTCATAAAAGATTTGAATAATTGTATTCCCGTGCTGCAATTTAGTTGCTGTACAGGATGCAATCTGTATGTAAAATGGGTCGGATTGAGTACGGAATTAAATTATTGCTGCTATCGAACATCCAGTTAAACCTTGTTTTGTATGCAAACCTTACTCGACATATGGTGCTTTGAGTACTAGCGAGATACACTTTGTTTAATTTATAATTGTAGCCATGGCGTCATAGTACAGAAGGACCAAATGAGACGTAACACTAAAGTCTAAAGTTCCTAAAAATAGACAGAGGCATCCAGATATCAGTAGCGTAATAAAACACGAATAGAGTCAAATTAACTGGAGTAACGCAAAGACAAAAGCACAATTACTATACATGTTTGTTTTTATTAACTAATCTATTAAAATGTAGCGCATATTTATAAAGCAATAAGCAACGGCACCTTTATATGAGCACGGAACGCGGTTCTTCCTCATAGTAAAGGAAGCCATTTCAACACTGGGTGCCCCGTATGTTTGAGCAAAATCTGTACTCTGCTGGATGACAGGCCCAAAACATTTCTAAGCTTGAAACTATTGTGTCAGTTTCAATTGCATTTTGTATGTGAGGAACTCACAGTCCTTGTAAGATGAATAGCATGAATAAATGAAAACGGATCGAGCACTGATGTCAGTGCTATACTTTAAAAACTATGCTGAGCAAATTAGCATAGTTCATTCAACTTTAGCGATCTGATAACACTGAACCCATTCGCGATTTCAGCTTAACTTCTGTTAATCATGAAGCCCCGATTAACTGGGTGCATGTCGCATTAAAGTCAAGTCAAGTCAAGTCAACTTTATTTATATAGCGCTTTTAAAGGGGCTATATGCAACTTTCCCCCCAAAATAAACGTAACTATAGCCTTTTTATTTTACCATTTATGACTCAAACATCTCCTGATGAGCATACTGACACCTTGTCCGCTCACAGTGGGTGCACCTATAAGCCTGTATCCTATTTTTCATATTTTCTGACGGGTCGTCTTTTCCCGCGCTGTCTGCGGATGTGACGTCAAGCGCGTTCATGTTAAACGTTTCAGATCACTCTGCCACCACCGCTAGTCAGCGAGTAGCCTACACTCGCAAGCAGTGCAATGGATTTAACGAATACACAGAAGAGACCCAGGACAACTCGGACACCAGTAACTCCACAGAAGACTAAAAAAGTTAAACCCCTGACAAGTGGCCAAAAAAGGTAGAGGATTGAGAGAGACCAGCGCATTGCAAGGACTAGAGTGAACATCGGCTTCGCATTTGAGCCTTGGAGGGAGCTCAGATCGGTCAATCTCCTCTGAACTGTCCTATGAAGGGAGGGAGGGGTAGTAATTAGAGCCAAGTTTCATTTCATGTTCTGTATGACATTCAGCTAAGTACACAATTGCTCACAGAAATGATGCATCAAGATAAGATTTAGAATTGTATATATATTTATTTATTTATATATATATATATATATATATATATATATATATATATATATATATATACAAAAATAAATATGAATAGTGCATCAGTAATGTAAAGTCTTTTTGGGTGTCTAGAAAAGCGCTATATAAAACTGATGGATTATTTATTATATAGCCATGTAAAGCTACATTATATTGTTTGTTGTTTCTATATCTTAACAAAAAATAAGAGGTAAATGAAGATGTAAAGTGTGATGCATTTTATTTCACATAAGACATGTAGTCAATAAATATTGCTAAATAGTATTATGTATATGTGTCTTTCATACTTGGTGATAGTAAGCTACTTGTGTATAATAAGTGGTCAAGGACAGTACTCAGATTTGTGTTTTTAATATTCCACGAAAGTTTCGGTCTGTGCGCCCTTCATTAGCGTGTATGCCAATGGCGAAATGGGTTTATTTATTTATTTAATGTATTAATTTTTTGTGTAGTTTGTCAGCTACACGTTTGACGTTTTGATAAGAGAACACTTATCTCAAACAATATATGTATTTGACTGTTCTTACCTCTGTAAACATAATGTTGACCTCCTTGCAGCAGATGACTTGTGAAGTGTGCACGTACGAGCGCGCGCTGCGAGAGCGAGCAGAAATGAAGATCAGTTCTGCTTTTTGGCCACAGGTGTCAGTCGCGAGTTTAAATTTCAGAAAAACGCATATAGCCCCTTTAACAATGTAGATTGTTTCAAAGCAGCTTTACAGTGTTAAACAGCAAAATAATGCAGCCTAATTTTATTCAGCTGTATAGCCATTTGATGTCATCAGTTCATTTCAATTTCCATACGGTGACAGTGTGGGCTTTAGATCAATTATTAGATCAGTAATTTAGTTTACATGGTTAAATTAGTTTATTAATTAGATTTATTTCGATGTTTAGTTGAAAAATATAGTGTGCCCAACTGAGCACGCCAAGCCAGAGGCAACAGTGGCAAGGAAACCAAAACCCCATTAGGTGACCTAATGGAGAAAAATAAACCTTGGGAGAAACCAGGCTCAGTCGGGGTGCCAGTTCTCCTCTGGCCAATTTACAAACAACGTATTATTATTATTATTATTCTGGCTGCTTTACAGGTCAGAGGTCATAATAGATCGGAATATTCAAAGGACCGGAGGCAACATGCTGGAGACGGGTTTATTGAGGATGATGTTGATTAAATAATTATTAAGGTGCAATATTCGAATGATCGGAGGCAACACGCTGGAGACGGGTTTATTGCGGATGACATATCGATTTAAGTATTATTTAATGGTAATATTCGAACAATCGGAGTCATCACACTGGTGACGGGTTTATTTAGATGCCGTGTCGATGAGGCAGTTGCAGGGGGAGGATAATTGACACGGTCTCTGCAGACACTTCGGGGTCCTGTGTTGGTCTTCTCTGGTTCACCATCTGATTAGGATACGGCCCGGATCTGGCTGACTGCAGTAAACCTCGGGATAAAACAGAGAGAATATCATTAGCGTAGATGCCATTCTTCTGATGATGTAACGAGTACATCAGGTGTTATGGGAAGTGTTCCCGGTTCCGGCTGACCTAGTTAATGCAGCCTAACAATCAATTAATTGATAAAGTGTTTTATGTGTATGCCACAGTAAAGAGATGTGTTTTTAGTCTAGATTTAAACTGACAGAGTGTGTCTGCTTCCCGAACAGTGCTAGGAAGACTGTTCCAGAGTTTAGGAGTGTTATGGCAAAAATTAATTCATCGACATCACTAATAAGAGACAAACCATGATCCAATTGTCTTTATAAAGATTTATTTCCTTGCAAGGAAGAGCCACGGTCAGTGCAGCCGCTCGGGCTGCCTTGAGTGTGAACTGGAGACACAAATCAAAGCACAAACTCTTATACCCCCAATGTTTAAACACACCTTCTCAGTATTTTTCCATTTTCCACACAGGGTAAAGGCAAGAAACACAATACACAAATGGTCCCTCTTTGTCTTAAAACTAATTTAAATTATCCGACACCTTTGGTTCAGGAAGGCCTTCAATTTCAGGTGTCCTGCCGCTACCCCCCTGGGTTTCCACAGACACTGGGTCTTTTGAACTAAGAGAGGTGATTTGCATGGCTAAAGCAGATTTTGACTTCTGTGTGAACTCAAACATAAATATTAAATTTTTCCACAACAATTCCCCCTTTTATCATTCTTTGATAACTCACAAGAAAAAATTTAAGAAGTGTAGATACGAATATAATAAAAATAGAGGTGGTAATAATAAAACAATAATAATAATAAATAAAAAAAGTAGTAATAAAACAGGCAAATTTAAGTCACTCTTACACTCTTCCTCTCTGATCTTTTGTATAAATGATCACGCTCTTAAATTTGTAATTGAAGAAAATAAAAAAATAAAAAATCCCCTAATATGTTTTAGGCATCTCCTCGCTAGTCATCTCATCAAACAGCAACCTGTCCAGTCTTTCTGTGGAAATGATATGCTCTGTCGCCACAAACCCAAAAACATGCATCACTCTCAATGGTGGAATCAACATGTCTGTGTGGTCCGTTGCGTTCTCTTGCAGGCAGATGTTGGATGTTTTGTTGGAATCTTCCCTTGCTTGATGTCCGTTGCAGCTCTAAGCCCCACCTACTGGATTCTGTGGGCTGGATATAGGGTTTAACTTGAAAACTGGTAGGCTCGCATGCACCCACGCCGCTCTCTCCGATACCTTGACGGCAGTGTGTCGTCAGAAGTATGACGAAAGGCCCTAGCCACATTTCCGCCTTCCAGCTCTTCGTACTCAGGTCCCTTTTTACCACGTAATCTCCTGGCTCGATTTTGTGCAAGCAGATTTCTCCTGCACACAGATATCAGACAACAGAGAAACATTTCTTTGCAATAATTCACAATTCTAATGATGCAAGCTATTGTTTACCCCCTTCCATTCCCATGAATGGTGGTCTTCCAAAAAAAAAAAAATGTCTCAAACGGGCTCAGATTTAATCAAGGCCTTTTCTCGTTTTCATGTATTTCAATATGCATCAAAATGCGACATTTTCAGCAAATGTTGTAACCCCCTTATAAACTTCATTCATTTGAGTACCATTACCATTACCATTCCCCCTTTGGCTGCAGGCTCGCCCATGCAGCCATTTATCATAATCATTGAAAATATTGTTGGGGTAAACAAGGCTTGCCATCACTTCTTGTCTAGACGCCATTTTGCACATTCACACATCATTCATAAGTTTCCAGCCACGTCTCCACAGGTGCTTCTCCGCTGCTGTGGCAAATGCCTGCATACTCTGTAAGGAAATCAAAGCATTTGTGTTAGTTTCAGATAATAAAGACATTCTGGTTCCTTTGACTGCTGTGCTGCCGCGGCCTTCGCAGCCGCATCTGCTCTCACGGTTTCCTGTTGAAATAAACTCTTTGTTGTTAGTTACGCTGCGCATTTAAGTCTTAACTTGAAAGTTTCCCATAAACATACTGAAAATATCCAATAAAATGAAAGACAAATCCGTATTTCATCTCTGTAAGCCAGGCTAAGTCAGTAATCACTGTCACTGCTCTCCCATCATGTTAGGGGTGTGTGATACCTCCAAAATCCAAACATTCCAACTTTCTGCTATCAACCGTTTGACGACACACACATCCCTAGGCCAGACCCACAGTCACTCCTCAGAGACTAAATACTGTAGAAAACATATATGAAAAAACAAACAATCAGTGGTTCTCTTGATTAATCAAAATCATAACAGACCTTTTTTTGGCATTCACTCAAACTAAACAATAAAAAATAAGTAAGATAGATAATAATCCATCTTAGGACTTTAAATATCTACATAAAACATCCTTCAGTTTACATTTTGTGCTTTGCCCACAGTTCAGATGACACCTCTGCCCATGCAGGGTGTATTTTCAAATCACAATTGTCTGCCATGCACTGATTCTCTTTTGTGCGTCTGTCAATGTGGTCACTGTCCTTTCTACCTCAACTACATGCTTACATTCAGATCTAAATGCCCACAGTTTCTCACTGTGCATCACATACTTATCAACCTTTCTTCAGTCAATCGTTTCAACAATTCTTCACAAACCACCCTACTTACTTTTTCCAACAGACCCATTTTCACTCATCATAGCCCACATCATATTTAAACAATTAACGAACATAAATCTAAATTTGTTAATGTTAAATACACTTCATCAAAATGAGTTATCAATTCGTATTACGTTCAATCAGCTCGTTTGCTCATCTTTATCTCATGACATCATACTTAATCATTCTCAATTCTTTATCAAAATCTTTTCAGCTCCTGTTATCAATAAACAAAATTAATTAATTAATCAATTAGGGTTTCTTTTAAAGTACCCTTTTCTCCATGCCCTGTCCATTAAAACTCCTCTTATATCATGTAATTTGGCAGTGATTCTTATCATCAAACTTGCCACATCAATTTCTTTAACGCTGGTTAAAACCAGTCTCTATTTTAAAAAGCATTCATATTTCAATATCCATTTTGGCCTAATTTGACTTTGGTTGTTCACAATCCCTGTCAGAAATCCTAATTTTTTATTTTTATTTTCTATTTTTTTTTTATTTTTTTTATTTTTTTATTTTTTTTTCCTGTATGAATCAAAATATGTCTAGAAGTTATCTAGATATTCTTTTAGAAGTTATCTTTTTGGTTCGCCCTCCGGCCTTTTGTAAATATGAGGGAGTCTCTAGATCATTTGGATAGCGACTTCAGTTAAATTGTCACTTTGTCTATTAATTAATACAGAGATTAATTCAAATCGTCTTCATCCATGACAAATTTGGTCATAATTACTAGTGACAGACAGAGCTGGATGTCCAATCCACTTAAAGCTCGTCCAATGTTCTGATCATCTTTTCATCAGTTTCACTCAGAATGATCAACTCCCTCTAAAGTTTTGTTTGTTTTGTTTAACTTAACCCATCTGTGATGATAAAGACACTCATTCCAGAGGTTAATGACACACTACACTCAATCAGGACACATAAATATGAACTGCTCATTCTCAAGATATGCTTTTACATGGTCTCTTAACCAGTTTCAAACATGTCTGTTCATTAGTTGTTTATTTTTAGAAAAGTCAGCTGGGTTGTTTTGTTCTGATATCATTGTTTTTGTGTTGTCTCAGCTTTAACAGAGCGATAACAGATAGAGTACAATTCCTGTTTCCAGCCTCTCTCTCTCTCTCTCACCCAGATAATCTTTTCATCAGTCTTCTAAGACTTTAACTATAATGTTAAATTCATTAACCCTTAACTATAAATGTTAAATTCATTAACTCTTCACAAAGTTTAGAAATTTCATAGTGTAACTTATTGTTTCAAGTTATCTTTAGTTTAGATACCTTTGTTATTCAGACCTTCTCTTTAAACTTCAAAAGCCGTTCTCATCTTAAAGCCATCACCATGTCTCTGAATTATGCCTGCTGAAGTAAACTTATAATAACATTAGTTCCTGATCACACAGTTTTCCTGATACAAATTAATACATTTTGTTCTGTTCTCCGCAAGGTTAAGGATGATCAGCATGGTCTCAACTGGCTCTTGAATGCCAATCTCGTCATTGCTCTTTTCTTCAGGGTGTTTCCTGGCTCTCAATTTATGCGGTATTTGGTGAGCGGTATAGAGGGGCCATATTTAGGGCAGGGGCTGCTGTGTCCAGTCTTGACCTTGGCCCCTACGAAACACAGCTTCCCCCCCCAACAGAGATGCTGCTGGCCTCACAGACATCTGCCTCACCTCTCATACACACCTCACATAAAACCCCCTCCTACAATTTTTTTTTTTTTTTTTTTTTTTTTTTTTTCTGGGGAGTCCCAAATAACTTATCGTGATTTCCCTGGCTTGGGTTGCCCCCTGTCAGGCCGTAGGAAGTCTTACCCGTCTTTAGGAAATCACCTCGTGCTTATTTGGTCATCGCGTCTTTGACCCTCAACAGGATCAACATTTTTTTTTTTTTTGGAGCCTTTTGGAAAGTGCATTCAAGAGTCATCAGAGCCATCTGGTCTGCTTTCAAATTAGCAAAAACATGGAGACAGGTTAATTATAACAGAACTTAATCACTAAAATCCATCATACTTCTTCAAAGCTGCCCCATAGCAGTGCTTAGATTATTTTCAGTGAATTTAGCCAAAACACCTGTCCATTCAATTTAATGTTCTGCTACATCCGTGACCATGGCCATCAGTTCTTTACATGGTGAAGGCTAAGAGCAGACAGAAGTTACTGGTCCTATCAAACATTAGTCAAACATTTCAGTTCATTAAAAGTCTGTATTTTTAAAACATGTCTTATTGCCCTCTTGATGGCACCTTTTTTCTATCTTAACAAACAACTGTCTATTATGTTCACATGATACCCTGTGCCTTTACTCATCAATATTTTCTATCATCTGTGGCACAGGCTCAGATATCAGCTTTGAGCTGGTCTGGGATCAGAGAGAGACTCTGAGGCCTTCAGGGCTGGTACACTGCACTTTCATAAACTTCTCACTCTTCACACTAGCTCAGTGTAAGATCTGGCTTTGTTTTCAAATAAATGAGACATTTTCCTTTTAACTCTATCCTTAGACAGAAATCACATTTTCAAATGATCATGACTTTATATTTGCCTCTTGCCCCCAAAATGAATTCAGAAACTTTAATTTCCACTCAGATTGAGTCTCTGTTACTCAAGTTAGGCCACGCGGTGGCCGGATTACAAATTGTTTATTTCAGATCAGCACAGGCTTATCTTTTGAAACCAAAACATAAATTTCTAGGGTTTTCAACATTTTAACACCTATAGTTATTTCAACAACCCAATATTCAGTCAAATCATCATTATCAGAGTTTTGCAAAGGTGAGAAGAGCAAGAACATTTATTATATCTTTTTCATTTAAAACTCGATTAATCAGGATTTATATATCTTATATATCTTTTACAATATAGTTTATCATCTTTAACTTTAACCTCATATTAAAATTATCTCAAATCCTTCGAAAATAATCACTAAAGACTTTATCAAGCTTATTATTTTCTCATTTTCTTAGTGTAAATCTCTGTTTGATTCTTTTTTACTGAGTTTCGTTTACAGAATTTAGTCTGGTGACCTGATTTGCCACACTTTTACACCTTATGGGTGTTTAGACACAGTTACGTGCGAAATCAATGACCCCGCTGAGCACAATTAAACGCTCTCATCTTTAGCTTATGGAGCAGCGTTCAGTAACCTGTGTGCTCCAACAGTAGCAGTCTGTCTGAGAACAAAGCTCGCTCGGGGTCCAATAAAACAGACAATGGCTTGCAATTTATAGTGCTTTATCAAAGTTTATCTGCTTTTTTCATCAACATTATTTTTAGTTACTCAAATTGTAATGTATATCTCCCTTCGGGTATGGCACCTCACCCATTTTATAAATTAATGAATACGCACAAACATCTACAAATTTGAATTTTCTTGTTCTCTCTTTGTTTGTAGCTAGTCAACTTCCAATTACAATAAAAACATTTCTGCCCATTCCCTTCATCAGTCCAGCAAATGTCTTTGAAGTCAGGGTTTCAGAGCGGAGCTGCTTACAGCATTTGCTCTTGTTCATCTTACAATCTTTATACCGACTAATCAAATTACTGATCATATCACTCAAATTGTTAGCTAAAATTTAGTAAAAGTTCATACTCACCAGCGATCTTTAAACAGCTGTGGCATTTTAATTTCTCTGTTTCATTTCTCCACAGTCAATGCCTCTCACACCCAGCATTTCGGTGTCTGCTCACATTTCTCACACGCGTGTTCTCACAACAGCCCATCGATTTATCCTTTTCCTTCAACGGACTCTTTCACAGTCCCAGTCCGGTCACTCAGCGGTGACACTCAAATCATGACATTTAATGAATTTCGTATACGTTGCATGCATTTCTGGCCATATCATTTTCTCATTTGATAAAATACCGGTGTCTCATATTCAGCTAGCTTGCGTTGGATTTCCCCATATTGGCAGTCTGATTCTGTGGCTTTTCGCGCGCGCGCGCTATTAATCTGTTGGACGTCTCCAGGACAGATCTGATCTTCTCCCCCAAGATCAGCCGGGCGGACACTCTCAATAGTGCCCGATTTTGTGCCCTGGTTACCTGACCGCGGGCGGAACCAACCCAATCTAGGTAATATGGTTCCCAGACCAATCTAGGTCTTATTTCGGGCGGAACCAACCCAATCTAGGTAATATGGTTCCCAGACCAATCTAGGTCTTATTTAATCGCCCACGTGATTTCAGTTTCTATCCAATAAACATATCAACCACGTTGCATTCGTCACAGAGTCAGACTCCCCCTATGGTTTATCCCTATCAATTCAATTTAACCAAATTCTATAAAATAAAATAAAATTCCCCCTGAATTTTTTTTCAAGAGTTTGTCTCCTACCAGAAGCGCCCCGTTGCCATCGGATTCGATTTCTCTGATTCCAGTGGCTGGACCCTCCAGACACCCCAGAGAGGTCAGCCCTTTTCCCTCAATCGTTCGGGGTAAGGCTGTGACTCTAATGTCCAGGATGATCAGTCACCGACCTGCTCTCAGGGTCCAGAAGGCACATCCAAGGAATCCCACTATTCTGACACCAACTGTTATGGCAAAAATTAATTCATCGACATCACTAATAAGAGACAAACCATGATCCAATTGTCTTTATAAAGATTTATTTCCTTGCAAGGAAGAGCCACGGTCAGTGCAGCCGCTCGGGCTGCCTTGAGTGTGAACTGGAGACACAAATCAAAGCACAAACTCTTATACCCCCAATGTTTAAACACACCTTCTCAGTATTTTTCCATTTTCCACACAGGGTAAAGGCAAGAAACACAATACACAAATGGTCCCTCTTTGTCTTAAAACTAATTTAAATTATCCGACACCTTTGGTTCAGGAAGGCCTTCAATTTCAGGTGTCCTGCCGCTACCCCCCTGGGTTTCCACAGACACTGGGTCTTTTGAACTAAGAGAGGTGATTTGCATGGCTAAAGCAGATTTTGACTTCTGTGTGAACTCAAACATAAATATTAAATTTTTCCACAACAGGAGCTAAATAGGAAAAGGATCAACCGCCTGCAGTTGATTTGGATATTCTCGGTATTAACAACTGGCCAGAATTTAGAGATCGCAGTAGACGTGATGGAGTATAATATGCTAAGAGCTCGCTCAAGTATTGGGGAGCTAAACCATTTAGTGCTTTGTAAGTAATAAGCAAGATTTTAAAATGTATGCGATGTTTAATAGGTAGCCAGTGCAATGTTGACAGAACTGGGCTAATATGGTCATACTTCCTGGTTCTAGTAAGTACTCGAGCTGCTGCGTTTTGGACCAGCTGGAGTTTATTTATTAAGCGAGCAGGGCAACCACCCAATAGAGCATTACAATAATCTAGCCTTGAGGTCATGAACGCATGAACTAACTGTTCAGCATTTTGCATTGAGAGCATGTGCCGTAATTTAGATATATTTTTAAGATGGTAGAATGCAGTTTTACAGATGCTAGAAACGTGGCTTTCAAACGAAAGATTGGTATCAAAGAGCACACCCAGGTTCCTCACTGACGACGAAGACTTGACAGAGCAGCCATCAAGTGTTAGACAGTATTCTAGGTTACTACTTGTGGAGCTTTTTTGTCCAATAATTAAAAATTCAGTTTTTTCTGAATTGAGTTGCAGGAAATTACCAGTCATCCAATGTTTTATGGCGGCTATGCATTCCGTTAATCTTGTGAATTGGTAAGTTTCTTCAGGGCGTGAAGAAATATAGAGCTGAGTATCGTCAGCATAACAATGAAAACTAATGCCATGCTTCCTAATAATATCTCCCAGTGGTAGCATGTACAGGGTGAAGAGTAGCGGTCCTAGCACTGAGCCTTGTGGTACTCCATACTGAACTTGTGATCGGTGTGACATCTCTTCATTTACTGCTACAAACTGATAACGGTCGCATAGGTATGATTTAAACCATGATAAAGCAATTCCACTAATACCTACATAATTTTCGAGTCTATTCAAAAGAATGTTGTGGTCGATGGTATCAAATGCAGCGCTAAGATCGAGTAACACTAATAGAGAGATACAGCCACGATCGGATGATAAGAGTAAATCATTTGTAACTCTGATGAGAGCAGTCTCAGTACTATGATACGGTCTAAATCCTGACTGGAAATCCTCACAGATACCATTTCTTTCTAAAAAGGAACATAATTGTGAAGACACTGCCTTTTCAAGTATTTTTGACAGAAAGGGTAGATTTGAGATTGGTCTATAATTGACTAATTCTGTAGGATCAAGTTGCGGTTTTTTAATAAGTGGTTTAATAATAGCCTACTTAAAAGTTTTCGGTACATATCCTAATGACAAAGATGAATTAATGATATTAAGAAGAGGATCTATGACCTCTGGTAGCATCTCTTTTAATAGCCTAGTCGGTACAGGGTCAAGCATACATGTTGTTGATTTTGATGATTTAACGAGTTTAGCCAATTCTTCTTCTCCTATAGCCGTGAATGATTGTAGTTTTTCCTCAGTGACACTACAATGCTCTGTCTGATGTGATACTGTAGTAGACGGCTGCATGGTTAAAATTTTCTTCCTAATATTATCAATTTTACATGTGAAGAAGTTCATAAAGTCATTACTGCTGTGCTGTTTACAATCATCAGAAGTTGAAGCTTTATTTTTGGTTAATTTAGCCACTGTATCGAATAAATACCTTGGGTTGTGTTTGTTTTCTTCCAAGAGAGTTGAGAAATAAGCGGATCTAGCAGTTTTTACGGCCTTTCTGTATGCGATCATGTGCTCTTTCCACGAATTTCTAAAGACCTCTAGTTTTGTTTTCTTCCAGCTGCGCTCCATTTTTCTGGCTGCTGTTTTAAGGGCCCGGGTGTGCTCTTTGTACCACGGCGTTGGACTATTTTCTTTAATCTTCTTTAAGCGCAGAGGAGCAACTGTGTCTAAAGTACTGGAAAAGAGAGAGTCAATAGTTTCTGTTGCAACATCGAGTTCTTCTATGCTATCTGGGATGCTGAGGAGATGATACTGATGAGGAAGATTATTTAAAAAGCAATCTTTAGTAGCGGCAGTGATTGTCCTGCCATTTTTGAAACGAGGGGGCGGCTTTGCAACTTTAGCTAAATTAAGTATACAAGATACTAAGTAATGATCTGAGATGTCATCGCTCTGCTGCAGAATTTCAACGGTATCAACATTAATTCCATGTGACAATATTAGGTCTAAAGTATGATTATGGCGATGAGTGGGTCCTGACACGTGTTGCCTAACTCGAATAGAGTTTAGTGTATCTTTAAATGCTAATCCTAATACGTCTTTTTCGTTGTCTACATGGATATTAAAATCACCAACAATTAGTACTTTATCTACGGCCAGTACTAATTCTGATAGAAAGTCAGCAAATTCTTTGATAAAGTCTGTATTATGCCCTGGTGGCCTGTATACAGTAGCTAACACCAATGTTGAACAGGTTTTGTCATGTACACTACATAGCGTTACATAAAGCACCAAAACTTCGAAGGAATTATATTTGAAACTAGACTTCTGAGTAATACTGAAGATATTATTATAAATTACAGCAACCCCTCCCCCTTTACCTTTCAGACGCGGCTCATGTTTATAACAATAATCTTGGGAGGTGGACTCATTTAAGGTAATGTAGTCGTCAGGTTTTAGCCAGGTTTCTGTCAAACAGAGCACATCTAGATTATTATCTTTAATAATATCATTAACAATAAGCGCTTTTGGGGAAAGGGATCTAATATTCAGCAACCCAAGCTTTATCAATTGTTCATCTGTATTATATCTTTTGTTTATTTGTTGGACATCAATTAAATTTTTACTGTTGAATGGTTTTGATGTTTTTTTGTATTTACTAATTCGGGGAACAGACACAGTCTCTATATGATAATATCTCGGTGAAAGAGTCTCTATGTGCTGGGATTTATCTGACTCCGGTGACGTGAGACAGCTAGCAGACGGTCGGTTTAGCCAGTTTGTCTGCTTCCTGACCTGGGCCCTAGTGAGTCAAGGTTTAGCTCTAAGAAACCCATGTTGGTTTCCTTGCATTCGTGGTGAGAATGATAGAGGCTAATATGCTGTGCCAGCTGTTCTGTTTCAGCTTTTCTAAACAAAATACAATCGTTAACGGTAACCGGTGTCATACGAATCATTTACGAGGCACTGGATAGTTTACAACACGAGCAAGCGATAACGAGCAACGTTGCACAAGCAGGTGCGCTTCTCGTGCATGCATGCTTGCGACAAATTGAGAAAGAGTAAAATACTACACCCAATCGACATCGGAATGTATAATCATATACATATCACTGTGATGAATGCTGATGAAGTGATGACGCCAGAATGGTGATGAAGATCACAGCCGTGTCTTTGATAACATGCCCAGATAGTCCTCCATTGAAAGTGATTGTTTCGGATCTAAACGCGTGTCTGTTGCTGCGACAGCCCAATGAACATAATGATAGGCTGACATGGACTTTGAACGCCACTGTATTGCACATTATTAATTTTATAATAGGACCAGCGATCGATCGTCAACTGTAATGCTGGCGTCAGCATCTGTGAACTCAGACATGTGTTAATTACCGATATTTTATACTCTGAGAATTATGACTTGATTGGATAGGTCTGAATGTGATAAGTGACGTAACACTGAATCTTCCTGCCAGAACTTGTGCATAAGCTTCATTTCTTAAAGTGAAAGCATACTAAGATAGCTTGTACTTGCTCCTGTCTGTGTGTTAATGTTAAACAAACAACAACAAGGAAAAAACGGTACTAAAACTTAAAGCACTGTTTGTATCCGTATTATTAGGTTGTATTTATTTGTCCTATTGTAATTGGTTAATAAGTTCTTATTTTATTAATGACCATTTACTTGAGAACTTTTTACTTTATATTAAGCAATTGCTTATGTAGTAGGTTGGAAAATATATGCATGTATGTTCAAATAAAAGAGAGAAGTTAAAATAAAAGAGAGGAAATAGGACTCCCCCTTTAAAATTCTTCAACATTCATTTGTTGTGAGTTAAGAAAATGTTGTTATTATTGTCTCCTGTAGAGGGCGTTTAACGCTGTTTGAACTAAGGTATTGCTCTGGGTGCTTCAGAGTTAATTAAACTTTGCCGGAGCTTGCAGCCAGTACACCTGTCTCACAGCGTTTCTTTTATTGTTCTACAGCAGGTGAACAAAAACCATTCTACAACTGGTTGAAACTGATGTTAAACACTGTTTAGCAAAGATGTATATGGTTATTGTTCACGGGTTGCAGAGAAAGACTGTTCGTTTGATTAGAACGCATTCTGTAGTAGAGTCATATATCAGATTACACAAGTGACAAATATGTGAATGTGAAGTGAACTGAGAGAAAATACTCATGTGAAAAGAGTTGGTGAATGTTTCTAAAGCATTTTATATGTGGATTGTAATTGGATGAGAAAGTTTAAACGAGTTAAATGTACATTTGGTACTGAAGTTATCTCGAGCCAAAATGGTGGCGCATGTATGCGTGAACTAGAGCCAAAATGGTGACTTGCATGTAAAACATGAGGTTCGATATGAAGCCAAATGCTAGATTCATTTCTGTGGCAGTGTGAAAATGGAATTAATGTTTATGACCATGTGAAAATGTGAAGACATGGTAGCAGGTGAATGTATTGTTTGATTCTAATGTGTTACAGAACTTAAGACAAAAATAACTTCTGAAAAGTAATTTTGTTATGATCCTGGGTTTTCCTTTCTCTGTCTCCCTCTTGTGGTCATTCACGCACGCACTCACTCATCACGCTCATTCCTACTCATTATCTCTCACAGCTGTTTCCCCTTCCCGATCTATTTCCTCACCTGTTATCTCGTTTTGTCTTGATTGTCTCAGCTTCTTAAGTCCCTCTCCGTCTTGGTCTAGTTGTCGGATTATTATTTCTGCAAATGAGAGACGTTGGTTTGTTCACCCGATCTTGTCATGTCCTGTCCAGTGTTTGTGCTCATATTTTGACTGTGTGCAGAGTACCTGTTCGGCGCCTGGCTGTTTCTCCCGTGGTCTTCCTTACAAGGAATCATCCCTCTGTCCTTGTGGGATCCTGAGTTATTTCAGCCTTGTGGCAGTCTCTGTTTTGGCTCTGTTTGCCTGACGTTTTGTTCAGTTTTGCTTTTTGAGGACTTTCCTTTTGTTCCATTAAAGACCGTGAACTGCATCCTCCCTGGTTTCTTCATCCTCCTTTCCCATAACAGAATAATCCGACCAAAGGGATGGACCAGACGAGTAGCAGTCCTTTTCATACGGCTGTCGAGTTCCAGGGTGCTCTGCTGGGCAAGCACGAGGAGGACCTAGCCGCCACGAGACGTGTTGTGGACTCTCTGACCGCCCAGCTTTCTGACCTGACCCAGCAGCTCCACTATTATCGCCAGGAGGCCACGGGTTCCGCTGGAGGGCGTGATCCGCCTGAGCCGCGCATCAACAATCCGCCGTGCTATTTGGGTGAGCCAACACAGTGCCGATCTTTCCTCACACAATGCGAGGTTGTGTTCTCTCTCCAGCCCTTGACTTATGCCAAAGAACGGTCGAGAGTGGCTTACGTGATCTCTCTCCTTGACGGACGGGCTCGAGAGTGGGCTGCGGCTAACTGGGATGCTGAGGCAGACTGTGTCCAGAGGTTTTCTCTTTTCAAGGAGGAGATGATCCGAGTTTTTGATCGCTCTGCTCATGGGGATGAGGCATCTCGCCTTCTGTCCACTCTGCGCCAGGGGAAGAGGTCAGTCACTGATTACTCGATTGAGTTTCGTACTCTGGCTACCACCAGCGGATGGAACGGTCCTGCCCTGCAAGCTCGTTTTCTCGAGGGTCTGTGTTCAGAGGTCAAGGACGAGGTCCTTGCCCGGGAGGTCCCGGAGAACCTTGATTCTCTGATCGAGCTGGCCCTGCGTGTGGAGAGACGGTTCGAGGTGCGACGAAGGGCCCGCAGACTGGAGTCTTCTTTGTTCTCCTCTTCCATTCCGAGAGAGTCGTCACATCCTTCGGCCGCGGATCCCGAGCCGATGCAGCTTGGGGGTCTTCGTATCTCCTTACGGGAACGTCAGCGCAGGATAATTAATCGCCTGTGCATGTACTGTGCTGCCGCTGATCACTTTGTCTCCAGGTGTCCGGTAAAAGCCAACGCTCGTCAGTAGGCGGAGGGTTACTGACGAGCGCCACTTCATGGGTCTCTCCTTCTAAGTCCTGCACTTCTCTTCCCATTCATCTTCGCTGGCCGGGGTCGTCAGTTTCATGTTCAGCGTTGATTGACTCTGGAGCGGAGGGGAACTTCGTTGATGAGTCATGGGCTCTAGAGCAAGGTATTCCTCTTTCTGACTTACAAGACTCCACCCCCCTGTACGCTCTTGACGGTAGCGCCCTTCCTAGGGTACAGAGGAGAACTGTTCCATTGACGCTTACTGTTTCTGGTAATCATAGAGAGACTATTTCTTTTTTTGTTTTTAGTTCTCCCTATTGCCCAGTTGTTTTAGGCCATCCTTGGCTTGTACTCCACAATCCCCAGTTTAACTGGGCGGAGGGATCTATTTTGTCTTGGAAATTGTCATGTCATGTTGATTGTTTGTCTTCTGCTGTTCCTCCTGTCTCGTCTATCACTGTTTTTCAGGAGGAGCCAGGAGATCTGTCTGGAGTCCCAGAGGAGTATCACGATTTGCGGGAGGTATTCAGTCGTTCTCGGGCCACTTCTCTTCCTCCTCATCGCCCGTATGATTGCGGTATAGATCTTCTCCCGGGGACCACGCCTCCTCGGGGAAGACTATATTCGTTGTCTACTCCCGAACGTAAGGCTCTTGAGAGTTACCTGTCCGATTCGCTTAACGCCGGTACCATCGTTCCCTCTTCTTCTCCTGCGGGAGCTGGTTTCTTCTTCGTTAAGAAGAAAGACGGCTCTCTGCGCCCCTGTATAGACTACCGAGGTCTGAATGACATCACTGTCAAGAACCGTTACCCCTTGCCACTGATGTCATCGGCCTTCGAACTCTTGCAGGGAGCTAAGGTTTTTACTAAGCTCGATTTACGTAACGCCTATCACTTGGTGCGAATCAGGGAGGGGGACGAATGGAAGACCGCGTTTAACACGCCCCTCGGGCACTTTGAATATCGAGTCCTTCCGTTCGGGTTAGTAAACGCTCCCACTGTCTTTCAAGCCTTAGTCAATGACGTCCTACGAGACATGCTTAACGTATTCGTTTTTGTCTACTTGGACGACATTTTAATTTTTTCACCGTCACTCCAAGTACACATCCAACATGTTCGTCGTGTTCTTCAGCGGCTATTGGAGAATCGTCTTTACGTTAAGGCTGAGAAGTGTTCTTTCCACGCCCCCTCTGTTACGTTTCTGGGCTCGGTCATCTCGGCAGAAGGAATTAGTATGGACCCGGCTAAGGTTCAGGCAGTCACTGACTGGCCCGTACCCGAGTCTCGCCTAGCACTACAGCGTTTTCTGGGTTTTGCTAATTTTTACCGTCATTTTATTTCTGGGTTTAGTCAGGTGGCCGCTCCTCTTACCACTCTTACCTCTACCAAGTCACAATTTAGGTGGTCAGAGTCGGCACAGGCTGCGTTTGACGTACTAAAGTCCCGATTCACCACTGCGCCGATCCTTTTGACCCCCGACTTCTCTAAACAGTTTATCGTCGAGGTCGACGCTTCTGAGGTGGGGGTCGGGGCTGTTCTGTCCCAGCGTTCCGCCGCTGACGGAAAGATACATCCCTGCGCTTTCTTTTCCCATCGGCTCTCTCCCGCTGAGCGTAATTATGACGTTGGGAACCGAGAGCTGCTCGCCATTCGTCTAGCGCTAGGCGAGTGGCGACAGTGGTTGGAGGGATCTCCCGTTCCGTTTTTGGTCTGGACCGATCACCGTAACCTTGAATATATTCGTAAGGCTAAGAGACTCAGCGCCCGTCAAGCCCGTTGGGCTCTGTTCTTTACTCGTTTCGATTTTACCATCTCGTTTCGCCCGGGTACCAAGAACGTCAAGCCGGATGCGTTGTCTCGTCTCTTTGATTTATCCTCTTCCTCTGAACCAGAGGAGATTATCCCTTCCGGTCGGGTAGTTGGTACGTCCATTTGGGGAATAGAGAGGCTGGTTAAGCGCTCCCTCGCTCGTGTCACTGTTCCGCGTAATGTTCCTACGGGACTTCTTTTTGTCCCCGTATCCACACGACGTGCTGTCCTTCAATGGGGACACACATCTAAATTGACTGCCCATCCAGGCGTTCGGGGCACCCTCTCGTTTATCCGCCAGCGCTTCTGGTGGTCCTCATTGGAGCGTGATGTACGTAGTTTTGTGTCCTCGTGCGTTACGTGCGCGCAGACTAAGGCTGGTAATTCTCCTCCAGCCGGTCTGCTTCGGCCGCTACCGGTGCCTTCACGTCCCTGGTCCCACTTGGCCCTTGACTTTATCACCGGTCTTCCCCCGTCGGCAGGTAATACCGTTATTCTCACGGTGGTAGACCGCTTCTCGAAATCAGCCCATTTTATTCCACTCGCTAAACTTCCTTCTGCCAAGGAGACCGCCCAGATCCTGGTTGATCAGGTTTTCAGGCTACATGGTCTTCCCACTGACATAGTGTCGGATAGGGGGCCTCAATTTTCGTCTCAGTTTTGGAAGGAGTTTTGTCGTCTGATTGGGGCATCCGTTAGTCTCTCGTCCGGTTATCATCCCCAGACTAACGGTCAAGCTGAACGAACCAATCAGATCATCGCCCGCATGCTGCGCAGTTTCACTCACCAGAGTCCTGCGTCCTGGTCCCAGCATCTTTCCTGGGCCGAGTACGCCCATAATTCGCTTCCATCCTCCGTCACCGGACTGTCCCCTTTCCATTGTTGCCTCGGTTACCAGCCGCCGCTGTTTGCTTCCCAGGACTCTGAATCGAACGTTCCTTCCGTACAGTCCTTTATTAGTCGTTGTAAGCGTACCTGGAGAAGAGTGCGGTCCGCCCTTTGTCGAGCTAGAAAGCGCATGACCATTGCCGCTAATAAACGCAGGATTAAGAGCCCTCGCTATGTTTGCGGTCAGAGAGTGTGGTTATCCACTACTAATTTACCTCTCCAGTCCGAGTCACGCAAGTTGTCGCCCCGTTTTATCGGACCTTTTCGCATTTCTAAGGTAATTAATCCTGTCGTTGTTAAGCTTCACCTCCCGCCTAAATTACGTCGAATTCATCCTGTGTTTCACGTCTCTTGCGTTAAGCCTGCCATTCGCCCTCCCTCCCGCCCTGTTCAGGGTCCTGGTATGGTTAAGGATATCCCCGTTTTTAGGGTTCGCCGTATTCTGGACATGCGCCGTCGGGGACGCGGTCATCAGTGTCTGGTTGACTGGGAGGGATACGGTCCGGAGGAGAGAAGCTGGGTTCCCTCCCGGGACGTCCTGGATCCTTCCCTCATCTCTGATTTCCTCCGGTCTCGGCAGGTGCCCCTAGGAGCGCCGGGTGGCGCTCGTTGAGAGAGGGGTACTGTTATGATCCTGGGTTTTCCTTTCTCTGTCTCCCTCTTGTGGTCATTCACGCACGCACTCACTCATCACGCTCACTCCTACTCATTATCTCTCACAGCTGTTTCCCCTTCCCGATCTATTTCCTCACCTGTTATCTCGTTTTGTCTTGATTGTCTCAGCTTCTTAAGTCCCTCTCCGTCTTGGTCTAGTTGTCGGATTATTATTTCTGCAAATGAGAGACGTTGGTTTGTTCACCCGATCTTGTCATGTCCTGTCCAGTGTTTGTGCTCATATTTTGACTGTGTGCAGAGTACCTGTTCGGCGCCTGGCTGTTTCTCCCGTGGTCTTCCTTACAAGGAATCATCCCTCTGTCCTCGTGGGATCCTGAGT
The DNA here is from genome assembly GCA_023566225.1 of Romanogobio albipinnatus. Taxonomy (NCBI): domain Eukaryota; kingdom Metazoa; phylum Chordata; class Actinopteri; order Cypriniformes; family Gobionidae; genus Romanogobio; species Romanogobio albipinnatus. The sequence continues at coordinate 30,346,984 of CM042259.1, read as the reverse complement.
TATTTCAGCCTTGTGGCAGTCTCTGTTTTGGCTCTGTTTGCCTGACGTTTTGTTCAGTTTTGCTTTTTGAGGACTTTTTCCTTTTGTTCCATTAAAGACCGTGAACTGCATCCTCCCTGGTTTCTTCATCCTCCTTTCCCATAACAAATTTATTGAAATGTAATTGGTATTATTGGAATGTGCTCTCCAGTCTACCACCTTCTGGAGTTAGTTATTGTGGCTGCTCTTCCTGCCTGTGATTTGTGCTCCTAACCTGCCTACTGTTTGGACTGTTCACCTCCTCACCATTTCTTGTCTTGTCAGCTGTTTGTCAATAAACCCCTGATCACTCATTCCTGCATTTGAGTCATCTCTCATAGAACTGTGACAGATACAGCATGAAATAAACATGTATGAACATCAGAGAATTATGTTTTAAGATACAGTACAATGTATGAATTCCGTATCGTCTCATGGAATCGCACAATCAGTGTTTCAACTGCACAGACGTTAATAAACGTCAATAAATACCTTTTAAACAATGTCATGTCACATTTATCTCAGAAAAGATATTCTGTCCAAAAATTAGTCAGCTAAAAAAATTAACTCTAGAGAAGAACATTTTGCGCAGTATATTTACAACATTGCATAGTTATTGTATTACTGTTCTTCAGTATTTAATGTATGTTTGAATAAATCTTTTTTTATGACAGCACCACTTAAAAGTTGTATCTCTCTCTCTCATTTTTTTCAGCCAGCTGTTGATGAGAGACATTGTTCGTGGGGTCAATGTAGGGCATCTTGACCGTGAGTGAGGACATCAAACATGATAGTGCCTTCCCAGATGATGTCGTGGATGTGGCTGTGATACTGGAAGGGGAGATTGTGGTTTTGGATCTAGAAGATGTCCTAGCTTGTTTTATTTAATTTTTAAAAACAAATTGCTTTATTTGAAAACTGAGGCAAGCACAAGACATACATTAGCTATGTTTCCATCCACCTATTTTTATGTGCATTTTGGGATGTTAAATACAGTGGCTTATTTTACTTTTCCTAGTGATAATTAGTACCAGTTTATCCGGAAGTGATCATTTTCTTCTCTTTGACTGACTCAATGGAAACACTTTTTTGCATTTTTTAAATTTATATATTTTACACACGTTAAACTCGCAACTTTGGATGCAAACAGCTATTGAGGTAGGCATAAGATACCTTTTTTGTGTGGTTGTTTTAGGTGTTTGTTATTGTTTTGCAATAAATGTAATTGTGTATTGATATGTGTTGCTGTGATTTTAATTAGCTATAATTTTAGTCTACATCAAATGCAATTTACAAATGATTTAATTTACAATTTACAATAATTTACAATTTACAAAAAAATTAATACTGTGTGCAATTAATACTGATTAAAGCAGCTTCAGAAAACTAAAGTGAAGTTTTCATGACTAGAAAATTTAAGTTAAAAAAACTTAAAGTGAAGTTATGATCAATTAGAAAATTTAAGTTCAGAAAACTAAAGTGAAGTTATGATGACTAGAAAATGTAAGTTCAGAAAACAAAAGTGAAGTTTTCATGACTATCAGATTTAAGTTCAGATAACTAAAGGGGAAGTTTTCATTACTAAATGTAATTAGTTCAGATAACTTCTATATATAATCCATATTATATATATTAAGTATACATTATTATCTCCTCCATGAACTGCCACCTTACGTGGTGGAGGGGTTTGAGTACCCGAATGACCCTAGGAGCCACGTTGTCCGGGGCTATATGCCCCTGGTAGGGTCTCCCAAGGCAAACAGGACCTAGGTGACGGGTCAGACTAAGAGCAGTTCAAAAACCCCTTATGCAGAAAATAAAAACAAGGACCGCGACGTCGCGGTTTTTTAACTGCCCACGGGGTCCGGCCGGGCTCAGCCCAAAGGAGCGACGTGGGGACACCTTCCCGTGGGCCCACCACTCACGGGAGGGACCGTAAGGGGCCGGTGCAAAGTGAATCGGGCAGCAGTCGAAGGCGGGGGCCTAGACGACCCGATCCCTGGACACGGAAACTGGCTCTTGGGACATGGAATGTCACCTCGCTGGCGGGGAAAGAGCCTGAGATTGTGCATGAGGTTGAGAGGTTCCGACTAGAGATAGTCGGAATCACCTCCACGCACGGCTTGGGCTCTGGAACCACACTCCTCGAGAGAGGATGGATTCTTCACCACTCTGGAGTTGCCCATGGTGAGAGGCGGCAGGCTGGTGTGGGTTTGCTTATAGCCCCGCCGCCATGTGTTGGAGTTTACCCAGGTGAACGAGAGGGTCGTTTCCCTGCGCCTTAGGCTCGGGGATAGGTCTCTCACTGTTGTGTGTGCCTACGGGCCGAACAGCAGTGCAGAGTACCCGGCCTTCTTGGTGTCCCTGGGAGGGTTGCTGGAAAGTGCTCTGACTGGGGACTCCGTAGTTCTACTGGGGGACTTCAACGCCCACGTGGGCAATGACAGTGAAACCTGGAGGGGCGTGATTGGGAGGAACGGCCCCCCTGATCTGAACCCGAGTGGTGTTCAGTTATTGGACTTCTGTGCTAGTTACAGTTTGTCCATAACGAACACCATGTTCAAACATAAGGGTGTCCATCAGTGCACATGGCACCAGGACACCCTAGGTCGTAGGTCAATGATCGACTTTGTGGTCGTTTCATCTGACCTGCGGCCGTATGTCTTGGACACTCGGGTGAAGAGAGGGGCGGAGCTGTCAACTGATCACCACCTGGTGGTGAGTTGGATCCGATGGCGGTGGAGGAAGCTGGATAGACTCGGTAGACCCAAACGTACTGTGAGGGTCTGTTGGGAACGTGTGGCCGAGTCTCCTGTCAGAGAGATCTTCAACTCCTGCCTCCGGCAGAGCTTCGACCGGATCTCAAGGGAGGCTGGAGATATTGAGTCCAAGTGGACCATGTTCTCCACCTCCATTGTCAAAGCGGCCGCTCGGAGCTGTGGACGCAAGGTCTCCGGTGCCTGTCGAGGCGGCAATCCCCGAACCCGGTGGTGGACACCGGAAGTAAGGGATGCCGTCAAGCTGAAGAAGGAGTCCTATCGGGCCTGGCTGGCTTGTGGGACTCCTGATGCAGCTGACAGGTACCGGCAGGCTAAACTGACTGCAGCCCGGGTGGTTTTGGAGGCAAAAAATCGGGCCTGGGAGGAGTTCGGTGAGGCCATGGAAAAGGACTATCGGCTGGCCTCGAAGAGATTCTGGCAAACCGTCCGGCGCCTCAGGAGGGGGAAGCAGTGCCCTACCAACGCTGTTTACAGTGGCGATGGGCGGCTGTTGACCTCAACTGGGGATGTTGTCGGACGGTGGAAGGAGTACTTTGAGGATCTCCTCACTTCCGCCGTCACGTCTTCCATTGAGGAAGCAGAGGCTGGGGGCTCAGTGGAGGACTCGTCCATCACCCAAGCTGAAGTCACCGAGGTGGTCAAGAAACTCCTCGGTGGCAAGGCACCGGGGGTGGATGTGATCCACCCTGAGTACCTCAAATCTCTGGATGTTGCGGGGCTGTCTTGGCTGACACGCCTCTGCAGCATCGCGTGGCGGTCGGGGACAGTGCCTCTGGGATGGCAGACCGGGGTGCTGGTCCCTCTTTTTAAGAAGGGGGACCAGAGGGTGTGTTCCAACTATAGGGGGATCACACTTCTCAGCCTCCCCTGGAAAGTCTATGCCAGGGTACTGGAGAGGAGAATTCAGCCGATAGTGGAACCTCGGATTCAGGAGGAACAGTGTGGTTTTCGTCCCGGCCGTGGAACATTGGACCAGCTCTATACCCTCTACAGGGTGCTGGAGGGTTCATGGGAGTTTGCCCAACCAGTCCACATTTGTTTTGTGGATTTGGAGAAGGCATTCGACTGTGTCCCTCGCGGCGTCCTGTGGAGGGTGCTCGGGGAATATGGGGTCCGGGGTCCTTTGCTGAGGGCTGTCCGGTCCCTGTATAACCGAAGCAAGAGTTTGGTCCGCATTGTCGGCAGTAAGTCAGACTTGTTCCCGGTGCATGTTGGACTCCGGCAGGTCTGTCCATTGTCGCCGGTTCAGTTCATAATTTTTATGGACAGAATTTCTAGGTGCAGCCAAGGGCCGGAGGGTGTCAGGTTTGGGGACCACATGGTTTCGTCTCTGCTCTTTGCGGATGACGTTGTCGTGTTGGCCCCTTCTAACCAGGACCTTCAGCATGCACTGGGACGGTTTGCAGCCGAGTGTGAAGTGGCTGGGATGGGGATCAGCACCTCCAAATCCGAGGCCATGGTCCTCAGTCGAAAAAGGTGGCTTGCCCACTTCAGGTTGGTGGAGAGTTCCTGCCTCAAGTGGAGGAGTTCAAGTATCTAGGGGTCTTGTTCACGAGTGAGGGGAGGATGGAACGGGAGATTGACAGACGGATCGGTGCAGCTTCTGCAGTAATGCGATCGATGTACTGGTCTGTCGTGGTGAAGAAAGAGCTAAGCCGTAAGGCGAAGCTCTCGATTTACCGGTCAATCTACGTTCCTACTCTCACCTATGGTCATGAGCTTTGGGTCATGACCGAAAGAACAAGATCCCGGATACAGGCGGCCGAAATGAGCTTTCTCCGCAGGGTGGCTGGGCGCTCCCTTAGAGATAGGGTTAGAAGCTCAGTCACTCGGGAGGAACTCGGAGTAGAGCCGCTGCTCCTCCACATCGAGAGGGGACAGCTGAGGTGGCTCGGGCATCTGTTCCGGATGTCTCCTGAACGCCTTCCCGGGAAGGTGTTTCGGGCATGTCCAACCGGGAGGAGGCAAAGGACACGCTGGAGGGACTATGTCTCCCGGCTGGTCTGGGAACGCCTCGGTGTCCCCCCGGAAGAGCTAGAGGAAGTGTCTAGGGAGAGGGAAGTCTGGGCATCTCTGCTTAGACTGCTGCCCCTGCGACCCGGCCCCGGATAAAGCGGAAGAAGATGGATGGATGGATGGATGGAAGTATACATTATATTTATATTAATATGTTAATATAATATACATTATATTAAGTTAAGTCAACAAATTATTTTTTATAGTGAACTTGGGATATGAATGCAATTCATAATTAAATTACTTAATTAATTATTTATATGTAAAGAATTGTATATTAGAAATGAAGATGACCCAGGCAATGTTCAGAATAAAATACTACTGCAAACTGAAAAGTATACACTGCTAGTAACAGTGTACTAGCATACGCCGTTTACTATTTCTGCAGTATACACTATCGTTCAAAAGTTTGAGGTCAGCAAGTTTTTTTTAAATTAAGTAATTAATACTTTTATTAAGCAATGATGCATTAAATTGATCAAAAGTGATAGTAAAGACATTTATAAAATTATAACGATTTTTGCAAAATAAACACTGTTTATTCAGAGACTTTCCCTTCTAAAGTAAGAAAGAGACGTCTTGTTTTTAACCTAAAGTGGTTCAAATTAGAACAAGATTTCTCACTTTCCCACTTCTACCAAAGGTAAAAAGGTTCAGTTTAAAATTATTAATGACATTTATCTTTGTAATGAGTTCCTCAGACAGATTTAATCTGATGATGTGTACACCTTTTGTGAAGCAGACATAGAGTCTTGGAACATTTATTTTATTTATGCAAATTTAAAAAAAAAAAAAACTCTGGGATGACCTTTATATTTGTTAAGTTTGAAATATGTAATACCTGACATTGATTTTTAAAACTATAAAATATTTGTTGAATTATGATGGTGAATTTTTGGTTAACAATAAAGCTCCCAAAACAAAACGGATGTCAGGTCAGGGCTGGTTTGGCAGCAAAAGCAACACACCTTTTAGGAAGGTGGTCATAATGTTATGCCTGATAGGTGTGTATATATATTTTTTTCTAATATTTTAATAGCATGTAAAACAGTATGCGGCATTGTCTTTTTGATTCAACTTTGTGTAAAAAATATCTTAATAAAATTGATACAAAAAATAGAAAAGAGATTATACTGCTTCCGATTTGTGTCAAGGAATGTCAAGTTGAACATATTGCATTGTGTGACAAGATATTCTCACACTGTGCTCTCACTGTATATTGCACAATATATTGGAAAATGTAGAAGGTCATCCATAAATTCCAAGCATACAAAAAATGTGCTAACTGTGCATAAAAACAATCATGGACTGCTTTTCCAGTCAATTTATACTATTTTCTGACTTTCAAACATCTCTTTTTCTCATCAAAATATTTGAAGTTTACTCATATTTTACACAAGAATAACAGAGAGAGAATTTCAGTTGTGTGTGCTTTGAAAAGAAATTGAGACATTGAGATATTACAGGGCCTGTCTGTACTGTAATCTTGCATAAAAATCCTTCCTTTTGTGAATGACAAAACTAGATTTTATCTCAACTCATAGATCATCTCTTATGTGGCGTTCACACTGGACGCGATTCGCGCTGATCGCGCAAATGTGGACGCTTGAACATTTTGAGTTTACTCGCTTCATCCGCGCGAATCGCACATGAAAGTTGCGTGTGACAACTACACAACAGACGCGAATTCGCGTCATGGGAGGGGCTTCTGCCCTATATGAGCCTATATGAGCCAGCTCGTCTCGGTCACTTGACGTCTTTTTTGTAAAAAATACTACTATTAATGTGTGACAAAACGTAGTTTAAAGACTTTTTCAGGTGATAATATAGTTGTTTAAAGCTCAAATCTGTGGTTAATTGATAAAAAGAGTGCCTATTTGAGCATTTTATCTGGCGTTTTCGGAGTTGTGAGATCCAGGCGATCAGTGACATTCCGCGCTCGTTTACCCGGCGAGACCCGCCTTTCCTCGGCTAGTCCTTCTCACATTTGCTGCTGGCTCTGGCTCTGGCTCTTTTTTTCTGCTCCAGTCTCGTTGTGAAATGGCTGACATAGATTTTGTTGAGAGGGTAGCTGCGCTTTATTTGCTGTGGAAGGCTGATAGTGATAGGATGATGTATCATACAGCTCCGGGTATCCACATACGGCCAAGATTATCTTGTCCTCCATTGTTGTTTGGATTTCTGCCTCCGCTTGTAAATGCGTCACTACTAGAGCAAGCTTGTGATTGGTTAACGCGGTGCGAAATATCCGCCAAAGTTCAGATTTTTCAACTTGAGCGATTCGACGCAGAATGCCATTTCGCGTCTCTGCATTGACTTAACATGTAAATCTCTCGCGCGAATCGCGGCTGGTGTGAACGCACCATTAGACTTTCAGGTGCAAAGGGGGAAAAGCAGGAAAAGTTCCATTAACAATCATTTTCTGTCCTGAGACAGTGTCACTTTGTTCTATAATGTTTCTGTTAATATACATCTTTTTTTCTGTGTGAAACTGAATGCAGTGGAAGTGTTTTAGCTATAGGCCCCAACCATAGGAGGCGCTATAGCCGGCATTAGCATAAACTCATATTAGGCCTATTCCACAGTTACGTTTCTGTTTCAAATCAACTACTGTCATAGTGTAACAACAGTTTGAATAGGCTTCACTATCCATCTCTGTTCCCCCTCAGGAAAGATCCTGCAAGTCCCTGAAGAAATTATGCTTATATATATATATATATATATATATATATATATACATATATATATATATATATACAGTGAGGAAAATAAGTATTTGAACACCCTGCTATTTTGCAAGTTCTCCCACTCAGAAATCATGGAGGGGTCTGAAATTGTCATCGTAGGTACATGTCCACTGTGAGAGACATAATCTAAAAAAAAAAAAATCCAGAAATCACATGATATGATTTTTTTTACTATTTATTTGTATGATACAGCTGCAAATAAGTATTTGAACACTTGAGAAAATCAATGTTAATATTTGGTACAGTAGCCTTTGTTTGCAATTACAGAGGTCAAACGTTTCCTGTAGTTTTTCACCAGGTTTGCACACACTGCAGGAGGGATTTTGGCCCACTCCTCCACACAGATCTTCCTAGATCAGTCAGGTTTCTGGCCTGTCGCTGAGAAACACGGAGTTTGAGCTCCCTCCAAAGATTCTCTATTGGGTTTAGGTCTGGAGACTGGCTAGGCCACGCCAGAACCTTGATATGCTTCTTACAGAGCCACTCCTTGGTTATCCTGGCTGTGTGCTTCGGGTCATTGTCATGTTGGAAGACCCAGCCTCGACCCATCTTCAATGCTCTAACTGAGGGAAGGAGGTTGTTCCCCAAAATCTTGCAATACATGGCCCCGGTCATCCTCTCTTTAATACAGTGCAGTCGCCCTGTCCCATGTGCAGAAAAACACCCCCAAAGCATGATGCTACCACCCCCATGCTTCACAGTAGGGATGGTGTTCTTGGGATGGTACTCATCATTCTTCTTCCTCCAAACACGTTTAGTGGAATTATGACCAAAAAGTTCTATTTTGGTCTCATCTGACCACATGACTTTATCCCATGACTCCTCTGGATCATCCAAATGGTCATTGGAAAACTTAAGACGGGCCTTGACATGTGCTGGTTTAAGCAGGGGAACCTTCCGTGCCATGCATGATTTCAAACCATGACGTCTTAGTGTATTACCAAAAGTAACCTTGGAAACGGTGGTCCCAGCTCTTTTCAGGTCATTGACCAGCTCCTCCCGTGTAGTTCTGGGCTGATTTCTCACCTTTCTTAGGATCATTGAGACCCCACGAGGTGAGATCTTGCATGGAGCCCCAGTCCGAGGGAGATTGACAGCCATGTTTAGCTTTTTCCATTTTCTAATGATTGCTCCAACAGTGGACCTTTTTTCACCAAGCTGCTTGGCAATTTCCCCGTAGCCCTTTCCAGCCTTGTGGAGGTGTACATTTTTATCTCTAGTGTCTTTGGACAGCTCTTTGGTCTTGGCCATGTTAGTAGTTGGATTCTTACTGATTGTATGGGGTGGACAGGTGTCTTTATGCAGCTAACGACCTCAAACAGGTGCATCTAATTTAGGATAATAAATGGAGTGGAGGTGGACATTTTAAAGGCAGACTAACAGGTCTTTGAGGGTCAGAATTCTAGCTGATAGACAGGTGTTCAAATACTTATTTGCAGCTGTATCATACAAATAAATAGTTAAAAAAATCATATATTGTGATTTCTGGATTTCTTTTTTTAGATTATGTCCCTCACAGTGGACATGCACCTACGATGACAATTTCAGACTTCATACTTATTTTCTTCACTGTATATATATATATATATATATATATATATATATATATATATATATATATATATATATATATATTAAATTGTTGTTTAATTGTTTCCACAGTGTGTAATAGGGTACGTGAAATATATGCAATTGAGAAATCGCTATATCTTGTCTGCCTTTTATATTCAGAATTTAAATCAACCAAGTGATTTAATGTGAATTATTATGAAATGTTTCTGCTGTAATATAATTTGGTCCAGAAATGGAAAGCATTTCCCAGGTTAAACATCACCTGATTTTTACTTTATTGTTGTTGTTTTTTTGGGGTTTTTTTGTATATGTGTGTGTTTTCAAGCAGAATCCAAACAGAGGCATCCAAAACCATCAGTGGTGAGACCACATTTCTCTTTAATGTTCTTTAGAAACAGCGTTTGAGTCTGGTGGTGTTTCATAACAGATAGAAAGTTTGAGTCATGAAAAAGGGAGGAAGAAAGATGATGGGCAGACCAAGGAAGACAGGAAAAGTGTTCACATGGTGCACTTGTATGTTCAAAATTGCAGTTTGACGACAATGTACAAAGAAAAAGTACACGAATACAAAATAATTTCATCCTTCCCCCAACAATGTTATACACACATAGTCTTTTGTTAGTAAGTGACATATTCTCAAACAAATAAATGTTCACAATGGATATGTCATAATATTCTCAGTTCACTTTTGTATAAAGGTAAAAAGTCTTTAATGAGAGACAAGTTAGACATGTGCTATTACTCCACCTGTCCATAAGGGGATCTATGATGTTTAATTGACAATTTATCTCTCAGACTTAGGATGTCAATTCAGACGTGTTCAATGGCTTAACAGCGGCAGAGGTCAAAGATGGTGAGTGACAGACGTGTTTATCTATGGCTTTCAAGGATTAATCTGGATTGCAAGGATTATTACCTCAGAACTTGCACTGGCTTTCTATATGGAGCTGTTCAGTTTTTTACCTGAAACCTGGATGGGAATTGGCAATTTTGGGCCATTGGTTTCCCTCTGGAGTCTCTAATGGGTTTTCAGAAGGTGTTTTTTGATTTATGAGAAAAATAAAAACCTGTGGTTACCATTATATTTGTCATATTTTGTTCTATACCATAATGTTTGTTTGTTGTTGTTTTTTTATGCTTAGTTACAAACAAGTGGCTACATACAGTGGTTGTTTGGCCCATTAAGCATGTAAACTCACATTCTTGTGGTACCTGTAGTTATAATACCTATTTAGCTACTTATTTACAATGTGAACTTGTTTACAACACTTAATGTTGCAGGTGTGATTCTATGTAATTTATGTATGTAGAACAAGTCTTTTCACATAATATTAAAACACATTTTTCTCAATGTTCCTCTACAATATACACTTGGTTTGAAAAGGTTTATGTAGATGTTAGCACTGCATCTGCTCCTTTTCCAATTAGTGCTATTTATATATCATCAAGAAAACATTTGAGATGTTTGCCCTCCTCCATAGCGATTTAAACCAAAAAAAAAACGCTAGTCCAAAAACCCATAGGAACTTCCTTAGGGAACCTATTGCAAATTAGTCTTCCATGTTAGCCTCAATGTCACAGCTCTATTTCCCCCTTTGTGAGATGTTTAATTTTTCCAAACTGTGCCATATGCAGATATTAATGTAGTGTTGTTGTTTCCCTTCTAGGTTAGCACATTATTGCAGCTGAGTAACAGATAACACATGATGCTTTTTGCATGAGCTCCACTTGACCTTTTCATGTCTTAACTTTTTCCTTCCAGTTTTTTTTAATGCAAAATACTATCTTAAGGGCACAATCAATGAATAACAACAGACACAAACCCAGAGCCATCCCAAAATCCTTAATAAACTCTACTTTTTTTCCTCACTGACCTTAAAGTATGCCAGCATAGCAGCTTCAGAACTGTAGAATGTGAGTGCTAATTCACATTGCGACAACAAACAACAACTTTGGGTTTTGTTAGATTAGCGCTAAATCTGTTAGCATTTGTTGGGGCTGTGTGAACCAGCTCTAATGTGTGAATATTGCAAATGCAACCATTATAACCATATATACATGTTTTAAACCACAACCTTATAATTAACACAATCCCTCTCCTGTGTGCTTGGTTTTAATTTGTATCTTGTCAGGTGTTAACAACCCTACCAGAGAAACCGCAGAGATGCTAACGCATTAGTGCAGCAGTTCCATGTACATTTGTGTAAATGGACTGTTTATGTATTTCACTCACACTCCCCCCTCCCCCCTCTAGGCTGCAGCCTGTATGCAGGTCAAAGGTCAGGGCAAGGATTCTGAGGATTTAATTGTAGTAAGCTTGACCACAAATGGCAAATAATTATTCTGCAGAGATGTGATGTACAACTAAATGTAGTTAACAAATGCACTTTTTTTGTTCGTTTGTTTTTACTGAATATGCCCTGATCAATCAGCAGCAACAGGAAATGTGGTAAAAATGGTGATGATCAGGGAGTGGTCCATTTAGTGTCCCGTCTCTTGCCCACAAACCCAAGTGTCTCTTCACATCTCCGGTTCAATTCCAGGCTCGTAACTTTGCACAAGTCCTCTGTCCCTCAAAAGGTGCTCACGGACACACACACACACACACACACACACACACACACACACACACACACACACACACAAAACACACACACACACACACACACACACACACACACACACACACACACACACACACACACACACACACACACACACACACACACTCTCTCTCGCAAACTCGCACACTGAAGTGTTGGAGCCAGTGTAGACAGAAGGCTGAGTTTTTCCGGTAAAACCATTTGTAGAGGCTTCCACAGGCTCAGCGGAAAATAAGGGCAGTGAGACACACTAATAAGTAAAGAGGGATGATGAAACAAGGTGCCAAGAGGGATGCCGCCCTGCTGTTTACTTTTTGCACGCCACTAGGGGGCCCCATCGTAGTCCGTGGGATGCACTTGTTCTTACGTCTCGGTTTTGACGGGTCATATTTGTCGCCTGATTCCTTGTTGGCTAACTCCTTTAGGTTATACACCTCGTTCTGACCGTTGCCCTTGCGGCTGCGATGCCTTGTGCAGTTCCTGTTGCGTCCTGACTTGGGTGGTCGAGGGAGCGGCGACGGGGAGGTGGGGTAGTATTGATCCTGATGTGGCAGGTGAGGATATTGATGATGATTGTGTGATCGATGATGATGATCTTTCTTCAGCGACACCCCCACATCCCCCTGGCTGCTGGATTTGCTCTGGTGGAGTGACTCCGAGCCCGTACAGGAAGGCAGCTCTTCTTTAGTCAGCCGTTTCAGATCTTTTCCCGCCAGCTCTGGTGGAGCCACGCATGTTAATGAGGAGGTGGAGCCACGGAAGCGCCGCAGCCAATCCCAGAGCGGCATGACTTTGCAGTCGCACTCCCAAGGGTTGTCGTTGAGACGCAGGTACTCAAGCGCCGGCAGCTGAGCTAAACTCTCGGCTGGCAGCTCAGGTAGGGAGTTGTTGAATAGGTAGAGAGTCGTCAGGCGCCGCAGGTCATGGAAAGCCTGTTTGTGAACCCACTGTAGCCGGTTTTGATGAAGCAGCAAGCGATCGAGGGCCCCTAGGCCACGGAAAGTGTTCTGGTGGAGACTCCACAGCCGATTTCCATGCAGAAATAGATGGCTGAGATTCAGCAGATCAATGAACATGTCATCCTCAAGAAACTCCAGCTGGTTGTTCTGCAGAATGTCAGATAAACACCAACAGTCAGTAGCAGGCTCAGAAAAAACAAGTCACACATATAAATATATAAAGCAACAGTGTTATTCCAGATTTTGTCTTTTGATTAAATGTCCTATTAAATTTAGTCAATCAGCTCCAAAAACTATGATTTGATTATTTGAATAAGAAAACACTAAAAACAATGTTAGTGCATTGTTAATATTTCGCAGTATTATTTGTTTCTCATCATATTTTCAACAATAGTATTTATTATAGTAATAGTATAATTATAGTTTTATTGTTTAAAATGGTTTATCATATTTTGACTTTTTTGTTATTGTCTGCGAATTAAAAAAAATGTTGTTGATTAGATGATGTTGATGAGATTAAAACTGCAAAACATCTTGAGAAAAACACCAAATCAAATCATGTAAATGCTTCTGTGTCATCTTCCTGAAGGCAGTTCAAAGATAATTCTTTAGATTTTCCCTTTTCACTTGTATTTCTGTTATAAGAGTCTTTCTAAAAATCCAAAGTGTCTTTAATGTATTGTGTTCTCATAATGTTTTGAGGGTAAATATATTTAAAGAGTATATGAATTCCTTACCTTTGCATTTGAATTAATGATAATGTCAGGGGGGTCTGCAAATTTAGACATGCGTGATGGTACAGTGTTTGCATCGACTGGCACACAAGCGATAAGAATGAGAGTGATTTAATATTTGGAATTTATTTTATCTAATTGTTTATTTGCATATGTATGCCAAACAACCCCTCACAGTTATCCTTCCTCATCAGTATGCCTTTTTTTAATCAGGTTTTGAACTATATGAGAAGCTAAATACTGTGAAATTGGGAGGAAACAAGTGGAACAGAAAGCACTGCTTGTTCGATGCACCAGCGTTGCACAGACCAATCGGCGTATGACATCAAAGTACCTTGAGAGCGTTTCGAGAGCAAACGACTCCTTATGCTTTTTCTCACTCTCAACCATAGACTGTTTTCTCAACGCACTGTGAGAGTCACGCTCTGAATGAATTAACGTACCGCTGTCTGATTCGCCCCATGTACCCTCATTCTCCATTACTCCACAACTCCAAAAACGAGCCAAAAAGCTTAAAGTTAACCCTATAGCTCTTTACTTGTGTGGCACTGAACTTACTGGGAAAGGGTAATGTAAAAATAATAAAGTAACTACTTATTTAAAAATAAAGACTTAATATTTTTATGTACAAATTTTATAGTATAAAATATATATAGTATAGTATATTTTATACTATATAGTAGGCTACTATATTGCATGGGCGTCGGCGTCTTTCACAGAAATATTTTACTGGAGTAGATGCAATTTACATTAAGTACAAATATATCGACTTGTTTACTAAATGTCTGGTTGAGGCAGACAAAACAAGGAAAATTCTAAATATTTTGTGTAGGGGTAAGATGCATGGCATCAAGATTTGAAACAAATCGACCTGAGGTTTGAATCTGTCTTTTGCCAAACTCGCTCTACTCTTTTTTCCCATCACATATCAGCATGACTATCTGGTATAGTATTCAGTTACTGCTGTATTCACACTGCACAATGGATCAGCGACAGGGGGTTTCACAATGCATGACTTTTCAAGAGGAAGAATCGCAGACAACTAAGTCCGGTGTGCAAATTATGTTTCACAAGCAAAGACGCAAGAAGTGACAAGGAAACAACGTGAGTCAGACCGAAGTTCTCACGCGAGACTGGAATTGTTATTAAAAATATAGACTGCAGAAAATGTGCAATCCAAATTGGCAGTGCGCTGATTTGTAGCAAAAATGAGAAAAAGAAAAAGATTATGTCAGAGGAAATGATTGGGGAGACAAAGGGAGCAAGAATTGTGTTCTGTAAAGAGAGTTGGAGGTAAATAAATAATTTTGCAATGTGTTGCTGTTGCAGCTGGTCAAGCAAATGTTTGTTTTTTGATTCTGTTTTATATAATTGTAAATATATATATATATATATATTTCCGCTTTCCTGTATCTTGCTCTCTCATTGGCTATAGGTCATTGCCAATGTTATTTTCAGTCAGAACTCATTTCACACAGCAGGATTTTGAATAATGTGCGATTCTCTCTGATCGCGTCTTTGATAATTCACACTACGTGATTGTCACTCACGTCCACAGATTTGCCTATGATTTTGGGCATTTGTCTGTGATTTTCGCAAAAACCTGTGGCCGAGTCAAAATCGGGGCTAAAATCGGGCAGTGTGAACTCGGCATAAGGATTTGAGCAAGTTAGACAATGGCCAAATTGTGATGGCTAGATGACTGGGTCCGAGCATCTCCAAAACTGAAGCTCTTGGGGTTGTAAGGCCCGCAACAATCTTGATCCAAGGAAGGTAACAAACTGCGGTTGAAGGTCGCTGCGCGTTCAGTGTTTCAGCAGGGCAAAATGGATTTGATTATAATATTCTTTATCTGACTCCATTTTATCATATTGTCAAATTTAAGATAGAATACCAATTGGTTGTTTGGTCATTTATATTTAATAGTCAGTCACACATTTCATCATTCTGTTTTAACCTTTTGTTGTAATTATACCATTCTGTATGAAAGATAGTTCATAATTACAGAGTAATTCAGAAAGGATCAAATGTAACTATTTATTATCAGTCAGGTAAATGTATAATGCCAATTACATAATCAATTCAAAGATGATCCATACACAACATCATATACTCTGTAGCAAAGAACAAGATACTGATACCTGACTTCTGAATATTACTTAACACAGGGTGTCAAGACACTCCACGTTACGGGCCAACCTCATTACAGTATTGCGCCCCGAACTTATTGCTACATCACTTTAAGTAACTCAGACCAGATCGAAACATCTTTCAAATAGAAACATTTGATAACAAAAGTAATTTAAATTGAATCAATGTCCCATTTGCCTGGATTAAAAGAAAAGACCAAATGGCTCCAAAAGCCACACCCATCATAATATGTAAAATATCTCTAAGCTCTGAAAACTCTTATTAACTTCTTGTATACTTCTGTGGTTATACAATTTTTGTACCAGTCGCACTGAGACATTTCAAACGATATCAAACACATATAATATAGTGAGAATAGACATTAAATCCAATAGATTTTGGGTGAATTCTAAGTGATATCTCAGCAGGAAGTGGAATAAGATGGGGGAAATTTGGGGCAGGGTAAATACATGCAAATTAAGGCTATTCCCAGTTGATTCACTCAGTGGGACGTCGGCTGCGAAAAGTGTCCTCTCAGTGAGTAATTGTCTTTCACCAGACAATCTGGAGTTATGCAAGTTTTCACAGTCTTTCAGGGAGTTCCCGGTCAAAAGTGGTCCAATGAAGGAACAGTGGTGAACCGGCAACAGGGTCAAGGCTCATTGATGCATGTAGGAAGTGAAGGCTGCCCCGTGTGGTCCGATCAAACAGACGAGCTAATGTAGCTCATATTGCTCAAGAAGTTAATGCTGGTTCTGATAGAAGGCTGTCAGAATACGCAGTGCATCGCAGTTTGTTGCGTATGGGGCTGCATAGCCGCAGACCAGTCAGGGTGCCCATGCTGACCCCTGTCCACCGCCGAAAGTGCCAAAAGTGGGCACGTTACCATAAGAACTAAATCACAGAGCAATGGAAGAAGGTGGCCTGGTCAGATGAATAATGTTTTCTTTTAAATCACATGGATGGTTGGGTGCATGTGCGTCGCTTACCTGGGGAACGCATGGCACCATGCATTATGATGGGTGCATTATGGGAAGACTGCAAGCTGGTGGAGGCAGTGTGATGCTTTGGGCAACGGGAAACCTTGGGTCCTGCCATCCATGTGGATGTTACTTTGACACATACAACCTACCTAAGCATTTTTGCAGACCATGTACACCCTTTCATGGAAACATTATTCCCGGGTGGCCATGGCTTCTTTCAGCAGGATAATGCACCCTGCTACAAAGCAAAAATGCTTCAGGAATGGTTTGAACAGTACAACAATGAGTTTGAGGTGTTGACTTGGCCTCCAAATTCCCCAGATCTCAATGCAATCGAGCATCTGTGGGATGTGTTGAACAAAAGTCTGATCCATGGAGGCCCCGCCTCACAACTTACAGGACTTAAAGGATCTGCTGCTAACATCTTGGTGCCAGATACAACAGCACACCTTCAGGGATCTAGTGGAGTCCATACCTCGACAGGCCAGGGCTGTTTTGGCAGCAAAAGGGGGGCCAACACAATATTAGGAAGGGATAATGTTATGCCTGATCGGTGTATGTATGGCACTTTCAACTTTTTGTCTTTATTATTTGATACCATTTTTGTACGGTGTAGATCTTCAGATAGGTAGATTAACCGAAATACCCATAACCTCATGCATATTAATATCCTTATGAAACCTCATAAAAGGTCAGAAACACTTGACCTTAAACATGATTAAAATTCCACTGTGTGTTCATAATGTTCTTTGCACCTGAGGAGTATGTTACTTTTTTGACATTTTCATTAGAACAAAATATTGTCTCTGGTCATCATTTTAGTGCAGCACTTTTTGCTGCCAAGGCTGATATTGAACATTTTGAGCAAATCTTATCTGGATTTATTTGGCAAGTCAGATGATTCCTAAGCAACAGTTCAAACCGGGAGCACTTCCAATCTACACTGTTAGACAATTCTGTAATTTGTACAGTTATTTACTATATATCACCCAGTATAAAACTGTAAGTTCTCTTTACAGTAAATAACTGTAATTCCCGTTGCATTATGGGGATTTTCTATGACGTCAAACACCAAATACAGTGATTTCCTGTATTTTTAAAAAATAAAGTATGACACAATTGGGATCGACAGTATTTGCTTTAGATTTATATTAGGAACCATCAGTGCAGCGTTGAAAGTTTCACAAGAGGAGAGAGCTCACGGTTCCAGAGAACATATGAGCTGTGTTCGGACACCCTGCAAAGATTTTTTTCATCCCCCGTGAGAACAGCAAACAAGCAAGGTAAGTGTGATTTGTACTATCAAATCACTATCGGTTGTCTGCACCCCAATTTTAGCTTGTCAGCATTGGTGCTAAAAACTGAGGTAAACCTAACGTTTTATTTAAAAAAAAGAAGAGTTTATTGAACTAGATTAGGAACCAGTGCAGCGTTGTAAGTTTTGCCCGAGGAGAGAGCTCATAGTCTGGACAACATATACTTTACATAACGTTAGGTTATCCTTTGCTTCAGCTTCGGTGCTAAAAACTGAGGTAAACCTAACGTTTTATTTAAAAAAAAAATTGTTTATTGAATTAGATTAGGAACCAGTGCAGCGTCGTAAGTTTTGCCCGAGGAGAGAGCTCACGGCCCGGACAACATATAGGCTACTTTACATAACGTTAGGTTATCATTTGCTTCAGCTTTGGTGCTAAAACTGAGGTAAACCTAACATTTTATTTTTAAAAAGACTTAGTGAGTTTATTGAATTAACTTTACCAATAAAATGAAGATTTTGTTTATCGAGCAAAAGCGTACATTAGGACGACGTTAGTTAGTAAATTAACGTTGGCCACTAGTTGCGAAAATAACGTTGTTAACAAGCAAATTTTACATTAACATTAAGTCAAGTAACTTGGCTAATGAGATATTATCTGTCATCGTGTAGTTAACGTTGGTCACTGGAGAAAAAAAGTATTTTTTGTTTCTTT
The DNA here is from genome assembly GCA_023566225.1 of Romanogobio albipinnatus. NCBI lineage: Eukaryota > Metazoa > Chordata > Actinopteri > Cypriniformes > Gobionidae > Romanogobio > Romanogobio albipinnatus. The sequence continues at coordinate 30,328,472 of CM042259.1, read as the reverse complement.
CTCAAATTTTACATTTGGATTGACATGATTTATTTACATTTTAGATAAGAATACCAGGAGCTTGCCTGTGCTGTGCGACACTGGAACTCATACAACGTTAAGTAACTTTACCCCTCTTTGTTTCTCCACATATTACTGTTAATTCAATGTTTTTCTTGTATGTTTTAGTCGGGTCTGTTTAACTGAATCACAAAATTATTTAGTTTTTCCACTTCTTTTTAGCTGTAACTAGCCATGTACCATGTTTTTTCATAAATTATATTATCCTAAAATAATCTAAAACTTTGTTTGTCCAGGATTGACAGAATATAATTTTATCTTCTGGAATTTAAGCAGTCCTGGACAATTTTTAGATGATTTTGGCAGATGAAATATAATTTATGAAAAAAACATGGCAAAAATGTAGAATAATGTGCTCACGTGCAAACCTGAATACATTTCTGAACAAAAAAGAAGATGAAGAATGTTTGTAACCTAACAGATTGAGGCACCATTCACTTCTATAGTAATTTTTCCTACTATGGAAGTGAATGGTGCCTCAAAATTGTCTGGTTACAAACATTCTTTAAAAGGTTTAGAACAACAGGGCGAGTAAATGAAAGAATTAACTTTTTTTTGTTTTGTTTTTTGAAGTGAACTATCCGTTTAATGACGGACCATTATTCTAAAGTGTTACCAAAAACATTTAAAGCAAAGGCACTAAGGGTGATAAAATTTAAAATATCTTTATTCTCTCACTTAATTTTCTCTTGCTTAAAGTTTTTTTCGAGAGGAAAAACCCAGAGGAGGGAACAAGATGCACCACCAAAACCGGAGTGAGTCGGAAGACTGGGGAAGTTGTTAACAGGAAGACAACAGTAATCAACAACAGAGTGTCATCCTTTTTTTGCCACCTAATGGAGTTTGAATGGAAAAACTTGGACTAGGTGAAACCCTTTTTTAATAGGATATGTAATGTACACAGACACTTACGCTGCATTCACACGGGGCGTCATGCCGGTTAGAAATTTGGTCTGACTTGAGACAGCGCCGACGCCACGTGACAGTGACGTATGGCATCAAAGTACCGGGAAAGCGATTCGAGAGCAGCCGCTAATACTGACGGTGCAGTTTCTCCAGAGCGACTGCACAGACTTTGATGACGACACAGCTGTCAACAATTGGCCAGATTCTCCGCATGACAGCAATCATGTGTTCCCTTTCAGTCGGTCACGTTCGACGTACGTCGGAACTGACCGACGAATTGGGATCTGATTTCAGAGACCAATCTACTTCGAGTGTTTTAAAACGAGCCAATGAAGATTGGCATGCGATTCACGCATTCCACGCACCGCCCCGCAGCGCGGGTATAAATAAGGAAGTGGAATGCCTGATCATTGCTTTCTACTTCGGAGCCGAAAAGTGAATGTTTCCTGTTTCTACGAAGAGTGTAAACGAGTCTCGTGAGAGGAATGACTGCTGCTTCCAGTGCGGGTGTGACGGCGCGTTCAGCGAGTGGCTGCTTCAACGGACATCAAAGTGTTGGTTCGCTGGGCGTTTCCGTTTTGAGTGCACACACAGGCTTGCACTATTGTACTGTGTGGTGCCGCGGTCATCTCCCTGAGTGCTTCAGCACATGAAAAGAGCAGTTTCCTTTCTAAAAGAGCAACACGGTTTGACCCTGCGTCTTTTTCAAGATGTCATTCAAACCGTGTGTTTCTGGATGCGGTTGTTTCCTGTCCTCATTTGACGGCCACGATCTCTCTCACATATAACATGTGAGATTGCGTTCGTGGGTGATCCATGCTCTCTCAGGAGAGCATGGTCACGTCGACGCGTTGTTCGTCTCAAGCCTTTCTCGTAAGGGCTTGAGTGTTCAGCGCGCCGTGTGCCGTCGGGCGCCGGCTGACAGCGGGGGTTGCCAAGGCAACCCAGCGCGTCATTCTTTTTCTTGCAAAAGCAGAAAAGAACTACTTTGGTTAATAAGCTTTGGTGACCTGAGGATTAAAGTGGTGCTTCCCCACCGGGTACGTCTCCGTGGGCCCCCACTCCTCTATCGCATCACAGAATGCTGAGACTGTGTTTGTGGGTGGTTCATGTTCTCTCATGAGAACATGACCACGTCGGTGCGGTGTTCGTCTTGCCTTTTCATAAGGCTTGAACGTTCAGCGCACCGTGTGCCGTCGAGTTTGACGGCCACATTCACTGTCTCACATGCCTGCTGGCAGCCTACAGATGGGATTGCTGGTCCTTTTAAAAAACAAGGGGACCTAGTGTTTCATTTGGGGCTCTGGCAGAGGACAGATGTAAATTGCTGCATCGGAGAGAGGGCTGTTATGCGCTGGAAATGATGATGCTGAGTTTCCACTATAATAGTGTGTGCTCTTGCTGAATCAGATTCAGAGTTGACAGCCATGCTTTCCCGGGTGGCTGAGGCGTAGAGCAACGCATAAAATCGCCTTGCCTACCCCCGTGCCTTTTTCCCCGGATGGGCATTGGAAAAATTAGCAGTTGGAACTATTTGGTGTCAAAATATGGAACACCAAAAGGGCCAAAATCTGTATACATTTTTCCCTCTCTCACTACCCTCTGTCCTGCATGCACGAGGGTAGTCTCGACCCAGGGGTTATGCAGGAACTGCGTGCGGCGGTGGACCTCGCCCTCCGGGCGACGGAAGTCACTGCACGCTCCCTGGGTCAGGCGATGTCCACACTAGTGGTCCAGGAACCTGGGGCTAAACCTGGCAGATATGCGTGAGTCCGACTAAGTTCGGTTCCTCATTGCCCCTGTCTGTCAGGCTGGCCCCCTCTGCGATGCCGTCGAGAACTCTGCCCAGCAGTTCTCGATGGCCCAGAAGCAGACAGAGGTGGTTTAAAAAAAAAAAAAAAAAAAGCCATCCTAATTCGAAAGGGCGCCTCTATCTGCTTGTCGCCGAGGGCACCCCCCTGCATCCACCTCCACCCCTGCGAAATCCAGGCAGCGGGGTGCCGGACGTAAGGGAGGTGCCCAACCCACTCAGGGCTTTGCTAGTCTACAAGCAAGCGTAAGGGCAAGCGGCCCTGAGACGGGCAGCCCAGGGAGAACCGGAGCTGCTCTGAGGGAGTGGGTGTCCGCACCCCTCCCCCACCCCCCCGGAGGAGGACCGGGGGGCCCCGACTGGTGTCTTACTCTGCTGCTGGCTCTCCGGAGTCCAGCGGTACCCACATTCAGAGCAGTTTCCTCTCTCCCTGGGCCCCAAGAGGGCCAGGTTGGCAGTGTGCGACGCCTCCGGGCCTTCTCACTCCTTTCCTCCCCTCCCCCCACCACGGGGCAGTAGTGTGGGCACCGAGAACGCCCCCGGGCCTTCTCACCCACACTCTGTCCCACCCTGGAATTCTCAGACAACACTCCGGGCCGCCTCCGGGCCTCCCGAGTCGGGTCTGTCTATTCCGCCTCGCTGCCCCACCCCGAGTACGTCTGTGGTGCTGTTGGTCCCGCTTGTGCGGTCTCTGGGGGCTTGGCTCAGCTCCCCAGGCCGTCTCGCTGGCTCATCCGTACCATCAGACTCGGCTACGAGATTCATTTCGCTCACCGGCCTCCCAAGTACAAGGGCATCCTCTTCGCCTCCGTGCGAAGCAGCGATGCTCAGGTCTTGCGGTCAGAGATCGATGTCCTACTGGCGAAGGACGCGGTCGAGCCGGTTCCTCCAGCCGATATGAAGATGGGGCTCTACAGCCCCTACTTCATTGTACCCAAGAAAGGTGGTGGGTTACAGCCAATCTTGGACCTGCGTATCCTGAATCGGGCCCTGCACAAGCTCCCGTTCCGGACGCTAACGCAGAACGCATTTTCAAATGCATCCGTCCCCAAGATTGGTTCGCAGCGATCGACCTGAAGGATGTGTACTTTCATGTGTCTTCCTTCCTCGACACAGACCGTTCCTACGATTTGTGTTCGAGGGGAAGGCATATCAGTACAAGTCCTGCCCTTCGGGCTGTCCCTGTCGCCTCGCGTCTTCACGGAAGTCGCAGAGGCAGCCATTGTTCCGCTCAGAGAACGCGGCGTTCGCATCCTCAACTATCTCGACGACTGGCTCATCCTCGCCCAGTCTCGGGAGCAGTTGTGCGAACACAGGGACATGGTGCTCAGTCATTTCAGCCTGTTGGGCCTTCGGGTCGACCGAGAGAAGAGCAAACTCTGTCCCACACAGAGGATCTCTTATCTCGGTATGGAGCTGGATTCGGTCAGCCAGACTGCGCGCCTTACGGAAGAGCGGGTCCAGTCGGTGTTGAACTGCTTGAATTCGTTCAAGAGCAGGACAGCGGTCCCACTGAAATCTTTTCAGAGGCTCCTGGGGCATATGGCATCTGCAGCCGCGGTAACGCCGCTCGGATTGCTTCATATGAGACCGCTTCAACACTGGCTCCATGGCCGAGTCCCGAGGTGGGCGTGGCAGAGCGGCCAGTACCGGGTCCCAGTGACTCCTTACTGCCGCCGAACCTTCAGCCCGTGGACCGACGCTTCGTTTCTCCGGGCCGGTGTGCCCTTAGAACAAGTGTCCAGGCATTCTGTGCTCTTTACGGATGCCTCCTCCACGGGCTGGGGGGCCACATACAACGGGCATGCAGTTTCAGGTCTTTTGGACGGGACCTCAATTGCATTGGCATATCAATTGCCTCGAGTTGTTAGCGGTACACTTGGCACTGCGCCGCCTCAAGGGGATGCTACGTGGCAAGCATGTACTGGTCCGTACGGACAGCACTGCAGCCGTTGCGTACATCAACCGCCAGGGTGGTCTACGCTCCCGTTGCATGTTCCAACTCGCCCGCCACCTCCTCCTTTGGAGTCAGAAGCATCTGAGGTCGCTTCGGGCCATTCATGTCCCAGGTGCGCTCAACCGGACAGCCGACGAGCTCTCACGGCAGCCTGCACCTCCGGGAGAGTGGCGACTCCATCCCTGCACGGTCCAGCTGATATGGGACCTCTTCGGAGCCGCACAGGTAGTCCTGTTTGCCTCTCTGGACTCGACCCATTGCCAGTGGTACTATTCCCTGACCGGGGGCACCCTCGGCACGGATGCACTGGCACACAGCTGGCCCCGGGACCTGCGCAAATATGCGTTTCCCCCAGTGAGCCTTCTTGCACAGACACTGTGCAAAGTCAGGGAGGACGAGGAGCAGGTCTTGTTAGTTGCGCCCTATTGGCCCAACCGGACCTGGTTCCCCGAACTCACACTCCTCGCGACAGCCCCTCCCTGGCCAATTCCCCTGAGGAAGGACCTTCTTTCTCATGGACGGGGCACTCTATGGCACCCGCGTCCAGATCTCTGGAAACTCCATGTCTGGTCCCTGGACGGGACGCGGAGGTTCTAGGTGGTCTACCACAGGCAGTGGTGGACACCATCTCTTCTGCTAGAGCCCCCTCTACGAGGCGCCTCTACGCGTTGAAGTGGAACCTGTTCGTTGAATGGTGCTCTTCCCGCCGGGAAGACCCCCGAAGGTGTTCGGTTGGTGTCGTGCTTTCTTTCCTGCAAGATGGGCTGGAGCGAAGGCTGTCTCCCTCCACCCTCAAAGTGTACATCGCTTCAATAGTGGCGTATCACGATGCAGTCGAAGGTAAGTCCTTGGGAAAGCACGACCTAATCGTCATGTTCCTCAGAGGTGCGAGGAGGCTAAATCCTCCTCGTCCAAACTCGTTACCCTCTTGGGACTTGGCTCTAGTGCTCAGAGCACTCCAGAGCCCTCCCTTTGAGCCTTTGCAGTCTGTGGAGCTTAAAATCCTGTCAATGAAGACAGTGCTTCTGACGGCATTGGCCTCTATTAAGAGGGTAGGGGACCTGCATGCACTTTCGGTCAACGAATCGTGCCTAGAATTCGGGCCGGACAACTCTCACGTTGTCCTGAGACCCCGGCCTGGATATGTGCCCAAGGTTCCTACCACTCCCTTCCGGGACCAGGTGGTGAACCTGCAAGCGCTGCCTTCGGAGGAGGCCGACCCAGCCCTGGCTTTGTTATGTCCCGTCCGCGCTCTTCGCGCTTACGTTGACCGGACTCAAAGCTTTCGGACCTCAGAGCAACTCTTCGTCTGTTACGGAGGCCAGCAGAAGGGAAAGGCTGTCTCCAAGCAGAGGTTGGCCCACTGGATAGTGGATGCCATCGTCTTGGGTTACCAGTCCCAAGACGTACCTTGCCCGTTCGGGGTGCGAGCACACTCAACAAGGAGTGTTGCTTCATCCTGGGCGCTGGCTCAAGGTGCCTCGCTGACAGATATTTGTAGAGCTGCGGGCTGGGCGACACCTAACACGTTCGCTAGATTCTATAGCCTCCGTGTAGAGCCGGTATCTTCCCGCATCCTCGCCTCCAGGGGCCAGTAGCGCTAAGTGCCCGTTCTAAGTGTCGGCTTGCAACGCCACTCCCGCCCTCTGGGCCGGATACGTGCGTCCATTTTTCTCCAGTTGTGTTCCCCGGAAACGGCTAACCCTGTCGAGCTCCTCCGTCACCCCCTGCGGTGCCAGACGTTGCGGCCGTCTGACGCCAGGCCTGCACCCGTATGTTTGTGTAACGTGTGTGTAGGCTGGGTTCCATATGTAGCGGTCCCCTAACGGCTACCCCATATGTGTATTCTTCCATGGTACCTGCTACCCTACTTGGCTAGCCCCGTGTCTTTCCCTTGACAGAGCCCGCTCTGTCGTCTCTGGGCGTGTTCTTTCCCCCCTGGAACCAGGCTGGAACCACCCCAGAGACTGCCATATGTTGCACTACCCTGCCAGGTTAGTCCTTATGTGTATTCCGCCACCAAGCCTTCTCTGAAGGACGTGGCTCCGCAGCGTACCGTCTCCGAGACGGGCACGCTTCCCAGCGTTCCATTAGTCACTCTGGGTGGGTCTTGCAGAAACAGCAGTGACTGACCTCCCTGCTTGGAGCCCTGGCTTCCATACCATTAAGACGGTCCAGTGCGCTCAAGCAGGACGCTGGAAGGGCCAGCGCCCTGGCGTTTTGGTAGAGATCCCAATTCGTCGGTCAGTTCCGACATATGTCGAACGTGACCGACTGAAAGGGAACGTCTAGGTTACGTATGTAACCCTCGTTCCCTGAAGGAGGGAACGGAGACGTACGTCCCGTCGCCAGGTGCTGTGCTTCCGCTGGGAGGCCGAGTCACGAGTTCGGCTCCTCAGCAGAAAAAGCAATGATCAGGCATTCCACTTCCTTATTTATACCCGCGCTGTGGGGCGGTGCGTGGAATGCATGAATCGCATGCCAATCTTCATTGGCTCGTTTTAAAACACTCGAAGTAGATTGGTCTCTGAAATCAGATCCCAATTCGTCGGTCAGTTCCGGCGTACGTCTCCGTTCCCTCCTTCAGGGAACGAGGGTTACATACGTAACCGAGACGTTTCGTGTTTATTCTAAAACCTTCAGTTCCTCTAATGCGCACAAATCTGTTTTTTATAACAGTTAAACCTCCTTTCATGTAGTCACGATGTTATATTGTCATGTTTATCAAAATAAAACTGATAAAACTGATGAAAATCGTAGACATTGATAGTTTAGGCTTGTATGTTAACTTTATTCTTGTACAAACACACGCTGTATTAAGCAGTGCATAAAGTATTACATGACAAAAAAATGTCTCTGAAACATCTGTGTATTGACAAATATTGCATTTATTTCACTTCAGCTGTAATAAAGTATGCAAACACAGCGAGAGCGTCACTGCGGGAAGCAGAAAGTGTCTGACTTCATGTCTTTTTGATGTCATGTCGTTTGCAGCTCCTCCCCGCCTGCACGCGGCTACTCTCGTCGATTGGTTGCATCCAGCCGCAGCTAATGTCGAACACACCTTTCAACTTCTGCCGCTTGCAACCCGAGTGAAGCAACGCGACGGAACCCACAATTCAGTTCAGCAACGCATGACGTCACCCATTCAAAGTAAATGAGAAGCGTTAACGCCGGCGCCCCGTGTGAATGCAGCATTAAGTTTGAGGATACATTACTAAAGCTAATGCAGTATACATGTAATCCATCCTGCAACAAAAGGTTACATTGTTATTTTTGATTAAATAGTTGTTGAGGTGATTTAGATTCAGGTACACACTGTCATCGGCCTCATCCAAAACGGTGATGAGTCTGCTTACAGACTGGAGGTTGAACAGCTGGCTGTCTGGTGCAGTTATAACAAACTTGAGCTCAACACGCTCAAAACGGTGAAGATGATAGTGGACTTCAGGAGGAACAGCCCAGCTCTCCCCCCACTCACCATCATGAACAGCACTGTGGAAGCAGTGGAGTCATTCAGGTTCCTGGGCACTACCATCTCTCAGGACCTGAAGTGGGACAATCACATTGACTCCATTGTGAAAAAAGCCCAGCAGAGACTGTACTTCCTTCGTCAGCTGAGGACGTTCAACCTCCCATTACTGTCTGGTTTGGTTCAGCTAGCAAATCTGACATCAGGAGACTACAACGCACAATCCGGACTGCAGAAAGGATTATTGGTGCCTCCCTGCCAACCCTCCAGGACCTGTACTCTTCCAGAGTGAGGAAGAGAGCAGGGAAAATCATCACAGACTCCACTCACCCTGGACACCTCCTGTTTGAACTGTTACCATCAGGACGGTGACTCCGATCACTGGCCACTAGAACATCTAGGCCTCTTGAACAGTTAAGAGGCCTAGATGCCTCCCCCCCCCCCCCCAAAAGGCACATGCCTGTAAGTGCAATACTCCCACTGTTTAGTGCAATATCTTCTAAACTCAGGAGATATTTATATTAATTCATACTACTCACATACTGTAAATATGTTTATAATCTGTAAATGTTTATTCTGACTAAACGTAACTGTGACCTATTTTTTTATGATATTGTCATATTTTTTTCTTAGAATTTGTATTTCTATGTTCTTGTTGTGTTTGTATTGTATATGTGCACTGGAAGCTTCAGCACCAAGAAAAATTCCTTGTGTGTGCAAGCACACTTGGCAATAAAGCTCGTTCTGATTCTGACATATTCACTAGTTACATTTACATTTATGCATTTGGCAGACGCTTTTATCCAAAGCGACTTACAGGGACCTTTATACAGGGACAATCCCCCTGGAAGCAACATGGAGTAAAGTGCCTTGCTCAAGGACACACTGGTGGTGACCGCTGAGATTGAACCAGCAACCTTCTGCATATCAGTTCCATGGTTTAACCCACTGGACCACCATCTCACATGGTTGCTTATTAGCATGCATATTGACTGTTTATAAGTACTTATAAAGAACATTAATGCCTTATTCTGCATCACCATAATCATACTTGGTGTCAATAAGCAGTAATTAGGAATGTATTGAGGGAAAACTCATAGTAAATTGTGAATGTGTTTCCTAATATAAAGTGTAACCAAACATTTTAATATAATATTTAACATGTAATTATGCCTAGAAATTTTACATGCTTCATTTGAAATTTCAAAATTTATGGACCCACTTTATAATAGGTGGCCTTAACTACTTTGTACTAACATTTTAATTAATAATTTGATACAGTGCACTTATTGTGTACATATATGTTTTTACATTGTACTTACATTTTAAAAAATACCTGCATGTAATTACGTCTGTAATTAATTTCTGTAGTTACATTTGTAATTACACAGTTGACACTTCCCTTACACCTAACCCTACCCTTAAACTTACCCATACCACCACACCTGTCCCTAACCCTACCCGTATCCCATCTCAATATCAGCAAAGGTATTTTGCAATACAATTTGAACACAGTAAGTACATTTTACTTATTTTTTGATGTAAGTAAAAGAAGGAGAAGTGGTCTCAAGATGGTGCCGAGGATGGCTGCTACGTCGCGAGCTCCGCTGAAACATTGTAGTTTTTTGTTTGTTCTGTTTATAGTTCTTATGTTTTTCGTCTTGGATGTTGTCTGCCTTACTAAGTACGACAGACAGACACTTTTGGACATTGGTTCGGCAATCGCACACCGAAAACCGGACTTTAAATTCTTCAGTGACGACACGCTGCTTACAAACACAGCAGCGGAACCCTTTGTCTGGACGGCCCGACCACGCAAACGCAGCCGGAGAAGAGGGAAGAAAGCCGGCGTACTTATCAGAGTAAGACGCCGCGCAAACCGACCCCCGCTTCCCAGTATTTTACTGGCTAATGTTCAGTCTCTGGACAATAAACTCTGTGAGCTGAGAGCGCGGATCTCTTTCCAGCGAGACACGAGGGACTGCTGCATTATCTGCCTTACAGAAACCTGGATGTCCGCTGAGATTCCAGATTCGGCCATCGAAACCACGGGGTTCTCCGTGCACCGAATGGACAGAGAAAAAGATCTCTCAGGGAAAAGCAAAGGCGGGGGTGTATGTTTTATGATCAACCGATCCTGGTGTGATCAGAGGAACGTACATTCTATCAAGTCTTTCTGTTCTCCTGATCTGGAATTTCTCATGCTTCTGTGCCGACCATTCTGGCTACCGAGGGAATTCACCGCGGTCATCATCACAGCTGTGTATATTCCCCCGCAAGCCGACACAGACCGGGCACTAAAGGAACTGTATAGGACAGTGAGTGAGCAGGAAACCGCGCATCCTGAGGCTGCGTTTATTGTGACCGGGGACTTTAACAAAGCCAACTTCAAGCGCATCGCACCTAAATACCACCAACATGTGGTATTTTAGTTTCAACACACGAGGGAACCGTGTCTTAGATCACTGCTACTCCCCCTTCAAGGATTGTTACAAGTCCCTCCCGCGCCCACCATTTGGCAAATCGGATCACGCTTCCATCCTACTTTTGCCCGCATATAGGCAAAGACTCAAACAGGAAGCACCCGCCCTCAGAATCATCCAGTGCTGGTCGGACCAATCAGACTCTATGCTACAGGACTGTTTTGATCACGCGGACTGGGAGATGTTCCGGTCGGCCTCTGATGACGACATCGAGGTCTACGCTGATAGCGTAACGTGTTTCATCAGGAAGTGCGTAGATGACGTTGTTCCGACCAAAACAATTCGGCTGTACCCTAACCAGAAGCCGTGGCTAAACGGGGATGTTCGCGCGGCACTCAATGCGCGGACCTTCGCTTTTAACTCCGGTAATGCGGAGGAGCATAAACAAGCAAGTTATGCCCTCCGGAAAACCATCAGAGCAGCAAAACGGCAGTACAGGGACAAGATTGAAGGACAGTTCAACACCACCGACTCCAGAAGCATGTGGAGGGGAATTAACACCATCACGGACTATAAAGGGAACACAAACTCCACCGTGAACACCGCTGCCTCTCTCCCGGACGAGCTCAACACCTTCTATGCTCGCTTTGAGGGAACTAACACCGCCCTCGCGGAGAGAGAGCTCGCGGCTGAAGATACAGAGGTTAGTGCACTCTCCGTATCTGTCGCGGATGTAACCCGATCCTTCCGGCGGGTGAACGTCCGTAAAGCTGCGGGTCCAGACGGCATTCCCGGCCGTGTGATCAGAGCGTGCGCGCACCAACTGGCTGGAGTTTTCACAGACATTTTTAACCTGTCCCTCTCCCTGTCTGTGGTCCCCACATGCTTTAAAACGTCCACCATTGTGCCTGTACCTAAGCAGTCAAAAACCACCTGCTTAAACGACTGGCGTCCTGTTGCTCTGACCCCCATCATCAGCAAATGCTTTGAGAGACTAGTCAGAAACCACATCTGCTCTGTTCTCCCCCCCCTCACTGGACCCACTGCAGTTTGCATACCGCACAAACCGCTCCACTGATGATGCCATTTCATCCACTATACACACTGCTCTCTCCCACCTGGAAAAGAGGAACACATATGTGAGAATGCTGTTTGTGGACTACAGCTCAGCATTCAACACCATTGTGCCCTCCATACTTGACATGAAACTCCGGGCTCTAGGCTTAAACAGCTTGTTATGCAGCTGGATCCTGGACTTCCTGTCAAACAGACGCCAGGTGGTCAGAAAGGGCAGTAACATCTCATCACTGACTCTCAACACTGGAGCCCCTCAGGGTTGTGTTCTCAGCCCACTCCTGTACTCCCTGTACACACAAGACTGTGTGGCTACCCACAGCTCCAACACCATCATCAAGTTTGCTGACGATACGACGGTGGTAGGTCTCATCACTGACAATGATGAAACAGCCTACAGAGAGGAGGTGCACACTCTGACACGGTGGTGTCAGGAGCACAACCTCTCCCTCAACGTCAGCAAGACCAAGGAGCTGGTGGTCGACTTCAGGAGGAATGAGAGAGAACTCCGCCCCATCACCATCGATGGAGCACCGGTGGAGAGAGTCAGCAGCTTCAAGTTCCTCGGTGTCCACATCACAGAGGAACTCTCATGGTCCGTCCACTCCGAGGCCGTTGTGAAGAAGGCTCATCAGCGCCTTTTCTTCCTGCGACGGCTGAGGAGGTTTGGAATGAACCGCCACATCCTCACACGCTTCTACACCTGCACCATCGAGAGCCTGCTGACTGGCTGCATCACCACCTGGTACGGCAACAGTACCGCCCGCAGCCGCAAAGCCCTGCAAAGGGTAGTGCGCACGGCCAGCTGCATCATCGGAGGTGAGCTTCCCTCCCTCCAGGACATTTACGCCAGGCGGTGTGTGAAGAGAGCTCAGAGGATCATCAGAGACTCTAGCCACCCGAGCCATGGGCTGCTCTCACTGCTCCCATCAGGCAGACGGTACCGCAGCATTAGAACACGCACCAGCCGACTCCAGAACAGCTTCTTCCCACAAGCAATCAGACTACTTAACTCCTGATCCATCAGTATCATAACACACACTGGACAGAATATCACTCCGCATAACCCACTGTAGATACACACACATTATATACACATTTATGTATCATTTATTATTTATCATTTATCATATAGCACCTATTGTACATAATTGGATCTCTACTGTGAATAATAATGTATACTGTACATTGTATATTATTATTATTATAGCTTAATGTATACTGTTTAATGTATGTTTAGTGTATATTGTTTAAAGTATATGTATATTGTAAGTATGTGTATATTGGTTAAAGCTGTGAGAACTACACTCACATTGTGTAAATTATTTATTGTTTATTGTAGTGTATACTGTGCTGTGAGTAATTGTGGGCGCATCAGATGTGTAATCTGATGCTACTTTAAATGTTGTACATGTCATGTCGTGACTGCTATGTTGCTCGGAACTGCACCAAGAATTTCACCAACTGTTGCACTTGTGCATATAGCTGTGTGACAATAAAGTGATTTGATTTTGATTTGATTTTTGAAGTACATAGTAGTTAAGGCCACCTAATATAAAGTGGGGCCAAATTTATAAACATTTATATTAAAGTTTACATTGCAAGTATATTGTCTACCTCATGAAGAAAGAAAAAAATAGTTACTGGATTTTTGTTGATGTGATTATAAAAAAAGTATCTATAGTAGCACATAGTAAATGTAGGCATCAGCTATTTCTGGTTAAAGTTATAGTTATACATATCTACTGTATAAGAAGGACATAAATGGCACCTTTTTTTAAACTGACCGAGATCGATTCTTCCAATGTTAATAAGACATTGAGAATATGACACCTACCTGTAAATAGAGGTACTGCAGGTTGTGCAGCCCTTCAAATAACCCAGCAGGCAGAGTGATTAGGCCACAGTGGTAGAGGTGCAGGGCATGGAGACGGGTCAGGCCCTGAAAAGTGTCAGAAGCCAAAGAGTGGAGGTGTTTGTTGTCCCCCAGATCAAGCTCCTCCAGGCGGGTGAAGCCCATAAATGTGGAGGGCTGGATGTATGAGATATTGTTGGAGTAGAGCCAAAGCATGACGGTGGTGGGGCTGAAATGGCCCTGCAGCAATCGCTGGATCTTGTTGTTTTGCAGAAAGACTCGCTCACTCTGTGCCGGGATTCCCTCTGGAACCACCAGGAAGTTGTGAGCCTGGCAGCTAACCGTGCTGGGAGAGTCGTAGCAGATGCAATGACGGGGACACGCCTGGGTCAACTCTAAACCACACAGCACCAGAAGAAACTCCAGACCACAGCCTATGGAAAGACGGAAACAAAAAAGATGATTAAATTAAATCGGTGCACCTTGGAGCATTTTGAATTTCCAGACTGGTTTATGCAGGCTAGTGCTGTTCTAGCTGATGGACCTTCCACAATTATCAAGTCAAGTCACATTTATTTACACATTTATATACAATACCGATTGTTTCAAAGCAGCTGTATAGTGATAACAGGAAAATGATTCCATGGGGCAAACATTACTGTACAACAGCTTGAAAAGAAAATATTGCCATTGTTCAGCTGAAGTCAGTGTTGATTCAGTTCTGTTGTAAAGCTCATCAATCATCAATCAAAGATAATGTAAACTACTGTATAAAGCAGTTCTACAGAAAACAGTGATGTTATCATCCAGCTCAGTTCACTTCTCATCGAATAGTCAAATCAATAATATTGTTGAGTATTAAGTATCCCCAACTAAGCAAGCCAGAGTGGCAAAGAACCCAGGTGACAGAATGGAGAAGGAAAAAAAACTTCTGGTTTACTTTGATAGTCAATATAAAGAAGCCTGATGGGGAGACCTGCATCCCAAAATACAACTTTTGTATTGTTAGCAACTATTTTCTGCAAGGTTATCTTATAAAAACAATATCCATTAAAGAGTTACCCATGGATCTGCAGAAGTTATTCTGTATATTATTATAATTTTATTTCATTTAACACCAGACAAGCAGCAAATGTGAGTGTTAATAAAGCTATACATTATTACATTTAAATTAAATGATGGATAATCTGAAATGGTGGGCTATTAATTAATGTTGTATATTGTGAATATCTGTATAGGTATACACATCATTCTAGTGCTCTGAACTAGATCAACTGATCTGAAAAGATCCAACTGAAAATTACTTTTATTAAGCAGAATATTGTAGTATGCCTATATGTAGTATGCCTATATTACATACAGTATAATATATTATAAAGTATATTATAAAACCCCTGGTCCAACCTTCCATGGTAGAAGGAGTACAAAAAAAGAATCAGAAAGAGCCTGTGATATTTATATAGATACAATTTCCGCCTCCATCTATAGCCATTTCTGAATATACCCGACCCACAAAGCTGAACTTTAAAAGCAGAAAAAAAATCAATGTTAAAGGTTACAGAGGAATTAAATGCAAGCACACATGAACATTTTTTTGTTGGTGTGTGTGCATGAAACAGATTAGAATGAAAACATCTTTGAAAGAAAAAAAAATGAGGGAGATGAATGAGAAAGGAAAGGAATAACAATAAATGATAAAACCATGAGGATGAGGTTGCAATGAAGGGTGCTGTTGTATAAGTGAACGTTAGTGGCTCAGCATTGATTCACCTCTTTGATGTCGAATTGAAATGGGAATGAGAGAGAGAGGTTTCGAGGTGCACCAGAGTGGGAAGAGTTTTGTGGAAGAGATGGAATGTGTGAGTCATTTCAGATGCACAAGAACTAAAAGGATCAGTTCACTAAGAGAGACGGAGAGAGATTGATATTGACAGACACAGTAAACTTGTGCAGAGAGCTGAGTGATGTGGCATAATACAGGGTGTTCTGACACTGATATAAAACATTACTATTCTTTCACACACACTCAGCAGCAGGAAGCGTGACAGGATACTGTTGCTTAAACCACGGGTAGTGTTTAAAAGATAGTTCACCCAAAAATGAAAAATCTGTCATCATTTGCTCATCCTCATGTTATTTCAAACTGGTGACTTTCTTCCGTGGGGCACAAAAGTTGGTAGAATTATTCTAGTCAGTAAAATGAATGAACAGTGAGGCTTTCAAGCGTTAAAAAAACACATAATATCATCATAAAAATGGTTAATACAATTTGAGCACTATAATTCAGGTCTTCTGAAGCTAAGCAATGTCATTAACTCTTAATCGTCCCCCCAGTGGGCTGTTAATCAGATTGAGATTGAGAACTCAAAAATCAGATCAGTGCAATTCACAAAACAAATCATTCAGACCAGTTCTGCAAACTGAATTGATCAATTTATTATGAAGAATAAAAAAAATATTTCTGATCTGTTCTTTCATGAATGCACCAAGGAGAACTACACTCTTAAAAAAAAAGGTTCTTAAATGGTTCTTTGGCGAGGTGTATGCTTCCATGAAGAACCGTTTAAATCCAAAGAACCTTTACAATGCATAAAAGGTTCTTTGTAGCACAGAAAGGTTCTTTAGACCATAAAATGGTTCTTCACCTTCAACAATCTCATGTTGTATATAATGTATTTCTTTCTTTTTCTGGAAAGTGAGATAAAGTGACCTAAATAATCCTGTGTGGTACAGAATCTGTCACAGGTTCTGGTCCAGTCAATTCAGACTCATTTATATTTACATTTATATACAGGTCCTTCTCAATAAATTAGCATATTGTGATAAAGTTCATTATTTTCCATAATGTAATGATACAAATTAAACTTTCATATATTTTAGATTCATTGCACACCAACTGAAATATTTCAGGTCTTTTATTGTTTTAATACTGATGATTTTGGCAGTGATGATTTTCTCATGAAAACCCAAAATTCCTGTCTCAATAAATTAGCATATCATGAAAAGGTTCTCTAAACAAGCTATTAACCTAATCATCTGAATCTAAATTACACCTGCAAAAGATTCCTGAGGCTTTTAAAAACTTCCAGCCTGGTTCATTACTCAAAACCGCAATCATGGGTAAGACTGCCGACCTGACTGCTGTCCAGAAGGCCATCATTGACACCCTCAAGCAAGAGGGTAAGACACAGAAAGAAATTTCTGAACGAATAGGCTGTTCCCAGAGTGCTGTATCAAGGCACCTCAGTGGGAAGTCTGTGGGAAGGAAAAAGTGTGGCAAAAAACGTTGCACAACGAGAAGAGGGGACCGGACCCTGAGGAAGATTTTGGAGAAGGACCGATTCCAGACCTTGGGGGACCTGCGGAAGCAGTGGACTGAGTCTGGAGTAGAAACATCCAGAGCCACCGTGCAAGGAAATGGGCTACAGGTGCCGCATTCCCCAGGTCAAGCCACTTTTGACCCAGAAACAGCGGCAGAAGCGCCTGACCTGGACAACAGAGAAGCAGCACTGGACTGTTGCTCAGTGGTCCAAAGTACTTTTTTCGGATGAAAGCAAATTTTGCATGTCATTCGGAAATCAAGGTGTCAGAGTCTGGAGGAAGACTGGGGAGAAGGAAATGCCAAAATGCCTGAAGTCCAGTGTCAAGTACCCACAGTCAGTGATGGTCTGGGGTGCCATGTCAGCTGCTGGTGTTGGTCCACTGTGTTTTATCAAGGGCAGGGTCAATGCAGCTAGCTATCAGGAGATTTTGGAGCACTTCATGCTTCCATCTGCTGAAAAGCTTTATGGAGATGATTTCATTTTTCAGCACGACCTGGCACCTGCTCACAGTGCCAAAACCACTGGTAAATGGTTTACTGACCATGGTATTACTGTGCTCAATTGGCCTGCCAACTCTCCTGACCTGAAACCCATAGAGAATCTGTGGGATATTGTGAAGAGAAAGTTGAGAGACGCAAGACCCAACACTCTGGAATGAGCTTAAGGCCGCTATCGAAGCATCCTGGGCCTCCATAACACCTCAGCAGTGCCACGGGCTGATTGCCTCCATGCCACGCCGCATTGAAGCAGTCATTTCTGCAAAAGGATTCCCGACCAAGTATTGAGTGCATAACTGAACATAATTATTTGAAGGTTGACTTTTTTTGTATTAAAAACACTTTTCTTTTATTGGTCAGATAAAATATGCTAATTTATTGAGATAGGAATTTTGGGTTTTCATGAGCTGTATGCCAAAATCATCAGTATTAAAACAATAAAAGACCTGAAATATTTCAGTTGGTGTGCAATGAATCTAAAATATATGAAAGTTTAATTTTTATCATTACATTATGGAAAATAATGAACTTTATCACAATATGCTAATTTATTGAGAAGGACCTGTATTTATCAGACTCAATATAGTGCAATATAAAGCATAAATTGAGTTATATGAATTGTGTTAAGGCATTTATCAGTTAAAAAAACAAAAAAAACATACAGACCCCCAGACCCCAGTGGGGCCGAGGTCCACCCACCACAGTTAAACAAAATCCTGTGAGAAACACTATGATTTTGTTAATTGATAGGAAACGTCAATGTATCTTAAGATAATTGTCATTCATATTAAAAATAAAAAATAGGTCTATTTTACATAACCACAATCTGCCATCTGAGGTGGAAGCCTTTTGTAATAAAGCATACAATTAAACTTTATCTCAAAATGCCTTCCTGTGCTCACATAGTCCTTATTGTTTAAAAACACATGCAACATTGATCCGTCAAGTAATTATTATCATCCTAATATGCATTTTAAATTATGCTGTTAGTTTGTGTGTTCAAAAACTTCTCTCGTAATACTCAGACTGGTTGCCACCTAGCGGTGTTATGCTGTAATCTACAGAATGAGAATCACGAATGAATCAGTGAATGAATCTTTTTAGAGAACAGAATTGAACAAAATCCCCACTTGTCAGTGTTATGGTTCTGATAATGGTTTAGTAATCGGGGAAATGTACCTATTTTTTGTCATGTCATGCACAGGAATGACAGGTCAATGACTTGATTCTTAGTTTGGAGTCGATTCTCAATTCTCGAAGCCTTTGAATCGACCAAGTGATTCTTTTTGGAATCGACTTCCAGGTTATTCCCCTCCCCCCTCCCATCAGTTTTTTCTTCGCGCGGTGCCGGTGACGAGGTGTGTTGGTGTGTGTCCAGTTTTGCGAGAGCCTGATAAGTGGTAAGTACTTTTGTAACTAATTTCAATTTTAATTTAATAAATTTATAGCTTATCATAATGAGTTATCCGAACTTGTTGATTAATACATTTTTATTTGTTGTTGTTTGCCAGATGTAGTTTCGAGGTGTTTCTTCCCACTCAGTTTAGCGCGCGCTGACTGAAGACTCTGACAGAAATCGACGGTAATTGTGCATATATAAAGCTATTTTAAATAGCCAAAAACAAAAGATAAAGTATTGTTTGTTGCTGTTTTTTCTATTTGGTGGGAAATGATCTAATTTAATGGTTTTATCTAACTTGCCCAGATTTAGTTTCGAGCAGTTTCTTCCCGCTCCTTTCACCTCAGGACGACAAAGCGAGTTCGTTATTTTTTGTCTTCACAACGATCTAACTTACTGGTAAGTGAATTAATTTAATAATTATCATATGTGCTAAAATAAAACATTGTTCATTGATTTCTGTTTGTGGTCGTGTGTTGTGTAAAATACAACCTTAATCCAGTGAGGTAACGTTAGACTATAGTTTAGATAATGTTAACTGTAGTGTCCGATTAGGCCTTAGTTAGATTTGGACATTCAAGTAATCTTTTATTAATGTGATTTAGAAAAAAGGCTAACTTACTGGAATCACTGTTCATACAAGGTGCTTGAAGTAGCCTACTTGAATTTGACTTGAAACAGCCAAAGTTACAGCACAGTAGCTATAACGTTAACTAACACGAAAATTCAGACTACAAAAAGACAAATGATCACTAGCTGCTCTTGACTGATTAACTTGTGTAACTTCAATGGATTAATATGTAAACAAATTTTTACAATGAAGATTATCCAATGTTATTTTAAATTTGATTGCTTTTTTTATTCAGTTTCTTACCTGGATACTGTTAGACCTACCTGAATAAAATACAGCAGTCTATTTCATACGTCTCTTTATTCTAATGTATTTATTTGTGCTATTGTTAGTAATTTGCTTATTTGTTCATATATTATTACTATTTACTCTTAATTCTTTAATTAAATTTACCATTTAAAGTCAAGCTCCCTTGTGCTGTATGCAAGCATTGCAACAAAATTATCCCATTGTAGAAAATACATTGTTAGCAAATATTTGTGAGATAATTGTTATGGTAATTGATCAACGTTTATATATGAAAAAAGCTTAAAAGCTTTATCATATGAAGTGGTCTCTTGAGAAGAAATGTTTGCTTGCCTAGACTTTCAATAGACAGACAAAAAAGAAATGATATTAAAAATATATAAAAGGTCAATGAGCTGAATCTGATTGACTATCTACCCCAAAGACGAATGTTTGCATTTTTTAAAATATTTTCAATAATTTAATTGAAAGTGAAGTGAACGTGTCGAGTGACTTTGTTAATTGTTTTTACATTGACTTAGGCAGGCTAGATAGTGAGAAAGTCTACTTAGACAGTGATACATTTTGAAAAAATTAAACTTGTGATTTGCTTAAATATCTGATCCTTCTGCTACAGAACTTACAGAACACAATTTTGGCCTTTTATAGCATTACCTCTTTTAATGTGATAAAAACACTAAATAATAATTTTTACTATGTATATGAAAAGGCTTTAAAATGGACCTTGAAAGTGCTTGAATCTGACCTTGGAAAAGGTGTACGAACCCTGTATAATATTGTTAAAAATATATAGTTTATAAAAGTTAACCCTGATTACGTTTATTTCTTGCAAGCCCTAAAATACTGTGTTTGTTTTCACAGGATCCTCCATACCCAACCCCAACCATCGTCCTAAAGGACTGTGAGAATGGGAACCCTTTAGCCAGTGGCAGCGTTTCCATTAGGATGGATGGAGAAGACATGGTTGAAGATGATGGGGGCATTGATGTTTCCTTGGCTGTTAGCCTGCTCTACTCTATGTATCAAATTTACAATGTTGCTTACCCAAAGTGCCTGAGAAAGACTATGTCATTTTTGGAGGTTTTTGTTTTTAAAAGGAGTGGACCGGTCCCTGTTTGTGTGAAAAGAGTTTATAATTCCCTGTAGGACAGATCTGTCTTCTGCTATTCTTCTTACAATTAAAGGGATAGTTCACTTAAAAATCTAGAATATCTTTAATACTTTCATTTGCACTGTTTTCATTTGGAGTGGACTGTTTATTGTAGAGTCTGTGTTATGCTCATTTCTGGTTTATTGTAGAGTCTGTGTTATGCTCATTTCTGGTTTATTGTAGAGTCTGTGTTATGCTCATTTCTGGTTTATTGTAGAGTTTGTGTTATGCTCATTTCTGGTTTCATGAGTTTGTGTGCCCATATAATCTTGGTAAAAGTGGTAAACGGATTTGGCGTGCTGTCTGCTATAGAGGGGCTCGGAGAGGATATTCTACCCGAGCTCCGATTGCCCCCCTATAACAGGAGAAATTGTTCAAAAGGGAGGAGCCGGGGAGGAGGAGGGATGCTGCAAGAACTAACAATGGGAAGAGGTAAGCTGCTGGTTTTATACCTTGGAATTAATTGGAAGATTAGATGGGCGTACTTCCTCACGAAATTACGTTTAGTAACTTCACTTCATGAGTTTGTGTGCCCATATAATCTTGGTAAAAGTGGTAAACGGATTTGGCGTGCTGTCTGCTATAGAGGGGCTCGGAGAGGATATTCTACCCGAGCTCCGATTGCCCCCCAAAAACATAAATGCATAAATAGACAGCAAGCAAGAATTATGGGAATTGGTACAGCTCATGATTACTTAAGGAATCTGCATAAATATTTCAATAGTCTAGAAGACCCCCCAAAAAGAAAGTGCAGGAAAAGAATGGAAGATGGCACTGCAGCAGCATTGAGGTAGGCAGGTAACTGCCGTGGCAGTTTATGAAACTGCTGAGGCGTTGTAGCGGCTGAATGGGATAGAGTGGGGCACTGCAGCGGCAGTCTCAATTGGCGGGGCACTGCGGCGGCAGTCTCTAATTAGCGGGGCACTGCAGCGGCAGTCTCAAATTGGTGGGGCACTGCGGCAGCAGTCTCAAGTTGGCGGGGCACTGCAGCGGCAGTCTCAAATTGTCGGGGCACTGCAGCAGCAGTCTCAAGTTGGCGGGGCACTGCAGCGGCAGTCTCAAATTGTCGGGGCACTGCGGCGGCAGTCTCAATTGGTGGGGCACTGCGGCGGCAGTCTCTAATTAGCGGGGCACTGCAGCGGCAGTCTCAAATTGGCGGGGCACTGCGGCAGCAGTCTCAAATTTGGCGGGGCACTGCAGCGGCAGTCTCAAATTGGCGGGGCACTGCAGCGGCAGTCTCAAATTGGCGAGGGGCACTGCAGCGGCAGTCTCAAAATGGCGGGCACTGTAGCGGCAGTCTTAAGCCAGCAGTAGTATCAAGTAAAGTGGAGCACGACACAGCATCATCGATTAAACCAGGTTTGCAGGCACAAGTTGGATTGAGTTTCGAAGGGCAGGTATCTTAAAGAGAAGTGAGATTTAGATGGGCTTGTTTGATGAGGCTAAGGTCAGATCGAATGTAAGACTGAAAGGCGTCTGAGGACCACCGTCCCAGTAGTTTGATTTGATGGTCTGGCAGACCTTTTTGGGCTGCGGTTGTGGCTGCTCCAATACGAAAGGAGTGAGATGAATACGAGTGAGCTTGGATACCAGAGTGGGTGAGGATGTGTTTAAGCTTTTTATGAAACCAATGCCTGGTGACAGGAAGGTTGTTCTCGTCAATGAAAAGTGGGTCGAGCTGAGAGGAGATCTGAGCCTCCCTGTGTGCAAGGAAGAAGGAAAGAGATTGATATGGCTGGATGGATGTCGGGAGATTAAAGATGTGGATGAAATGACCGTTTTTTAATTGATCAGTTTTGCTGTGTTTGATCAGGAAACGGATGGTGTCCTTGTCTAAAACTTGGAGGTCGGAAAAGGTTGGATGGATGGCTGGGTTGAATTTAGAATTGGTTGTGAATTCAGAAACTCTGAGGAATCCAAAAAAGGCCAGGGTAAACATAGCATCTAGAGTTCTTGCTGTTTCTGGGGGCATGTGACCAGAGCGGAGGAAGGTCAGACATTTAGCTAAAAGATCAATGGTTAGAGGTTGCCTGGAATCAGGATGAGTAGGGTTGGTTTTTTGAATTCCTTTGATTAGGAGTGTGATCTGGGGGTTTGTAATGGCAGGACATGGATGGCCGTAGATTAGCTTGAAGAAAAATTGAATGCCACTGAGATAGACTTTGATGGTACTGGGTTGGATGGACTTGATCTGTTGGAGATATGAGATGAATGAAGAAATTGATAGGAGGGAAAAATTTGGGAAAAACTGGTTGTAGGAGGAATGGAATTGTTTGAAAGCTCTCCAAGCCGTCCAGTAAGATTGCAGTGTTCTGGGTGAGAGGGCGTGAAATATCGAATCCAGAGATGAAGTGTGGAGGTGTTTGAGTGGGTGAGTTACTGGAATATCAAGTCTGAATAGGGAGGAACTGGGGTTGGATCTGGGTCCGCCTCCGGGGCTAATGCTCTGAATTTCTGAAAGAGAAAGCGAGAGAGTGCGTCAGCAATTTGGTTTTGGTGGCCTGGAATATGAACCGCTTTGAAGATGAATAGTTTACAGGCAGATAACCAGGTGAGGCGTCTCAAGAGGGGCATGATTTCAGGGGAATTTGAACGGCCTTTGTTGATGCAGTGTACCGTGGCTAGATTATCACAGTGGAATTCTATGTTTTTAGAAGACCATTCGTGACCCCACAAATATGCAGCTATGACGATGGGATAAAGCTCAAAAAGAGCTGAGGATGCAACATGTTGGTTTAACATGGAGAGCTCAGGAGGCCAGGTTGAAGCGAACCAATGAGTCTTGTAGAATCCTCCAAAGCCTACTGAGGGAGCGGCATCTGTAAACAGCGGTAGATCACAAGGTTGAGATTGAAAGTCATCATAAAAGAAGGTAAGGCCGTTCCATTGTTTAAGAAACATGATCCATAGATTCAGGTCGGCGAGGCAAGGTGGGGTTAGAGAAATGGTGTTCTCCAATTCCTGAATTGACGATGCAAGAGACAGCAAGTGGGAGATGAAAGGGCGTCCTTGAGGCACTATACGCATGGCGTAGTTTAAGTGGCCTAGCAGGGATAGCAAATCTCGTTTGCTGCACTGAGGTGCTTCGAGCAGATTGGAGGAGATGGCGATTATCCTGTCGATTTTGTCTTTGGGAAGGGAGGCTTGGAATTTAACAGAGTCAAGGTTAATTCCGAGGAACTCTAGAGATGTTGTAGGGCCCAGTGTCTTCTCTGAAGAGAGTGGAACTCCTAATTCAGAAAAAATACTCTGAACGGTAGAAAGGTGAGCTGCTGGAGGAAAAAAGCTGGGGGAAACAGTGAGAAAGTCATCCAGAAGATGCACCAGGTAAGGGACTGCATGGTTGTTTTGCAGGATCCAGCAAAGCGCTTCTGACAGCATGTCGAAAATTTTTGGACTACTTTTGCAGCCAAAAGTTAAACGTACTGCAAAAAAGAATTTCCCTCTCCAGTGAATGCCAAAAAGGTGCCAAAAGTCTGGATGTATTGGCATAACTTTAAATGCTGATGTGATGTCAACTTTTGCTAACCAAGCTCCATAACCAGCATTTTTGATTAGGTGAATGGCTTCGTCTATGTTATGGTAGCACAAGGAGAATTCTTCTAGCGGGATGAGGCTGTTTATACTTGGATGAGTATTGTTGTGGGGAGCCGAGAGATCTATGATCATGCGTTTTTTCCCTGAAAATTTCCTTGTGGCTACACCAATAGGACTTATCCGAAATAATTTGAAAGGCGGGGAATCAAAGGGGCCAATCATGAATCCAGACTCTAGCTCTTTGGCTATTAAGGTGTCAACTGCTTCAGGTTCAGCGTTAGCCGACTGAAGGTTTTTGCAGATAAGGCTACTGGTAGGGAGGCTTTCCAGACCGGGATTAAAACCTTCCTTTAAACCTTTGAGAAGATATTGTGTGAAGTTTTTGTCTGGGTGATTTGCCAGTTCGTGGGCTAGAGAGGAGACAATGATGGGAGAAGAAAGATACTTTCGTAATTCTTTATTGGAGTTTGCGGAGGAGCGATAGACAGGGCATACAGAGCGAGCATGAGCTCCACCACAGAAATTACACACATGTAAATATTTGCAGTGTTGTCTAGTACAACCAAACTGGTTGAAATTATTGCAAACTTGTCTGCCAGAAGTGAACCTGAAGCTGCGGCTCTTTGAGTCGCCCCTGGACTGCGGTACGTACGATGTGGAATTGACGAATTGAGGGGTGCCAGAATTGGTGCTCGCATTGCTTGAAGGGCCAGAATTAAAGAGGGGGCACGAAGAAGGCTCGTGTGTGGTAGAATTACACAAGACGCAAGAGACACTACGGCAGCCCAGAAAAATCTTATTGTACAGCTCCAAGTCAAGAGCTCCCCAATAAGGACATTGATTCCACTGGGTGACACGAGCTGTGCATTTGGCTGAAAAAAGCCTGAAATAAGTGAAGAAATGGGTACCGCCGAAGGTGTG
This sequence comes from Romanogobio albipinnatus, assembly GCA_023566225.1. Classification (NCBI taxonomy): domain Eukaryota; kingdom Metazoa; phylum Chordata; class Actinopteri; order Cypriniformes; family Gobionidae; genus Romanogobio; species Romanogobio albipinnatus. Next base: position 30,303,211 of record CM042259.1, on the reverse strand, counting down.
TGACAGTTCTGCAATGATAGTTAAAAAATCATTCAACTCCTTGCGTCTAGAGGGGAAGACAGAACAAATAATTTCTGTATATCTACCGAAAGCGATACAAAATTCAGACATGGTAAGTATGCGATTTGTTTTGTAATTTGTGGTTTTCAGATTGATTGTCATAGGACCACAGTCAAGGGTGCGATGGGGTTCACTTACTGAAACCGAGGGAAGGAGAGAAGAGAGGTCAATGTCTGCACCTGCTAAAATCTGGGAACGTAGATGGGTGGAGACGGGTGGTGGATCCATAGCAAGGGCGTTGGAAGGAACTGGAAGAGCAAATGCAGTTGAGAGTGTATATGTTGGGAGGCGAGGAACTGTTGAGGAAGCAGTGGCTGGATGAAATAAGGTTGGCGAATAGATCGCTTGGAGAGGCAACCCCATGCTTGGATCAGCTCCAACGGCGGCAGAAAAAGGAAAGAGAGGGGGTGGCAGGACCGTTTGCGGAGGCAGCCTCACGCTTGGGTCTGCTCCGATAGCAGAGGAGAAGTTAGTGAGAGGGGGGAAAGGAGGGGGGGGCATGACCGTTTGCGGAGGCAGCCTCACGCTTGGGTCTGCTCCGATAGCAGAGGAGAAGTTAGTGAGAGGGGGGAAAGGAGGGGGGGGCATGACCGTTCGCGGAGGCAGCCTCACGCTTGGGTCTGCTCCGATAGCAGAGGAGAAATTAGTGAGAGGGGGGAAAGAAGGGGGGGGCATGACCGTTTGCGGAGGCAGCCTCACGCTTGGGTCTGCTCCGATAGTGGAGGAGAGAGGAATGGAAGAGGGGGGGTAGGGGGGAAATAGTGGTATTTGCATAGGTAGCCTCAAATTTGTATTTATTCCATGGCTAGATGGATTTAACTGGGGATGAAAGACAGGAGGAACAGAAATGTTGGAAGCGTGGGCAGGAGGAGCTGTGATAGACTCACCAGTGGCAGGAGGAAAGGTAACAGCCACAGTCGGAGAGGCCGCGAAACTATCGCGGGTGACCGCGGAACTAATGTTTGCGGCCGTGATAGACGGCCGGCCGCAATGAGCGGCGGACGAGGAAGCTGTGGCAGCTGCGGCTGCCGGCTGAAACTGTAGCGGGTTGGAGGCAAACCGTATGGATCGTACAGTTGCGTTCGTTGAGGCTTGCGTGGTGCTTGGAGGATGCTGGGTGTTTTGGTGAGAGCGCACGAGCAGATCGTGAAGTTGTGCTTTTGAATTCTTCCGGGAGAAATGGATACCCGCGTTGGATAACGCTTGCCTGATCGCGTTAACGGTCCATTTCCCGACAGGAGGGACTGAAGGGCTTGCTGCAGATGATGTTGATGCTGCTGCTGATGATGATGATGATGATGATGAAGGACGAGATGAATCACGGCGAGGATTAGCCGAGCCCCGTGTTGATCTAGATGGAGGAGGAGAAATAGGTCTCCTTGAGCGAGGTTTTTTATGCTGGTTTGAGGAGCGGAGAGACCGGCGACCTGGACGATCAACAGGTGAAATGTGGAGTGAAGGAGGATCCAAACTGTTGGGAGAAAATCGTGCAGGTGTTTCTGGCACGTTCGAAAGTTCGTCGTCGGAGGGAAACAGTTCGATTTCCTGGAAGTCAGTCATGATGCGGTTTGGACGGGCCAAATGCTGCAAGAACTAACAATGGGAAGAGGTAAGCTGCTGGTTTTATACCTTGGAATTAATTGGAAGATTAGATGGGCGTACTTCCTCACGAAATTACGTTTAGTAACTTCACTTATTGTAGAGTCTGTGTTATGCTCATTTCTGGTTTATTGTTGAGTCTGTGTTATGCTCATTTCTGGTTTATTGTAGAGTCTGTGTTATGCTCATTTCTGGTTTATTGTAGAGTCTGTGTTATGCTCATTTCTGGTTTATTGTAGAGTTTTTGTTATGCTCATTTCTGGTTTATTGTAGAGTCTGTGTTATGCTCATTTCTGGTTTATTGTAGAGTCTGTGTTATGCTCATTTCTGGTTTATTGTAGAGTCTGTGTTATGCTCATTTCTGGTTTATTGTAGAGTCTGTGTTATGCTCATTTCTGGTTTATTGTTGAGTCTGTGTTATGCTCATTTCTGGTTTATTGTTGAGTCTGTGTTATGCTCATTTCTGGTTTATTGTAGAGTCTGTGTTATGCTCATTTCTGGTTTATTGTAGAGTCTGTGTTATGCTCATTTCTGGTTTATTGTAGAGTCTGTGTTATGCTCATTTCTGGTTTATTGTAGAGTCTGTGTTATGCTCATTTCTGGTTTATTGTTGAGTCTGTGTTATGCTCATTTCTGGTTTATTGTAGAGTCTGTGTTATGCTCATTTCTGGTTTATTGTAGAGTCTGTGTTATGCTCATTTCTGGTTTATTGTTGAGTCTGTGTTATGCTCATTTCTGGTTTATTGTAGAGTCTGTGTTATGCTCATTTATGGTTTATTGCTCATTTCTGGTTTATTGTAGAGTTTCTGCTATTTTCACATTTTAAAATTGTGCAATTTTAACTCGATTCATGAAATGTATGAATTAAATGGATATATTGCTTCATGTGGCACAATGTATGAAGGCAATAAAAAAATTGAATAAATCAAATTCCTGGATTTTCTTTGTATGTTTGTTTATTATGGGGTCATAAAGAACCATTTCATAAATGGTTCTACAAAGAACCTAATAAAGCGACATGAAGAACCTATATAGGTTCTTTAAAGAACCCTTGAGTAGGGTTCTTTGCAGCACTGAAAAAGGTTCTTTATGGCACCAAGAAACAAATAGGTTCTTCAAAGAACCTTACAGTGAAGGGTTCTTTGGGGAACCAAAAAAGGTTCTTCTATGGCATCGCTGTGAAATACCCTTTTTGGTTCTTCCTGGCACCTTTATTTCTAAGAGTGTAAGTCAGATGTCAAGATTTTAAGTGAATAATTACATAATTTTTTTTGTAATTAACTTTATAATTTTCAGTCTTCTGAAGACACATAATTCATAAAATAATGTGTTTATGGTGCTTTATTGTCCTTTGTATAGTTTGAAAGCTTCAGTTAGCCTTCATTGTAACTGTATGGAAAAGAGTGACCAGCTTCTAAGCTGGTTTAGGAGCTTAGGTCGGGTCATTATTTTCCATTGTGTGTGTTTGTACATGCCTCGACATAATTAATTGTGTTTATTTAAGATTACTCTGATCTCCTTGGTATACATGCACTTGATGGATGACCTTTACCAAACAAGCTTTGTTTCAAATAGCACCCGATGCCTAATACAGCGTGAAATCTCACACAGCCTCGGATGACATGTGTAATCCTTCGCATTTAAATGTTTGCATTTCTATTTGACACCAGGCTTTTTTTGTGACTTTTTTCTCTCCTGAATGTTCACTTTGCTTTATCTTTATTACAGCAGTTCAACAACGTCAACAAAATTGGCCAGTGAAATGAAGTGGATTCTTCTGAAAATGAATGCTGAATACACAGCATATTGCTGGCGGTATGAATTGAATTTGTCTGATAGGATTCTCTTTATTTGATTATGAAAATGGACTCAGGTCAAACCAGCGAGTATTACCATGCTGTATTGCACCTGAATAACTCTTATAGACCGTATGTCTCTATCTCATTTTGGTTTCTCGGCCTCAATGCGTGCACACACACATACATAGGCTACTCCACATAATGCAAAGCAAAGGCCAGCGAGCATGAAAACGGTCGTTTAGAAGCGTTAGATTACTAACACTTAATTAAAAGGTCAAAGCACATCTTCTTTTCCCCTGAAGCAAATGAAAATGTATTTGAGTATCAGTTCTGCAGGTTACAGAAAGGTTAAACAGCCCTGATTAATGACTGCCTGACATCATAGCACCTACTGGTGAGAATTAGCATCCATTAACTGTCCAGAATCATTTCAAACCATTTTAATTTAACCCTTTGGGCAAAGATCATTATTTTACTAGTAATGAAAGCTCAAGATTGGATTTATTTGTTGAGAGCTGGTAGTTTAGTGCGATTTATGATGAACTTATAGTTGAAATTGTAATGTTGTATTTGAAAGGCAGTTTTTGATGAATTTGTCAATACAGGGATTGCTAACTAGCCAGTTGAAACACTGGTACATTGGTTCTGCAGATTTTTGAAATACTTTTATTCAGCAAATACTTTGCTGAATTGGTCAAACGTGTCAATTAAGACATTTATAACAAAAGTTCCCTTTCGAGGGAACTCTCACTGCGTCGGAACAACATTTTGGGGATACTCCCTAAGCATTAGCGAATCTGAAGTCCGTATAGAAACTAGCCCAATCTGATTGGCGTGCGTGATGACGTCACTGTGACGGCGTACCCGGAAGTATAAAAGGGGAGCCGGCGCACTGAAACGGCAGTTATTGCTCTTCAGCATTGCGCTCTATGTTACAAGTCTGTCTATTTATTGTTGTCTGTCCAAGAGAGAAAGTGTGTGTGTATGAAGAGAAATTTGAGTGAGAGAGAGAGTTACAGGCAGTGTGTGCATCCTTGCCCACGCTTTATATCTGGCTCGGATGCACACCTGCTTTGTGTGCATTGTTTGGGCGTGGAGCATGCTCGGGCGGCTCTCGAGGGAGTCTGTCAGTATTGTGAGCTGCTCCCGCTCAGACTGCTTCGCTCTCGGCTGGCCGTTTTTGATGAGGGCGCAGCCAGCCTCGTGAACCTCATAGTTCTGGACCCGCGATTGCTGAGGCAGCGCGGCGTCGCAGATCATGGGGTTCACAACGGGACTTGTCAGAGGGTTTTGGGACTGCTGCGGCACTTTCCCAATCCTCCTCTGACAGTTCCGATGATCTTCCTCCCCGTGTGGAAGCCCGCGCTGTGGCTTCTTCCCCCGGGGTGGAGGATCCGATGCTGATCCTCTCTGGTTCTGAGGAGCCGGATGAGGGTGGCACCGGGGCGGGTGGAGAAGCAGGAAGTATGTCCTCGCTTCATCCACCCGCCCAAGAGGAGCTGGTCGAGGTGTTGACTCGTGCGGTGGCCAAATTGAACATCGATTGGCCACAGGAGGTGCCGGAAGTCCAGCCACCAAGTAGGCTGGACGACCGGTTCCTTTCTCGCCGGGTTCAAGCACCTTGCCGGGGCTTGCCATTCTTCCCGGATTTACACACCGAGGTGTGTAGATCCTGGAAGAAACCCTTCTCCTCGCTGGTTTCCAATCCCCCAGTGTTGGATTATTCTAACGTTCTGGGGGCCCGCAATAGCAGGGTATGGGACGATGCCTCGGGTGGAGGAGGCTCTAGCGAGTTCTCTTTCACCCGAATCCGCATCGTCCCTCAAAGCCCCGGTATTGCCCACCAAGCCCTGTCGGGATACCTCATCCTTGGTGGGCAAGGCCTATATGGTGGCTGGGCGGGCTAGTAGTTCCCTGCACACCCTTTCCATCTTGTAGGCCTACCAGGCCGACCTCCTCAAGGAGCTCGATGAGGGCGAGGGACCCTCTCCGGAGGATGTTTTGGAGCTGCGGAAGGCTGCGGATTTGTCTCTCCGCATCACCAAGGAGACAGCTCGTGCTGTCGGCCGTTCTATGGCTTCCTTGGTGACTGTGGAGAGACATTTATGGCTGAACTTATCGGGGATGAAGGAGAAGGACAAGTCCTTCCTCCTAGACTCCCCGATTTCACCTTCGGGTCTATTTGGCGACGCGGTTGAGGCCGTTGTCGCCAAATACCAGGAGGCGAAGAGTCAGTCAGCGGCCTTCCGACAATTCGTCCCTCGCCGCTCGGAGCCGGGGAAGGCGGCCCCTAGGGGGCAGCCTCAGCCGTCCACTAGCTCCTCACACCGTCAGCTGCAGAGGGAGAGCGTCGCCTCTAGAGCCCCTCCTCCGGGAGCTTGGCAACAGAGACGGCGCTCTCTCCAGCAGACTCACCAGCAGCCTTCCACTCCCAGAGGCGATCTGAGGAACGTACTCAGGGCTCGGAAGGCTGCTGGGAAGAAGCCCTAGCTGTGGCAGGGCTTCTAAGGGCGGTCCCCCCCCGCAGAAGGGCAATCGAGGTTGCTTCTTCTGGGGCGCTCTGGGGAAATCGATGTGGAATCCCGCCGTCTATGACGCTTCGGGCCACATCGATTTCCCGCAAACGCATGCTGCTCCAGCCGCCTCTGGAAAGACCTGCGGCTGGGCAGCGCGCGCGTTCGCACACAGAGAATCGTTCCCAACTACTTCCTGCCGGTCATCCGCTTCAGGCGGTTGGGGACGAGGCTCGTGTAACACCCGAAGCCAGCCTCGAGAGGCTGCTTCCCTTAGTAGATTATCTCGGCGCATGGAAATGCCTTCCGAATATTTCTACATGGGTCCTGCGTACTGTAGAGAAAGGTTACAGACTGCAGTTCGGTCACCCTCCTCCAAGTTTCAGGGGGTTGAACTGGACTGCAGTGGTACCAGAGCGGGTTCGGGTAATGGAACTAGAAGTAAAATCCTTGCTGGCGAAGGAAGCCATAGAGCGTGTTCCTCCGCTGGAGAGGGAGTCCGGGTTCTACAGCCGGTACTTTATAGTTCCCAAAAAGGATGGAGGGTTGCGTCCGATTATAGACCTGAGGTATTTGAATCGGTCTCTGAGGAGGTTCAGATTCAAAATGCTCATGGTTCCTATTATCGTGAGTCAGATCCAGTTCGAGGACTGGTTCGTCACGATAGATTTAAAGGACGCATACTTCCATATCTCCATCCTTCCATGTCACAGGAAGTTCTTGAGGTTCGCTTTCGGGGGTGAGGCGTACCAATATCGAGTGCTTCCCTTCGGTCTAGCTCTTTCCCCACGCACATTCACAAAGTGCATGGATGCAGCTCTAGCTCCATTGAGACTCCAGGGCATCCGTGTGCTGAATTATATCGACGACTGGCTCATATTGGCCCAGTCGTACGATATGGCAGTTCGGCATCAAGATGTCGTTCTGGCCCATATAAAGTGCTTGGGGCTGAGACTCAACACAACAAAGAGTGTGTTGATGCCGTCCCAGAGGACTACGTTCCTAGGGATCGTGTAGGATTCGACGATGATGCAGGCACAATTGTCTCCGGCGTGAGTCGAGACCATACTGGCGATGGTCTCAGGAATAAGACTAGGCCACAGCATCACTGTGAAGCACTTTCAGAGAGTTCTGGGACACATGGCAGCAGCGTCCAACGTGATACCTTTTGGCCTGCTGCACATGAGACCTCTACAGTGGTGGCTGAAAACCAAGGGGTTTTCCCCCAGAGGGAATCCTTTCCGTATGATCAGGGTAACGCGCAGATGCCTTCGTTCTCTAGTCATATGGAAGAAACCTTGGTTTCTGTCCCAGGGGCCAGTGTTGGGAGCGTCCTGTTGCCGGAAATCCATTTCAACAGATGCCTCCCTCACTGGTTGGGGCGCGGTCATGGAGGGCCGCTTTGCGAGGGGCCCGTGGGAGGGCCGTCATTCCTCCTGGCACATAAATTGCCTGGAGATGATGGCGGTCTACAAAGCTCTCAGGAGCTTTCTCCCGGACCTCTGCGGCCAACATGTCCTGGTACGAACAGACAAACAGACTGTTAGCGTACCTGAATCATCAGGGGGGTTTGAGGTCGCGCCCTCTATGTAGACTGGCACATCAAATTCTCCTGTGGTCCCAAGGGAAACTGTTGTCCATTAGGGCAATGTATGTCCCGGGGGTCCAAAATCAGGGAGCAGACATCCTGTCGAGGCAGGGGCTGAGGCCTGGGGAGTGGCGACTCCACCCGAGGTGGTGGAGGCCATGTGTGAGAGGTTCGGCCCAGTGGAAGTGGACCTGTTTGCATCTCACGAGACGTCCCACTGTCCATTGTGGTTTTCCCTCACGCATCCAGCCCCGCTGGGGTTGGATGCCATGGTTCAGACGTGGCCGAGGCTGCGTCTGTACGCATTTCCCCCGATTGCTCTGCTCCCGGGAGTCCTGGAGAGGGTCCGCCAACAGGGGGTCAGCCTACTTTTAGTAGCACCCCGTTGGCCGACGCAAGTTTGGTTCTCGGATATCATAGCGCTGCTGGCAGGTCCTCCATGGCAGATTCCTCTGAGGAGGGATCTCCTATCTCAGGCAGGGGGCACAATATTTCACCCCCGGCCTGAGGTTTGGAACCTTTGGGTCTGGCCCTTGAGAGGGTCAGGTACCTAAAGGCTGGCCTGTCGGCAGAGGTGATAGAGACTTTACTCAGTTCCAGGGCTCCGTCTTCAGGAGGCTGTACACCCCCAAGTGGTGAGCCACTTGGTGCAGGGAGCGTGAGGTGGACCCAGTTAACTGGCCGATGGCTTCAGTGCTGGAGTTCCTCCAAGATCGCTTCTCTGCGGGTCTAACCCCGTCCACACTCAGGGTGTCCGTGGCTGCCATGGGGCTTTCCACACTCCTTTGGGTGATGGTCTGGGGTAGGCACCAGCTGGATGTACAGTTCCTCCGTGGGGTTCGGAGGATGAGACAAATGCATCACTGTTTCCACAAAAATATATAAGAAAAACAACTTTCATTAAAATAAATGTTTTTAGGTTTTTTTTTTTAAATGTAAGAATATTTTACCAAATTACTGTTTTTTTACTGTGTAATAGTATAAAACTGTTATATTGTTTAAAAATATTATCTGTGTGTGTGTTTAGTTAGTTTAGGTTTATAAAACAAACTGTTCAATTTATTACCTTAGCATTGGCCTGATAGCTTAGTCTATATTCAACTCCAATGTTCAATTATGCATTTTTATACATTTTTATTATACATTTTTAGTGTCATAAAGTCATATGTTAGTGTTGCATGTTAAATACATCCTTGCTTTACACTGATCGTCACTAATCCTCATTTTCCCATTTAATAACGTAATCGCTTCATTTATTCCTTCTTGTTTAAGGATTATGTAACTCCCTTTTTCTCTATTTAATTTCCTTTGGCTAGATTTTAATTAGTTTCAGATCAAATTGGGATGTTTTATCTGTCAACATAGTAATTCTTTAAGTATGTGGTTGTGTGCATTTGTTGCGTAGGCTACTTTTTTATTGTCTGTAGACTTGAATATGCACACATGACCCCCCCCCCCCCCCCCTTTCAATCCATTGTCCTTTGTTCTCATTTTTCATTTGCGCCTCCATAATGACCCTCTTTGATTTTCTCTCTTATCACATAACAGAGGCTGCAGAAATCCCTCCACGTTCTGGGAGGTGTAGAAAAACCTTCTGGTCACCTCTGGTTCTGTTCCTATTCTCATTTTTCCCCCTCTGTCTCTGATTATAACTCTGGTAGATAATAAGTGCATTAAATATATTATGATATCTCTTCTCATTAGTAAGATCCAGCCACTGGGGCCCCTACCGGTTGGGCCCCAGCCATCAAAGTCACTGAGAAAATGTCCTTTTATTTCCACTGTAGATATTTCCCGTCACAGCGGAATCATTGTGTCCATATAAGCTATAAGAAGGCTCATGCATAGAAAGCTCGACAGAAATCCTGTGCATGATCGTTTAATAAATATTTTGATTTATTTGATTATGCATTCCGCTACCAATAAGTATGTAGTGAACCAACACAATCTCATGGCAATTCATACTATTTCACATTTCAGCAAATTGGTGGCTAATTTGTGTTAATGTGTATGAACTAATTTGGACGATCTGCTTACGCCACAATGATAGTGTTTAGTGGTGGACCTTCATGCTTGCTGCAGATTTCTATCAGTGAGATTTTGTCAGTGAAGTTTCACCGACAGTAAATGTGTCAATGTGACTGCACCTCAAGTCAAGTTACTTCAGCAAAATAGTAAAATAAAATATAAGTGGCAGGACTTACAGTTTGATTCCCCGGGAACACTTAACACATTTTACCATGTTTGAATGTATTCTGCAGATTTTGGGCTTTAAAAAATGGCTGCTATGAAGTTACACACATAATTAACTCACACTTGTGACCCACCTTGCCTCATTTGCCTACAGGTGGGGCGTGGCCACGTGTATATAAGCGGGGCTCGCAGGCTGCATATTCGATTTTCTTTTCTTCAGCGAAGCCCTTCGCATCGCTGGATCTGGAACCCGCCGCCGTTGATCGTGCAGACTAGCAAGCAGAGGACAGCGTCTGAAGAAGCCGGCTGCATTTCGCCACATTTAGCCATCCGTGCCTGCTCTGCTATCCAGCAGCTCATATCCTTTATTGCTCAAGTGTCGTCCCCGCTGCGTCACACTTTTCTCAAAAAGAGCCGAGCGTTTGCTTCAAAATGTCTCGTTCCAACTGCGGCTCGTGTCACGCGCAGCTCAGTTCCGGAGACCGCCACATGATCTGCGCTCTCTGCCTGGGCCGTGATCACGCCGCTGCCGCACTCCTTGCCGGCGGATGCCCGGAGTGCGAGGACCTGACGATGTCGACCCTGCGGGCTCGACTCGATCAGTTCGAGGATGATGTCCCTCCAGTCCCTGTCAAGCCGCGCAGGAAGAAGCGCCGCTCGCAGCGGACACCGGAGTTTGCGGAGAAAAGCTAGCCGGAACCTTTCCCGCCAGCTTCTCTCTCGCCTTCCCCGCCCCCACCCCAGGCCGCCATGTCTGTTGCCGCCTCCGGGGATGAGGCGGATGCGGCTGCGTAACGCGCCGACAGCTGCTCCATTATGGCTTCCGACAGCGAGGATTGGTCCTCCACAGCCTCTTCAGTCCGGACCTCCGGACGCTCTCGAGCGGGTGAGGACGCGGAGCTTTTGCGCCTTCTCACCCGGGCTGTCGAGCAGCTAGGCCTCGAATGGTCTCCGCCCAAGGTGGCAGCGCCGAATCGACTTGACGGATGCTTCCTAAACAGTCGCCGCCGTGCGCCCACCTCCAGGACTGCACCTTTCTGCCAGAGCTTCACGAGGAGCTCGCAAAGTCTTGGAACGCGCCATTTTCCGCGAGGGTTGCGTCTCAAGCTTCATCGACGCTCTCACAAGTTGACGGCGTGGCTGAGAAAGGCTACAATGCTATCCCTCCGGTGGAAGAGGCGGTCGCAGCGCACCTTTGCCCGCCCTCTGGCTGGCGCTCAAAGGCTGCTCTCCCGTCCAAGGCCTGCAGAGTGACGTCATCGCTGATCGGCCGCGCTTTCGCTGCCTCCGGTCAAGCGGCGTCTGCTTTGCATTCTATGGCTGTGTTGCAAATCCTCCAGGCTAATCTCCTCCACGACTTGGACGAGAAAAGCAAAGACACTGAGTTGGTCACGGATTTGAGAAGCGCGACGGATCTCGCCCTCCGCGCTACCAAGAACGCAGCACAAGCCCTCGGACGCTCTATGGCCTCCCTCACGGTAGCTGAGCGGCACCTCTGGCTCACGCTCGCGGCCGCTCGAGTGCTAGAGTTAGGTCACGTGTCCGCTTGTTTGCGCCCACGCCTAATCACCACACGCGCTGTCACACAGCCACTCTTAACCGGTCATGTTCCACGCGTAAGAGTTGTGCCCGCTCAAACGCGCTCACACAGTTTCGCGAACATTCTGCCCCCGGCGCCACGCGCCGCGCCACACACCATTTGTTCTCCGCCCAAGGTGGCCGAAACGACGAGTGTAGGGCCACACACAGAGCTCTCCCCGCTCGAAGCGGCAGAGACACAGTGTGTAGGGCGGCCAGCCATCGCGAGCGATCGGCGGGCCCACAGCACAGAGAGTGCGCGCACCGCGCCCGCCCCTCCTATACAGGCCATCGAACCCGCGAAGCGCGGCGTTATGAGCCCGGAGGCCGTTCAATCCCGTGTGGCACACGCGAGAGCGTGGGAAGCCATTCCAGGTGTATCAGAATGGGTGCTGAGAACAGTGAAGCACGGCTTTACTCTGCAGTTCGCTCGCCGCCCCCCGCGCTTCTTTGCACGTACGGAGACGAGAGTGAGCGAGGAAGTAGCACATCTACTTCGAGCGGAGATAGCCACACTGCTTTGCAAAGGGGCTATAGAACCGGTTCCCCATTCTATGAGCGAGTCAGGCTTTTACAGCCGGTATTTTCTCGTTCCGAAAAGGGATGGGTCGCTCAGACCGATTCTGGATCTGAGGCGTCTGAACAAAGCTCTTATGAAAAGATCGTTCAAGATGCTCACGACCAAGCAGATCCTCGTGCATATTCGCCCGAGGGACTGGCTAATTTCCCTAATTTCCCATTTGAAAGACGCATACTTTCAGATCAAGATAACGCCACGTCACAGGCCATTCTTACGATTCGCCTTCGACGGCCAGGCTTATCAATACACCGTCCTTCCATTCGGCCTGTCGCTAGCACCCCGTACATTTACGAAGTACATGGACAGCAGGGGATGCGGATGAGAAGGCAGGGGATGCGAGTTTTGAATTATCTGGACGATTGGCTCATCCTGGCGCAGTCAGAGGCCGAGCTCCTCGCCCACAGGGCAGTGCTGCTCAGCCATCTGGACAGCCTGGGGCTCACGGTCAATTGGACCAAGAGCTCATTGGTGCCCACACAATCAACCTCATTTCTGGGTTTGAGTCTGAACACCGTGGCAATGTCAGCCCGCCTGTCAGGTCCGACGCATGGCTGCGTACTTCCGGCCGGGCAAAATCGCACCTCTCAGACTTTTTCAGAGGATGCTGGGACGTATGGCCTCAGCTGCAGCAGTGCTCCAGCTGGGCCTAATGCGCATGCGCCCGCTGCAACGCTGGTTAAACGCCCGAGTGCCTCACAGAGCCTGGGCGTCCGGAGGCTTCTGGATCAGAGTGACTCAGAGCTGCGTTTCAGCCCTGGAGCCCTGGTTAGTAGCCGACTGGTACCAGCGGGGAGTAACGATGGGAGCCATCTCACACCGCAAGATTATCTCGACGGACGCCTCAACCTCGGGTTGGGGCGCCGTTTTCGAGGGCAAATCGGCCTCTGGTCGAGCCGAGAAAGACTCCTACACATAAACTGTTTGGAGATGATAGCGGTAGAGAACGCGCTCAAGCAGTTTCTCCCTCTTATACGAGGCCACCACGTGTTGGTCCGGTCGGACAATACCACGGTGGTGTCCTACGTGAACCGGCAGGGCGGGGTCAGGTCCAGGTGTCTGGGCAATCTGACAGAACGCCTGTTCGTGTGGGCACACAGCTCGCTGCACTCGCTAAGAGCCGCGCACGTACCGGGCCACCTCAATGTGGGCCCGGACAAGCTGTCCAAGGGCCTCATTCACCCAGGCGAATGGTCCCTACACCCCCAGACAGTCCAGCTGGTGAAAGACGCATACTTTCAGATCAAGATAACGCCACGTCACAGGCCATTCTTACGATTCGCCTTCGACGGCCAGGCTTATCAATACACCGTCCTTCCATTCGGCCTGTCGCTAGCACCCCGTACATTTACGAAGTGCATGGACAGCAGGGGATGCGGATGAGAAGGCAGGGGATGCGAGTTTTGAATTATCTGGACAATTGGCTCATCCTGGTGCAGTCAGAGGCCGAGCTCCTCGCCCACAGGGCAGTGCTGCTCAGCCATCTGGACAGCCTGGGGCTCACGGTCAATTGGACCAAGAGCTCATTGGTGCCCACACAATCAACCTCATTTCTGGGTTTGAGTCTGAACACCGTGGCAATGTCAGCCCACCTGTCAGGTCCGACGCATGGCTGCGTACTTCCGGCCGGGCAAAATCGCACCTCTCAGACTTTTTCAGAGGATGCTGGGACGTATGGCCTCAGCTGCAGCAGTGCTCCAGCTGGGCCTAATGCGCATGCGCCCACTGCAACGCTGGTTAAACGCCCGAGTGCCTCACAGAGCCTGGGCGTCCGGAGGCTTCTGGATCAGAGTGACTCAGAGCTGCGTTTCAGCCCTGGAGCCCTGGTTAGTAGCCGACTGGTACCAGCGGGGAGTAACGATGGGAGCCATCTCACACCGCAAGATTATCTCGACGGACGCCTCCACCTCGGGTTGGGGCGCCGTTTTCGAGGGCAAATCGGCCTCTGGTCGAGCCGAGAAAGACTCCTACACATAAACTGTTTGGAGATGATAGCGGTAGAGAACGCGCTCAAGCAGTTTCTCCCTCTTATACGAGGCCACCACGTGTTGGTCCGGTCGGACAATACCACGGTGGTGTCCTACGTGAACCGGCAGGGCGGGGTCAGGTCCAGGTGTCTGGGCAATCTGACAGAACGCCTGCTCGTGTGGGCACACAGCTCGCTGCACTCGCTAAGAGCCGCGCACGTACCGGGCCACCTCAATGTGGGCCCGGACAAGCTGTCCAAGGGCCTCATTCACCCAGGCGAATGGTCCCTACACCCCCAGACAGTCCAGCTGGTATGGCGCCTATTCGGCAGAGCGGAGCTCGACCTCTTTGCAATGAGAGAGAACACCCGCTGCCCGAGGTTTCTATCCAAAAGCGAGGATACGCTGTCCCAGCCTTGGCCCAGCCTCCCGCTGTATGCTTTCCCGCCGATTTCCCTATTGCCCCAGGTCATAGCGAAAATCAGGGAGACGTGCCGCGCGGTGCTCCTTATAGCGCCGCGCTGGGAGAACCAGGTTTGGTACCCAGAGCTGGTGAAGCTGTCACACTCACCCCCCTGGCCAGTTCCGCTGAGAGCAGACCTCCTCTCTCAAGCCGGAGGGTCAGTTTGGCATCCCCATCCAGAGCGATGGTCTCTGCATGTATGGGTGACCAACGGATACCCGTTGACCTGCCCGAAGGGGTTATGAACACGATCTCACATTCTAGAGCCCCCTCTATGAGGCGGTTATATAGTTCTAAGTGGTCGGTGTTTACTGAGTGGTGTGTTTCCAAGGGATTGGATCCACAGCAATGTGGGGTCCAGCGGGTGCTCTCCTTCCTCCAGGAGCTTTTGGAACTGGGCAGGTCCCCTTCCACGCTCAAGGTGTATGTAGCGGCTATAGCAGCGTTCGCTCGGACGACGCTAGGCAGCACGCTAGGAAGGAACGAGCTCATTATCTGTTTCCTCAGGGGAGCTAGACGGATGAATCCCCCGCGGCCCCCATCGGTTCCTATATGGGATCTGGCCTTGGTCCTAGAGGCCTTGAAGGCTCATCCCTTCGAATCGCTCGAAGCCGTGGAACCGAGGTTCCTTTCGCTCAAAACCGCGTTCCTGATAGCTCTGGCTTCAGTGAAACGCGTGGGGGATCTACACGCGCTCTCAGTGAGCCCGACGTGTATGGAGTTCGGTCCAAATGACTCCAAGGTCATTCTTAGGCCGAGGCATGGGTATGTCCCCAAAGCGATTGGCACTCCCTTTAGGGCGCAGATTATCTCCATCTCGGCTCTGCCAGCATCCGACGAGGGGGACGGTGGCAATGTCCTCTGCCCTGTCAGGGCATTGAGGGTTTATGTCACACACTCCGCCGCCTTCAGGCGTTCTGAGCAGCTATTCGTTTCGTTTGGAGGGCGCACTAAAGGTCTCGCCTCCTCGAAACAGACCCTGTCCAGGTGGATAGTGGACGCAATTGCAGCAGCTTACGCTTCCAAGCACCTGCAGTGCCCGCTAGGTGTCAGAGCACACTCCACTAGAGGCATGGCCTCTTCGTGGGCTTGGGCCAGAGGGATTTCCATCCATGATATTTGTATGGCGGCAGGCTGGGCCTCCCCGTCTACATTCGTGAGATTCTACAATCTGGAAGTTCCTGCCTTACAGGCGAAAGTGTTATCAGTTTAATAGGGCTGTTAGCTCTGCCCAGTGATTCTGTGCAGACATAGCTCACATACTGGTAGTAAGTTCGGTACTATGCTTATGTGAATTTGAAGGAGACCGGCGGTGCCGCTCCCTCATTTACGAGACAAGCTGTTGTGAGTTTGAAGGTGACCGGCGGTGCCGTTACCTCACTCATAAAACAAGGTATTGTGAATTTGAAGGCGACCGGCGTTGCCGCTCCCTCATTCATGAGACAAGGTGTGGTGAATTTGAAGGAGACCGGCAGGTGCCGTTCCCTCATTCATGGGACAGGGTGTTGTAACCACCTGTTGTAACCACCCGTCAGTTCAAATGAAGTGTCCGTATATGTGGTGGCCCGTTTCCTTACCGGCCACCCTGCCCGAGCAGTGTTTCTTTCCCCGGTTCCCTGGGATACATATGCTGTATGCGAGGCGCGCACGGCGTTGACAATATGTTCCCGTAGCGTAAGGAACTTACGCAATACGAGAGAACCTCTCGTAAGAGAACGATACTCGGTTACTTAACGTAACCTCGGTTCTCTCTAGAAGAGGGAACGAGTATTGCGTTCCTTGCCGTGCGCCCCGCGGGCTTTTACGCTTCAGAACTACGAAAACCGAATATGCAGCCTGCGAGCCCCGCTTATATACACGTGGCCACGCCCCACCTGTAGGCAAATGAGGCAAGGTGGGCGCGAAGCGCCCTCATTGGTCGCCACGTCATGCGGGCTCACTGATAGGCTGCTGCAGATGCCAGCAGAGCAGCCAATAGCATGTTGGATTAGCCTGCTCTGGTCTGCCAGGCTGCCGCACTGCGTTGACAATGTTACAAAATTAAGGATAATTTTGGGTTTTCAGAAATCTCGAAGAAAGAATACTTTCCCGTAGCGTAAGGAACTTACGCAATACTCGTTCCCTCTTCTAGAGAGAACCGAGGTTACGTTAAGTAACCGAGTATCGTTATACATCATACTACAATTTGTTTTTTAACCCGCAAAAGGCTAGTGTAACAGCCGAGTCTGGGTGTATAGGCAGCGGTGACAATTTGAATGAACTGCGTGGGGAGAGTGGACACACAAGCTGGAGTAATGTTGTGCAGAATGACAGAGAAAAGATACACACTGAGTTGAAGAACTACAGACTGGCAGAGAGAGGGCAGGAAGATTGAAATATCACAAAATGAGGATCTGTCTGTGCTTGTGAACCATACGGCACAAAGAGGTCTATAATAACTGGAGAAAGCCATCCATTAGAATTTCCATTCATCTTAAAGGTCCCATGGCATGAAATTTTCATTTTATGAGGTTTTTCAACATTAATATGAGTTCCCCTAGCCTGAATATTGTCCCCAAGTGGATAGAAATGTTGATCGGTGTAAACCCGAGTTCTGGCTGTCTCTCTCTGTCTTTGAGAAAATGACAGGCCAGACGAGCCAATCCTGAAGTCTCCTGTTTTGACGTCCAAGCAGGAACGGTTACCTCCCTTTCCTCCGCCCAGAGAATCTGGCACGCCCATGCAAACGCTCGAGAGATCATTCCATGTGAACGAGTGAATGCTGGCAGTTTCTCAGTGTTTGGATGTACAAATGAAAACAGAAGTCTTTTTTCAGTTCCTTCTGATCTGTGATCAGTAATTTCTGATGTGTAGCTAATTATTTATTATTCGTGCACACAATGCGGCTTCTCTCTCTCCAGACAGAACGGTGTTTTCGTGTTTTCTATCTTGTGAGTCAGTGTTTTTGTACGTCCTCGTCGCGTCTACCGGTTCTAAAATGTGCATACAGTCATGAGTTTCTGCTCAACATCGGCCTCACACACGCCGAAGCTCGGGCTGCACTGGCCGTTGGCCTTCAACATCCCCGACCCCCAGTACTGCATCTGGCCCACAGCGGAGGCACCAAACGCGGCGTGAGATTAAGCAGAAGGGGGGTAAATTAAGCGTGAGCATATTCGGGCTAGCCAGCCTAGCCCCACAATAAACTGGATTACATTCGATTACTGCTGTTGTGTCTTTGTTTGCGCTGTGTACTCAACGCGTGTCACTGACGCTTTTATTTTATTTTAAAAATAATGCTATTATCAACACTTACTTTTAAAACGTTCATCTCGACAGCTGTAATGGTACTTTGCATGTGTTACAAAGTTGGTAATAATGATGAAGACGAACTCGGTGTGACTGGGACTCGTGTTTATTCAGAACTCTCAGATACAAACACAATAAACTTGCGCTGACTGACAGCGCTCTCATAACTCAGTAGGTACTATAAATAACTTTGTTAGCGATCGCTGAGCTCCGTCTCTGGTACGTTAGTGATGTCTGGTTCGCGAACAATCTTTCTTTTGAACCTGTTCTTTTTAGTGAACCGAATCAGTTCACCAAATCGGACTGAATCGTTCTAGATGTCAGCCAATCACAACAGTGGGCGTTTTTACTGAAGTCTCACAGCAGACACGCCTCTTGAAGCAGGGCATTCAGCCACAGGGCAAACAGCAGTATTGAAAAAATGCCTTTTATTTCTAAATTATGACATTTTATGATGTAAAAGTCATACTAACAATATAAGTACACCTCAGGAAACATTATAAAATAATAGAAAAATGCCATGCCATGGGACCTTTAATGGCAATTTCTCGGCTGGTGCATACAATTTGAAATTTTCTTAAGGGAACTTAGAAAGGTTTCAACCAATCAACTGAGTTGTAAATGGCATGTGAATGCTGTAGTTACGGCTTCTAGCCAGCAGGGTTAACTGGGCCATACTAAACCATCGAACCATGTCCTCTTGGTGTGGCAGCACACCTTCTCAGTAATGGATTGAGTAAACATCTCTGGACTCTCCTAGAGCTATCGAAATGGCCGAAATCGAAAAAATGAGAAAAGGGTCTGTCTGTGTGCCAGCATGTATTGTTGTCTGTCAAAATGTCCCTATTTCTTCCCATCTCGCTCTTTCTCACACGTCTATGTGAATGACACAATAAAACAAGATCTCTGCCATTAAAATCAGCAAAGCTGTGCAAAAGTGCATGATTGATTTTTGATGACTGACAGCTTTGTTGATTATAATGGGAGTGATCGGGTTTTGCCACGTTGTGATGCACAAATGCTTGACACTGTATTTCTTACAGTAGAGAAAGCTCAGATGAGACGTTTCATAGACAGAAACAGCCAGGTCAGTTTGAAATTAAGCGGAAAAACTACATTTTGGATTCCCAAAGCACAACATTTAATTTTGTCAGTCAATTAAATTTGATATTGAATTGGCGGACTGGATAATTGTTTTTATGTATATATAAACACTACCGTATATATATATATATATATATATATATATATATATATATATATATATATATATATATATATATATAAACACTACACTACTATAAGACTTTGCTTCTGAAATGAAATTGCTGTTTAATAATTCTGTGGAAAACATGATAATTTTTTTGATTTTTTTATTTAATGCATCCTCGCTGAATAAAAGCCTGAGTACGGAACACAAAAAGCAATACAGTAGCAGATATACTATTGAAGGGGAGTAAAAGAAGTGATACGAACAGCAATTTCTGACAGAGTGTGTGTATGTATGTATGTGTATATATTGTCACAAGCCGGGCTCGAACTCTGGTCTCCCGTGCGGTGAGTGAGAGATCTATCACTTAGCCAAGACTCAAAAACTGAGTGAGGAACAAGTGAAAAAACACAGCTAAATACTCTAGTAATCCTTTTCCACCAGAATGAACCAGGTGCTAGTTCAGAGCTAGTGCTAGTCCCAGTTCATAGTTGGTTCGACTGAGGAGACTTCTAAGAACCGTTTGCTTTTCCACATGCTGAGAGCCACAACAGAGCCAGGTCTTACGTCACTGTATACGTCTCATCTTTCTCAGCAATGCTAGCGAGTCAGCGGGAAACACAAACACACCAGGCTTGTTCGAGATGCATCGGCGCTGCGCAGACCGATCCACATATGATATCAAAAAACCGCATGAGTGAATCAAAAGCATAAGGAGTCATATGCTCTTGCTGGACTCATTGTCATACAGCGATTGGTCTGCACAGCACCGCTTCAACAATGCCTTCCATCAACAATGCAAACGTTGCGTTACTATTGATTCACATGACTTTACGATCCTATAGCGGCATCAAAACACAACGAAAACACAAAAATGCATTCATGCAGTTCGCCGTAATTTGTATAGACGGAGATTACAAACGAGCAGCAGCTGTTAGCTCTATTAGCTGCTATTTCAAAAATTGCGGATCTCAAATTTGTGTTCGTCTTGATGACCTCGCCCCAGCGCCTGACATAATCAGTTCTTACTTCTAGCCCAGCAATGTTTTGGTGCTACTTAAGAAACACTTTTCCAGGCTCGGAGCTGGTGCTTTGTACGGAGGCCCAGTAGTGCACAACACAACGAAATAAATCCACAACACAACGGAATGAAGCCACAACACAACGAAATCAAGCCACAACACAGCGAAAAATCCACAACACAACGAAATCAAGCCACAACACAGCGGAAAATCCACAACACAACGAAATAGCCACAACACAACGAAATCAAGCCACAACACAGCGAAAAATCCACAACACAACGAAATCAAGCCACAACACAGCGGAAAAACCACAACACAACGAAATAGCCACAACACAACGAAATCAAGCCACAACACAGCGAAAAATCCACAACACAACGAAATCAAGCCACAACACAGCGGAAAATCCACAACACAACGAAATAGCCACAACACAACGGAAATGCTCCCGACCACTATCGGACTCTCGGAGTGAGTTAAAGTTAGTTTTCCTTGCATTGTTCTATAGATTCTTACAATCTTACAAATATTTAAACACTACGATCAGTTTTAAGTGTGCAGTTTTTCAACATGAAATATCAATTCAAAATCACCTACGTGCATAATAGCTGCATATTTATACTCGAGAACGCTTTGACCCGCTGCCACAGCGCTAAGGGAGCGTCTGCCAATTCCACCAAGTTGAGACAGATAATTTGTATGAATTAAATGAACTTTTTAAAAATGTTGTGTTGTGCATTATTAAGTCAGTTTTACCAATACAATCAAGCTGTGGAATTTTAACATGTCTGTTTTTAAATGTTAAAAGCAATTTTAATTCATATAAATTATACGTTTCAACCAATTGTTGGAATTGGCAGACATTCCCTTAGCGTGGTATCGGGTCAAAGCATTTTCGAGCAAAAATATGCAGCTATAATGCATGTAGGTGATTTTAAATTAATATTTCATATCGATAAACAATGGTTAGCCTACATACTATTAAAAATAATTGTGGTATTGATTTCTTTGTAAGATTGCCGACTCAATAGAACAGTGGCAACTTAACCGCACTCCGAGTACCCCCGAGTGGGTGGGAGCATTTCCGCTGTGTTGTGGCTTTTTTGTTGTGTTGTGGCTTGTTTCCGTTGTGTTGTGGCTTGTTTTCGTTGTGCTGTGGCTTGATTTATTTGTGTTGTGGCTTGATTTATTTGTGTTGTGGCGTGAACTTATGTTTGCTTTTTATATTTCGTTGTGTTGTGCACTACTGGGCCACCGTAGCTTTGAGTGTGGAAACACAATGAACCGATTTGAAACTAGGCTCTGGCTCCGAACTATAGGGGAAACAAGGCACAGGTGACCTGGATAATGTTAACAAGGACACATGAGGAAGAACTAAGGGGGGGAACACAGGGGACCTCTAGAGGCCCGGAGACAAACAACAAGAGGCAGGATGCTGACAACATTATATATATATATATATATATATATATATATATATATATATATATATATATATATATATATATATATATATATATATATATATATATATATATATATATATATATAAATAAATAAATATATAAATGTATTTATTTATTTTATTTTTTCATTATTTCTACAGTTAATATAATACAGTTCATATAATACAGCTTGATTCTCTTTGTTATATGGAATTTTCAAGTGAGCGAGTTGGTCAGATATCTTGAATTTTGTGAATGATTTGTAAGTGTATATATATGAATTGTCTGTCATGTATTCATGGGATCCTTCCATTGCACAAAAGGTTCTATATCAGCCGAGTCCAGTCCTGCTCCTGGAGGATAGTGGCCTTTAGATTATTGAAATGGTCTTTACACTAAGAAAAAGTTAATAAGAACTGTTCACTGTTTACAAAGTGGTTCTTCTATGCTATGGGATCTCTGTGATAACCCCATTTTGGAACCTTTATGTTTAAAAGTGTAAGTGATCTTGTATTATTATGGGCTGTATTTTGAGTTTCCTTTTCCTTCCCATGTGACACAGCTGATGTCTTGTTGAAGAGAGAGACTAATTGAAAGGCCGGTGCCAGGGACTTGTTACTGACCCTCTGCGCTCGTCTGTCAGTACGTGTCTTTCCGTCCTTGCAGCAGTGAGACAGATAAAACATAAAGGCTCCTTTAATTTTTTTCTCATGTCTGAGTGAATAGACGAGCAATCGTGTGCCGCTGCAGATGGATGGGCTGAGGCGATCGAATGCATATCAATGACAGCGTTTATGAGCCCTGACTGTCTGTCTTAATGAGAGGCAATACTGAACCTCGCTGTTTCTCTCTCACGCGCTCACTCTCTCCTTTTGTTCTGGACAAACTCAATTTCCTGCCCCTGTCAGCAGGAAGTGGGATGCTGTCTGTTTCTTTATCAGTGTGTTGTGTTATATGCTTATGGCAAGAGTTTTAGTATCATTGTTTTGTTTTATCTACTGCATAGCTGGGCAATTCTTAGACTATGGGCACTTTCATGCCCTTTGATCATATTTTTATAAAAAAATGCACACTTTCATAGTTACATTTACAATAAAAGTACTTTAGGAACTTTTTACCAGTAGTCTATAATGATTTTTTTCACCTTTTTAAACATCATTATACATATTGCTGTTTTGTGCTTGTCCCACACCCAGACTTCTGATCTTCAATAATGAAAAAGAAGTGTAAAAAAATGATTTATATATTTTTTTTAATACGACTGAATAAAGTATCAGTAAAAGAATCAAAACATAATTGAGGTTTTTAAGGTCAGACTACTATTAATGTAATTTTATATACAAAATGTAGTTGTCCCACAGTATTGCCATCATTTCCACCACAAATGGCTATCGGCAAATCGCGGGCTCGCCGATAGGCTGCAGCAGTTGCCAGCCGTGCAGCCAATAGACACGCTGGAATAGCCTGCTATGGTCTGCCTGGCTGCCGCACTGTGTTGACAATATTACAAAAATTAAGGATAATTTTGTGGTTTTTCAGTTCTCGAAGAAAGAATACTTTCCCATAGCGTAAGTAACTTACGCAATACGAGAGTACCTCACGTAAGAGAACAATGACATCACAGCACATGTCTGACATGGAGGAGATTTTAAATTTCTTCAGCAACTTGGAGAAGAAAACTCAAGGTAAATATTGCTTGAAATGAAAATATTTTTATTGTATGTCATTTCCTAACATGGCGTAACATCAAATGAGTTTGTAAATAATTCGATTTTTTTTAACACAAATAGATGTATTTTGCATGCATGCAATGCTTGCTACCAATTCATAGCTAATCTGTAATACTAGCTTGGATTTTTTTTACAAAATACTGTAGGATTGTCATTTCCACCACCGTCATTTCCACCACATTACCTCCTTGGGTGGAAATGACAAAGGTGAGGTGGAAATGACATTTATGCTTACAAGTTGCAATTCATAGATTGAGTGGCTACGCATGAATATTTTATTTATTGAATGTACAACGCTAATGTATTTATTCAAATATATATTTGTTGAAATGCCTTTTCATCAATTTTTAAGATTACATTTTTCATGTGACTATTTGTGGTTAAAGTTGTTTACAGTAAGACTGTAACTGTTCATCTTGTTATGGAACCAAACAGATTAATGACTAATGACTTGTTAAATGGGTTTCAAATAATTTTTTGCTGTTTTTCTATGTCCATTCATTGTCATTTCCACAACACCCAGTCATTTCCACCACCTCATAACTTTTTAAAAAATAATGTACAAAATTCTAATCACTCATTCAAAATTTCTGCATAGTTTATGGGATAATGTCCCACTTAATGTAATAACACAAGTAGTTATTTTTCTGAAATGTATCTAACCAATGCAATATTATATTTCAGGTTGTGGTGGATGTAAGCTTTGTGTTTGGGCCTCATGACAATTAATTTCCTTAATCCACAAATCTATGGTAATTGCAATATAGGTATAAATTGGTAAAACTATGTGTGAAAGTGGTCTTAAACTGTTAAGAAATTATGTATATCATAATCATTTTAAATAATAATCAAATATTTACATGTGATGGAAATGACATTTGTTCAGTGCGGATCGGAAAATATGTCAAAAAACACCAATTTGTCTTATAATGTAAGTGCTTTCTCTTATGGATCATTAATCTTGACTAGTTGTATTTAACTGTTAGACTGTGACAATTTTGATTTGAACATTTTTTTTCCCTCAAGTTCACAAGGCCAAAAGTGCCTGTAGTTGAAGTATCACCCAGCTACAGAAAACAAATTAGGAGTTGCGTTGAATGACACATCATTCAAAGGCAATTAACAGACTAAAAATGCATACCTAGGAAGACTTAAATTTACATTTTAATTAACAAATTGAACAATCGTTGGATGAAAAAAAGAAAAAAATAAGCATTTCATGCTGTGATGGAAAAGACTACATAGGCTAGAGTATAATGACAATCTACTAGTAACCAATTATACGTTTGTAAAATACACTATATTGCAAAAGTTTTGGGACGTCTGCCTTTACATGCACATGGACTTTAATGACGAAAAGACCTGACTCCCAGTCTCCGCTCTAATTATTCTAAATGTGTTCAATTGGGATGAGGTCAGGACTCAGCGCAGGCCAGTCAAGTTCATACACACCAAACTCACTCATCCATGTCTTTATGGACCTTGCTTTGTGCACTAGTGCACAGTCATGTTGGAACAGTAAGGGGCCAACCCCAAACTGTTCCCACAATGTTGGGAGCATAAAATTGTCCAAAATGTCTTGGTATGCTGAAGCATTAAGAGTTCCTTTCACTGGAACTAAGGGGTCAAGCCCAACCCCTGAAAAACAACCCTACACCACAATCGCCCCTCCACCAAACTTTACACTTAGCACAATGCAGTCAGGCAAGTAACATTCTCCTGACAACCGCCAAACCCAGACTCATCCATCGGATTGCCAGACAGAGAAGCGTGATTCGTCACTCCAGAGAACACGTCTCCACTGCTCTAGAGTCCAGTGGCGGCGTGCTTTACACCACTGCATCTGACGCTTTGCATTGCACTTAGTTATGTAAGGCTTGGATGCTGCTTCTTGGCCATGGAAACCCATTCCATGAAGCTCTCTATGGACTGTTCATGAGCTAATCTGAAGGCCACACAAAGTTTGGAAGTCTGTAGCTATTGACTCTGCAGAAAGTTGCCGACTTCTGCGCACTGTGCGCCTCAGCATACCCTGACCCCGCTCTGTGATTTTACGTGGTTTGCCACTTCGTGGATGAGTTGCTGTTGTTCCCAATTGCTTCCACTTTGTTATAATATCACTAACAGTTGGCCTTGGAATATTTAGTAGTGAGGAAATTTCATGAATGGACTTATTGCACAGGTGACAACCTATCATGGCACCATGCATGAATTCACTGAGCTCCTGAGAGCGACCCATTCTTTCACAAATGTTTGTAGAAGCAGTCTGCATGCCTAGGGGCTTGATTTTATACACCTGTGGTAATGGAAGTGATTGAAACACCTGAATTCAATTATTTGGAAGGGTGTCCCAAAACCTTATAGTATGTGGCAATATAGTGTATAGGCTTATCTACATGTTAGTGTTGTAGTCAAGACCACTTAATCCAAGACCAAGTCGAGACCAAGACCAATGTGTGTTAAGACCAAAACAAGACCAAGACTTTGAGGGGTTGAGACCAAGACAAGACCAAGACCAAGACAGGACGAGACCGAGTCAAGACCAAGACCAGACCAGCACTCCTAGATCCAACATTACCACCTGAGAAATGACTTATGACTTATAATAAATATAATTAGAATAAGACACTATATAGAGCTGTTACCAATCAAATGAAATCATTAACAACTAAATTCATCTTTGCGCTATAGAGGTGATACTGAAGAGGAATCTGAATTGGTAAATTACAAATGCATAAATAATGTTAAGGAGAGAGAAAAAAAAAAAAAACGTAATGTTTGTTAAAGCAATATCATGTTTGCAGTCATGCTCAGATTTGTGAAAACAACTCTCTTGCTCTTGTAATATTTGTTAATTATATCACATGTTATAAATCCAGATCTCATACAAGAACTTTTTGCAACAATATCTTGAATTTTATGGGCATTTTTATACATTTTTGATGATATTTTTGACACAATCCCTAAATAATTTCTGAATCGGCACAATAAATAAATCAAATTAGAAATAAGTTATTGATTGCATCTGAAGCAGTAAGTTTTACATCCAATCCCATTAATGTTGTTAATAAATCAATCAGGCAATGCACTGGCAATTTAGTAATATCCCAGCAGTTGTGGTCTTGACCGGTCTTGAAACAAAATCCAGAGTCCTCTTAGTCTGAGACCAAGACAAGTCTGAGAAAAAATGTGATTGAGACAGAGACAAGACCAAGACCGTCAAAAAATGGCCTTAAGACCGGTCGCGGGTACTACAACACTACTACATGTTGTCATATGAATAAATAGTCAATATAGACTAATATACAGCAAGTTTCATTTTAGTGAAATACATTTCAGTTTAGTCACAGTTCACACCAAGGATAATAACTACATTTTTAATTATCATTCTAATTCTATGAGAATAGTGACATCCACACCACAGCCATTACAACACCGAATAACTACTTCTAGCTGATGAACGGTCAAAACATTAACATCCAATCAGAAATCACCTTTAACTCTTTCCCTGACAAACATGGAATTTTCCGTTATTTGTGAGAAAACGCTTCCCTGCCACACCGTGTTTTCACTGATATACGCTGGGGGGTGCTATTACGCATCTTCTGAATGAGTACAGAATCTCCTGATCAAAACACAGGCGAAGAAGATGCAAAAAAACAAGCGATCGTATTTATGCAGATGCATATGTAAAATAATACATGTGGTTTAATGTGATCATCAATATTAAACATCATCACCACATCACCACATCCAGGTGGTCAGAATGGGCAGCAACATCTCCTCATCACTGACTCTCAACACTGGAGCCCCTCAGGG
This sequence comes from Romanogobio albipinnatus, assembly GCA_023566225.1. NCBI lineage: Eukaryota > Metazoa > Chordata > Actinopteri > Cypriniformes > Gobionidae > Romanogobio > Romanogobio albipinnatus. The sequence continues at coordinate 30,276,357 of CM042259.1, read as the reverse complement.
CTGTGTTCTCAGGCCACTCCTGTACTCCTTGTACACACATGACTGTGTGGCAACCCACAGCTTCAATACCATCATCAAGTTTGCTGACGATACGACGGTGGTAGGTCTCATCACTGACAATGATGAAACGGCCTACAGAGAGGAGGTGCATACTCTGACACGGTGGTGTCAGGAGCACAACCTCTCCCTCAACGTCAGCAAGACCAAGGAGCTGGTGGTCGACTTCAGGAGGAATGAGAGAGAACACCGCCCCATCACCATCAATGGAGCACCGGTGGAGAGAGTCAGCAGCTTCAAGTTCCTCGGTGTCCACATCACAGAGGAACTCTCATGGTCCGTCCACACCGAGGCCGTTGTGAAGAAGGCTCATCAGCGCCTTTTCTTCCTGCGACGGCTGAGGAGGTTTGGAATGAACCGCCACATCCTCACACGCTTCTACAGCAGCACCATAGAGAGCCTGCTGACTGGCTGCATCACCACCTGGTACGGCAACAGTACCGCCCGCAGCCGCAAAGCCCTGCAAAGGGTAGTGCGCATGGCCAGCTGCATCATTGGAGGTGAGCTTCCCTCCCTCCAGGACATTTACGCCAGGCGGTGTGTGAAGAGAGCTCAGAGGATCATCAGAGACTCTAGCCACCCGAACCATGGGCTGCTCTCACTGCTGCCATCAGGCAGGCGGTACCGCAGCATCAGAACACGCACCAGCCGACTCCAGAACAGCTTCTTCCCACAAGCAATTAGACTACTTAACTCCTGATCCATCAGTATCATAACACACACTGGACAGAATATCACTCAGCACAACCCACTGTAGATACACACACATTATATACACATTTATTTATCATACAGTAGGGCTGTAACGATTTGACCAAAAATAAAAACCTCGATTAATTGAACATTTGACCTCGATTACGATTAATGAACGATTATTTTGCTTTTTTTTTTTGCCCTAAAGGTGGATTTTTTTTTTCTAATGAAAAAGTGCATTTCTTTGTGATTTTAAAATACTTGAAGGAAATGGTTCACTTTCAGCAGTTATTGTCTATGGAGCAGATTTCTGTTTGTTGTACATCAGATACAGATAAATTAGCACATAGGCCTACATTACATTTATCTGAATGCATTAATGAGAGAGTGATTGTGTGTGTGAATTACTCTTACTGTCTCTATTCATTATGAAGCTGTGGTTTGTACTTACTTCAAAGGTATTAAAATAACGGTTGAGTTTCTAAGCTACTTTAGTGACTTTACTTTAGTCACAGGACAGCGTTGATCCTGCGTTTCTGTGCTCCTCTGCGCGCGATCTTCACGTGATGTGCGAGCTTCTGTCTGACTGTTCGTTTGTCAATAAATCAGGCATTAGTTCAACATAATACACATCTGATGGTCGAAACTCGCTTTAATGTTCAAACTGACAGGGCTTAAACGACATACAAATGACAAGCTTTGCGAGAACGCAGGTGAAAGAGGTCTGCCTTCAGGGCGCGCGCGTTGTCGCGTTTAAACGCATTTACTTGACAAACTTTACGAGCAAGAAAGTGAAAGCGGCTTCGGGGCTTGCGCGCGCCGTCTCTCTCTCTGTGTGTGTGTGTGTGTGTGTGTCAGCGCGTAGGCTATAAGAACAGCAATTAACTGACCAGTATAAACTGTGTAAAAGTTACTATAGTGATTCTGGGTATCTATAAACACAGATAACCGCTCCTGCATCTCTGTGTGCCTGCAAACTGCACTTGATGTGACTGACGGGGCGGAGTCACGTGAAAACCGAAATAACCGACATGGGGAAAATACGTCGGTTAGAGGTTCTGAATGTCGGTTTCGGTTATTTTTCGATTAATCGTACAGCCCTATCATACAGCATCTATTGCACTTTGGATTTCAATTTGTGAATAATATTGTATACTATACATTGTATATTATTATTATTATTATTATTATTATTATTATTATTATTATTATTATAGCGTAATGTATATTGTTTAGTGTATGTTTAGTGTATATTGTTTAAAGTATATGTATATTGTAAGTATGTGTATATTGTTTAAAGCTGTGAGAACTACACTCACATTGTGTAAATTATTTATTGTTTATTGTAGTGTATACTGTGCTGTGAGTAATTGTGTGCGCATCAGATGTGTAATCTGTTGTTGCTTAAATGTTGTACATGTCATGTCATGACTACTATGTTTGCTCGGACTCCACCTAAGAATTTCACCTACTGTTGCACTTGTGCATATGGTAGAGTGACAATAAAGTGATTTGATTTGATTTGATTTTGATTTGATATAAATCAAAACTGCCTAATGTTACTAAATAAATTGCCGACATGAGCTATAGGACTGTGCAAGCTTTAGGGCTGTTGATGGACTACTCCATCTGTGTTTGATCATCGTTCTGAATCAATGTAGTTTTTGACAAAAACGTCTCGGGTTACGTATGTAACCCTCGTTCCCTGAAGGAGGGAACGGAGACGTACGTCGGAACTGATCGACGAATTGGGATCTGTCTTCAGAGACCAATCTACTTCGAGTGTATAGAAATGAGCCAATAAACATTGGCATGCGGTTCACGCACCTCCCCGCAGCGCGGGTATAAAACACGGAAGTGAACAACGCATACCGCTTTTACAACTGAGGAGCCGAGATGTGACTCTGGCCTGCAGCTGAAGCACAGCACCTGGCAACGGGACATACATCTCTGTTCTCTCCTTCAGGGAACGAGGGTTACATACATAACCGAGACGTTCCCTTTCAGTCGGTCACATTCGACGTACGTCGGAACTGACAGACGGATTGGGATCCCTACAAAAACGCTGGAAGGTGCTGGCCCTTCCAGCGCCCTGCTTAAGCTCACTGGGTGCTCCCAGTTGGAGCAGCAGACAGGGCTTAAGGCAGGGAGGTCTGACACTGCTGTTTCTGCAAGACCCACTCAGCGTGACTATTGGATAATGCTGGGAAAGCGTGCCCGTCTCGAGAGATGGTAAGCTGCGGAGCCACGTCCTCCGGAGGTGGAGAGGTGGAGAATACTCATACAGACTAACCTATCTGGGTAGTAACAACATATGGCAGTCTCTGGGGTGTTTCCAACCTGGTCCCAGGGGGGAAAGAACACACCCAGAGACGACAGAGCGGGCTCTGTCAAGGGAAAGACACGGGGCTAGCCGAGTAGGGTAGCTGGTACCGTGGAGAATACACATATGGGGTCACCGTGAGGGAACCGCTACATATGGACCCAGCCTAACACACATGTTCCACACGTCCGGTTGGGCCAGTAGGGCGCAACTAGCAAGACCTGCTCCTCATCCTCCCTGACCTTGCACAAAGTCTGTGCTAGAAGGCTCACTGGGGGAAACGCATATTTGCGTAGGTCCCGGGGCCAGCTGTGCGCCAGTGCATCTGTGCCGATGGTACCCCCGTTCAGGGAATAGTACCACTGGCAATGGGACGAGTCCGGAGTGGCAAACAGGTCCACCTGCGCGGCTCCGAAGTCCCATATCAGCTGGACAGACCGGGCTGGAGTCGCCACTCTCCCGGAAGTGGACACTGACGAGAGAGCTTGTCGGCTGTCTGGTTCAGCGCACCAGGGATGTGAATGGTACGAAGCGACCTCAGATGCTTCTGACTCCACAGGAGGAGGTGGCGGGCGAGTTGGAGCATGCGATGGGAGCGCAAACCACCCTGACAGTTGATGTACGCAACGGCCACAGTGCTGTCCATGCGGACCAGTACGTGTTTGTGCTGAAGCGGCTTCTTGAAGCGACTTAGCGCGAGACGTACTGCCATTAACTCCAGGCAATTGATATGCCAATGCAGCTGGGGCCCCGTCCACAGACCCGAGACTGCATGCCCGTTGTACGTGGGCATCCGTGAATACCACAACATGCCTGGACACCTTTCTTAAGGGCACTCTGGCCCGTAAGAATGAGGGGTCGGACCAAGGGTTGAAGGTTTGGCGACAGTACGGGGTAACTGGGACCCGATACTGGCCGCTCTGCCACGCCCACCTCGGGACTCGTCGTGTAGCCAGCATTGAAGCGGTCTCATATGAAGCAATCCGAGTGGCATTACCGCGGCTGCAGATGCCATATGCCCCAGGAGCCTCTGAAAGAATTTCAGTGGGACCGCCGTCCTCCTCTTGAATGTATTCAAGCAGTTCAACACTGACTGGACTCGTTCTTCTGTGAGGCGCGCAGTCTGGTTGACCGGATCCAGCTCCATATCAAGATAAGAGAACCTCTGTGTGGGACAGAGTTTGCTCTTCTCTCGGTTGACCCGAAGGCCCAACAGGCTGAGGTGGCTGAGCACCAGGTCCCTGTGTTCGTCACAACTGCTCTCGAGACTGGGCGAGTATAAGATAGTTGAGAATACGAACCCCGCCTTCTCGGAGTGGAACAATGGCTGCCTCCGCGACTTTCGTGAAGACGCGGGGCGACAGAGACAGCTCGAAGGCAAGACTTTGTACTGATATGCCTTCCCCTCGAACGCAAAGCGTAGAAACGGTCTGTGTCGAGGAAGGATAGAGACATGAAAGTACGCGTCCTTCAGGTCGATCGCTGCAAACCAATCTTGGGGACGGATGCATTCGAAGATGCGTTTCTGCATTAACATTTTGAACGGAAGTCTGTGCAGGGCCCTATTCAAAATGCGCAGATCCAAGATTGGCCGTAACCCACCCCCTCTCTTGGTTACAATGAACCCCGATGGACTGTAGAACCCCGACTTCATATCGGCTGGAGGAACCAGCTCGACCGCGTCCTTCGCCAGTAGGACATCGATCTCCACCCGTAATACATGGGCATCACTGCTCCGCACTGTGGTGAACAGGATGCCCTTGTATTTGGGGGGCGGACACAGGGAGACGCCCTCGGCGACAAGCAGATGGAGGCACTGCGGCCGACGACTGGGTGGAGATGTATATTGGCCGTTGGGGCAGGTTTATTTTTTTTTTTACCACCTCCATCTGCTTCTGGGCCACCAAGAACTGCTGGGTAAAGTTCTCGATGGCGTCGCCGAAGAGGCCAGCCTGACAGACAGGGGCGTTGAGGAACCAAACTTTCTCGGGCTCACGCATATCTGCCAGGTTTAGCCCCAGCTTCCTGGACCACTAGTGTGGACATCGCCTGACCCAGGGAGCATGCAGTGACTTCCGTCACCTGGAGAGTGAGGTCCATCACTGCACGCAGTTCCTGCATAACCCCTGGGTCGGGACTACCCTCGTGCATGCAGGACAGAGGGCAGTGAGAAAAACTGTCAACTCTGAATCTGATTCAGCATGAGCACACACACTATTATAATGGGAAACTCAGCATTATCATTTCCAGTGCATAACAGCCCTCTCTCCGATGCAGCAATTGACATCTGTCCTCTGCCAGAGCAAATGAAAATGCTAGGTCTCCCCTTTTTTTCAAAAAAGGACCAGCAATCCCATCTGTAAGCTACCAGCAGGCATGTGGGACAATGAGCGTGGCCGCCCGACTTGACAGCACATGGCGCGCTGAACACTCAAGCCCCTAAGAAAGAGGCACGGTGAACAACACGCCGATGTGGTCACCTGAACCACCCACGAACAAAGTCTCAGCATGCTTGTGATGCGATAGAGGAGTGGGGGCCCACAGGGAATGGTTACCCGGCGGGGAAGCCCCACTGTAATCCTCAGGTCACCAAGGCTTATTAGCCAAAGTAGCCCTTTTCTGGTGCACTGTTTCTATACAATCGAAGTAGATTGGTTTCTGAAGACAGATCCCAATTCGTCTGTCAGTTCCGACGTACGTCGAACGTGACCGACTGAAAGGTAACGTGATTTTCTCAGCTTTTTGTTCAAAATGTAGCTTTTTTTATGAAACTTACCCATATTTTGAGTGTTGATAACAAAGGAATGCATAAAGCTAGAATAACATGTAAATGAATAAAAAAGTATGTCACTTGGAACGTTTTAAATGACTGACTTTGACTTGACTGAATGAAAAATCTGTTTTTTTGCTCTATTTTCCCAACAAAAATAGATTCAAACAAAGCATGCTTTGGGGTCACGGAAAACGCGCGTCGGAAACGCGTGTTTTTTTAAATGGCAAATCACGCGTCGAGGACGCGCGCTTTGATAAAAAAAAAAACACGCGTCGGAAACGTGTGTTTTCTGTGACCCCAAAGCACACGTTTAAAACGCGCGTTTTTATGGTAAATCACGCGTCGAGGACGCGCGTTTTGCTGTCAAATCGGAGTGCAAACTTGTGTTTGAAGTATCCAAACAGACGAAAGAACGCGCTCTTTCCTTGGTGTTCTCAAAATTGCATACTCACTTTTTAGGGCACACCGCTTATATTGTTGACCATCTTTTTATTTACACTATTTACCACGATACACTATATGGATTTGCTGAGAGGACATTAATGTCCCTGAAAGTCTGCTCGATCTAAATGAAGGTGATGTTCATCAACTCCAACGCTTGGTGGATCCTCTGGATGTCTCCAGGGATGGCATGGGTGTTGACCTTCTTCAGATGACAATTATGTTCCTGCAGTCAGTGGTTCATCCATAGACTCTGTCACTCTGGCAATATTATAGTTTTGTGACAGTAGTTTTAACAGTAGTTTAAAGTTTTTTTGTTTTGGTATAAGCCATTGTAAGCTAGTTGGCCACTTTTGTTTCACTTTCTGTTTAGCTTGTGTTTGTGTGACGCTGAATGCACTGCACATTAGCATACTATTCAAATTAAATATGTCCCTGCCTGGATGCTATTTGTTATTTTGTCAAGTTGAACTCTGTCCTGTCAATTACCAGCAAATTAATACAATATATAAAACAAGTAGAACAATAAAAAAATGGGACCCACTTTATATTTGGTGGCCTTAACTATGTATTAACATTTTAATTCATATTTTGATACAATGCACTTATTGTGTACATACATGTTTATACATTTTACTTACATTTAAAAAATTAATCATGTAATTACATCTGTATTTAATTTCTGTAGTTACATTTATAATTACTCTGTTGACACTTCCCTTAACACCTAACCCTACCCTTAAACTTACCCACACCACCACACCTGTCCCTAACCCTACCATTAAACTTACCCACACCACCACACCTGTCCCTAACCCTACCCTTAAACTTACCCACACCACCACACCTGTCCCTAACTTTACCCTTAAACTTACCCATACCACCACACCTGTCCCTAACCCTACCCTTAAACTTACCCATACCACCACACCTGTCCCTAACCCTACCCTTAAACTTACCCACACCACCACACCTGTCCCTAACCCTACCCTTAAACTGACCCACACCACCACACCTGTCCCTAACCCTACTCTTAAACTTACCCACACCACCACACCTGTCCCTAACTTTACCCTTAAACTTACCCATACCACCACACCTGTCCCTAACCCTACCCTTAAACTTACCCATACCACCACACCTGTCCCTAACCCTACCCTTAAACTTACCCACACCACCACACCTGTCCCTAACTTTACCCTTAAACTTACCCATACCACCACACCTGTCCCTAACCCTACCCTTAAACTTACCCATACCACCACACCTGTCCCTAACCCTACCCTTAAACTTACCCACACCACCACACCTGTCCCTAACCCTACCCTTAAACTGACCCACACCACCACACCTGTCCCTAACCCTAACCTTAAACTTACCCACACCACCACACCTGTCCCTAACTCTACCCTTAAACTTACCCATACCACCACACCTGTCCATAACCCTACCCTTAAACTTACCCACACCACCACACCTGTCCCTAACCCTACCCTTAAATTGACCCACACCACCACACCTGTCCCTAACCCTACCCTTAAACTTACCCACACCACCACACCTGTCCCTAACTCTACCCTTAAACTTACCCATACCACCACACCTGTCCCTAACCCTACCCTTAAACTTACCCATACCACCACACCTGTCCCTAACTCTACCCTTAAACTTACCCATACCACCACACCTGTCCCTAACTTTACCCTTAAACTCACCCATACCACCACACCTGTCCCTAACCCTACCCTTAAACTTACCCACACCACCACACCTGTCCCTAACCCTACCCTTAAACTGACCCACACCACCACACCTGTCCCTAACCCTACCCTTAAACTTACCCACACCACCACACCTGTCCCTAACTCTACCCTTAAACTTACCCATACCACCACACCTGTCCCTAACCCTACCCTTAAACTTACCCATACCACCACACCTGTCCCTAACTTTACCCTTAAACTCACCCATACCACTACACCTGTCCCTAACCCTACCCTTAAACTTACCCACACCACCACACCTGTCCCTAACTTTACCCATATCAACCCCAATATCAACAAGTGTGCTGCAATACAATATGAACACAATAATTACACTGTACTCACTTTTTTAATGTAAGGACATAGTAGTTAAGGCCACATAATATAAAGCTATAAAGGCAAAAAATGAATTTCCTTTATATTCTTGTGGGTGTCCATCATATACTGTAATAGCCCTCATTGATTTACTGGGACTGGGCTCACTCACAATTTTGCATAAGAACACAGGCATGAGTAAAGAATGGTACAAAAACATCCTCTGAGAGCAAACAGTTTGGTGATAAGCAATGCCTTTTCCAGCATGATGGAGGACCTTGCCACAAGACAAAAGTGATAACTAAGTGGCTCGGGAACAAAAAACATAGACATTTTGGGGCCTTGGCCATGAAACTCCCCAGACTCCATTGAGAAGTTGTGGTCAATCCTCAAGAGGCGGATGGACAAACAAAAACCCACAAATTCTGACAAACTCCAAGCATTGATTATGCAAGAATGGGCTGCCATCAGTCAGGATGTGGCCCAGAAGTTGATTGACAGCATGCAGAAGTATGACCATTCACAAATTAGGGTCAACACTGCAAATATTGACTCTTTGCATAAACTTCATGTAATTGTCAATATAAGCCTTTGACACTTATGAAATGCTTGTAATTATACTTCCATATACCAAGTAACATCTGATAAAAAGATCTAAAAACACTGAAGCAGCAGACTTTGTGAAAATTAATATTTGTCTCATTCTCAAAACTTTTGGCCATGGCTGTACTTGACTATAATCTAAATAAAAAATGATTCAGCAGAAGAAGAAGGAAAAAAGGAGAAAAAACAAAACAAAACAAAAACACCAGACGATCTACTGCCAAATGTGTATGTGGTGGACATGCAAAAATCCTGTACTTGAGTAAAAGTACAAAATCCTACAAAAAAATTGTAAAGTTCAGTTGTAAAGATAACAATAGCTGAAACTTTGTATTTTACACATATCCTGCTACATCATCTGTGACTGCCTGTGCTCTGCTTACCTGACTCGAACGCAGCATTATAGTTGCAGCGATTAAAATGGCTGCTGTCCGAAGTACTGAAATAAAAAAAAAACGGGGAACTTTACCAAAAACCGATCCTTCTGTGACGTTCAGCTAACGATTATGTTTGCCCTAAACGTCGGCATTGTTTGTCACCGCTGTGAAATTAAAACACTGTTTGAGCCTGGTTTCTCCCAAGGTTTATTTTTATCCATTAGGTCACCTGATGGGGTTTTGGTTTCCTTGCCACTGTTGCCTCTGGCTTGGCTTGCTCAGTTGGGGACACTACATGTTCAACTAAATATCCAAATAAATCTAATTAATAAACTAAATTAACCATATGAACTAAATTACTGATCTAATTACTGATCTAAAGCCCACAATGTCACTGTATGATAATTGAAATGAACTGATGACATCAGCGTATTTTTTCCTTTTTTTTCCCAGAATGGCTATACAGCTGAATAAAATGATGCTGCATTATTTTCCTGTTTAACACTGCAAAGCTGCTTTGAAACAATCTGCATTGTTAAAAGCGCTATATAAATAAAGTTGACTTGACTTGACTTGACTTAAAACATTGATACAGCCTAACGTAGCCAATAGCCATCCATTAACAGCAAGCAAGCTAGTTTAAGGTCGGAAATGGCACCAAAATTATAAAAGTTAAGCAATATCATACGAGCAAGAGTGCTATTTTCTAGAGTAGCCTAGACTTTTAGCACGATTGCAAAATGCGATATTAATTTTATACAACAGTTCAATAAACAATAATCTTGACCATTTTATAGACAATGTTATTTTTATTTTATTTTTTTACCGTTTTTGCAATATTTTTCCAACAAAAATAGATTCAAACAAAGCAGAAGAGTTGCATCTCTCAGCAATGTTTCGTTCTCGAATAATTCACCGTTTTTGAACAGTCGGTTTGAACGGATTAGTTGAATGATTCTAGATTCTATAAAACTATAGGCTACTGGCAGTTATAGTTTCATAAGCCTGTGATAATTACATTGTTCCCAACATTTCATGTTTCTGTATTTAAAAATTTAATATTTAGAACATAAATCTAAAAATGATAGGCCTATTAGGCCTACATTATTTAGGCAATTGTAATTACAGTGTAAGTGGATTTTGTTGCTACTGATTTCATTTAATTCTTATAAAATCCATATAGTGTATCGTGGTAAATAGTGTAAATAAAAAGATGGTCAACAATATAAGCGGTGTGCCCTAAAAAGTGAGTATGCAATTTTGAGAACACCAAGAAAACGTGAGTTTTTAACGTGCGCTTTGGGGTCACAGAAAACACGCGTTTCCGACGCATGTTTTTTTTTTATCAAAGCGCGTCCTCGATGCGTGATTTGCCATTTAAAAAAACACGCGTTTCCGACGCGCGTTTTCCATGACCCCAAAGCGCGTGCTTTGTTTGAATCTATTTTTGTTGGAAAAATAGAGCAAAACTGTAAAAAAAAAAAAAAAAAAAAAAAAGACAACTTATTGTTTATTGAACTGTTGTATAACATTAATATCGCATTTTGCAATCGTGCTGATAGCCTACTCTGGAAAATAGCACTCAGTCTTGCGAGTATTTCCTGTTTAATTACTTTCAAACAAATGTTTATTTTTTTGTTCGTTATTAGCCTATTTTTAATGAAAGTACAACAACAATAAAATAGGAGACCGGGGATGGTTGTAACACGGGTCAGTTGTAGCAACTCCAATCTCTCTAATCAGGAACTAGTTACAAATCATCTGATTCACTTCGCACATGCTGAGTTTAGTCCTTATTCCACATTTGAAAAAGTAGAGCTCTGTGGCAGACATAGCAGATGCTAGTGTGAAAAAAACATTTTTGAGGTAAGAAAGTTACTTTTTTTACTTTGTTTATTTTTGTTATGGGAATTTCTGCTTTGTAGTTAAACTCATCAAATGTAAATTATGTTTATTGTGTGTCTGTGTAGATATTTTTCATGCAAATTGTTAGTGCTAATGTTTTAGCTGTTAGCTGTAAGGTGAGCTAGTTCATGGCTACATGACTCTGGGTTAGTTGTAACAACAAGACTCGGGGTTAGTTGTAACAATAATTAAATGTTACAACCTAGCCCAAGAACATTTTTGTTGAATTTATTTATTTTTTATTTGAATTTCAGGGGCGAGGTAAGTAGGGTAAAGAGTAGAAATAGGGATAAAATAGACACACACAGACACACACACACGTTCAAGTGGTCAATTTCAATATTTTACTATGGCCAATACTATGAGTGACAGTAACAAACGTGCTTACACACAATGTTTGTGTTCAAGTTCAATTTATTATGGTCAATTACTATGACTGAGATGACTGACAGTTATATTGTCAGTCAGTGTTGAATAAAAAGCTTTCAAAATATTTTTTTTGTCATAATCCTTATTTCATTGTGTTACATATCACCCCGGTGGATATCATAATGTTACATCTCACCCCAGGGTATGTTACAACTAACCCAGACTATGGGGTGAATTGTAACATTTCACTTCTCGTGTTTAAAACTAAACCATGCATTTTCTGTTTGTGTTGAGAAGATAATAGCTATGTAATTTAATAGCAGACACTTGTAACTAGTTTAAATCACATTTTGAACACACTGGCTTAAAAGTACTCTAAGATATAGACAGAAAGGTAAAAAATGTTACAACCATCCCCGGTCTCCCCTACAATAAAAAAAACTTGCGTAGGGTATATTAAACTTTTGTAAAAAAAAAAAAAAAAAAAAAAAAAAACGAATAACACGGATGACATAAAATAACTATTGGCTACCCGAATTATAACAAATAACATGTATTTGTAAATTCCCCTTTAAAACGGGGAACCCTCCGTTTGTGGTTTGTAATTTTTTTTTATTAATAAAAGTGGTTTTGCTCTTGTGCCTCTGCTATCATCCTGTCAATCATCTCGCTCGCGGCTATGATTACAGTTACAGTAAAATTTAAATTCACCATCGTTTCCCAGCCTCAGTCGATCTGCATGACAGTATTTGCCATGACCAATCCTTGTCCAAATATGAGCTTATTGTAAAGAAAAGTAATGACTGCTGCGTATTTACACTTGACTGAACATTGGTCTGTTACACCTGCTCTGCGCTGTTTAGTGCAGCTTCACCACACAGATTTAACTCCACCCATCTAAATAAAACAGGCTGGGTGCTGATTAATATTTCATATTCATGATATACGTTTTTCTGTGAAGCGTTAAGTTGCACAGAAGAAAGCCCAATCTAGGACCTGCCCTGTACAGTTTAAGAAGCGGTGCTATGGAGGAATATTATTGTGTTGAACATGCTCAGATTTACTTGACCGTTATATGAGTTAAGCAATATCATACGAGCAAGAGTGCTGTTTTCCAGAGTAGGCTATCAGCATGATTGCAAAATGCGATATTCATTTTATACAACAGTTCAATAAACAATAAGTCTTTACCATTTTTATAGTCAACGTTTTTGCCCTAACAGTTTTTGCCCTATTTTTCCAACAAAAATAGATTCAAACAAAGCAGAAGAGTTGCATCTCTCAGCAATGTTTCGTTCTCGAATAATTCACCGTTTTTGAACAGTCGGCTAACGGTAATTTGTTGAATGATTCTAGAATCCATTACGCCGCCAACTATACTGGCAGTTTTACAGTTTCATAGGCCTGTAATAATTACATTTCCCCCAACATTTCGTATTTCTATATTTAAAATTTTATATTTAGAACATAAATCTAAAAATCTCATTACATTATTTAGGCAATTGTAATTACAGTGTAAGTGGATTTTGTTGATACTGATTTAATTCTTATAATGGCCATATCGTGGTAAATAGTGTGTAATTACTTAAAAAGATGGTAAAAAATATGTAACTAACTTTATAAGAGGTGTGCCCTAAAAAGTGAGTATGCAATTTTGAGAACACCAAGGAAAGAGCACGTTATTTTGTCTGTTTAGATACAAACACAAGTTTGCACTGCCTGTTTGGTTTACCTGTTTACACGTCAAAAGCGTGCGATTTGACAGCAAAACGCGCGTCCTCGACGCGTGATTAACCATAAAAACGCGCGTTTTTAACGTGCGCTTTTGGGTCACAGAAAAGGCGCGTCGGAAACGCGTTTTTTTTTAAATAGCAAATCACGCGTCAAGGACGCGCGCTTTGATATAAAAACGCGCATCGGAAACGCGCGTTTTCTGTGACCCCAAAGCGCACGTTAAAAATGCGCGTTTTTATGGTAAATCACGCGTCGAGGACGCGCGTTTTGCTGTCAAATCGCACGCTTTTGACGTGTCAGTGTGCAATCTAAATTGAGTTGAGTTTTTGCTTGAAACAAACTAAATTATCTAATTAATGGATTAGAAAAATAATCTTCCAAAATCTTCCTTAATGATTCCAAACAGAAACATTATTTTGCTTACCCCATTGGCAGATATATTTGCTTGTTTTAAACAAAAACTCACTTCAATTTTATTTTATTTTCCAGAAAACAAGAAAAAATATCTAATGTCATTTAACTTAACAGGACAAAAATACTAAATGACAGCATTTTTTGCAGTGCACACAAGGCAAAAAGTAATATATATATATATATATATATATATATATATATATATATATATATATATATATATATATATTTCTATATCTAGAATGAGTCTATAGACATATAAATACAAATGCACAAAACTGCAAGTTTATGACAAAAAATAGTCTGCAATTTGGCCTTTATTACTCATTTAATACATGTCTACATTACAAATTAAATAAAACTAGATATTAACCTACATTTCTGACAAATTACCACGGTTACAGGCATGGGCGTAGATTACGCGGGGGACGGGGGGGACGTGTCCCCCGCACCTTTAATATAACGTAAATTCGTCCCCCGCACTTTACCGAGTCTCACCGGTCCAAGTCGACCCGCTCCGTGGGGGATTCGAACCGGCGTCTAGTCGTACCGCTCTTACTGGCCTACGTCTGTTACACGGGCAAGTTTGATTACGTAGAAGCCAATGTGAATAAATCTACATGACCTGTCATTTTATTCGTATCCAAAAACAAGGCGCTCTGAACACCATGGAGTGCTAACACTCTCGTGCAACACTCCAATTCAGGTGTTACCACAGTAAATCCATGATAAATTCGAAATGCGAATTGTTTGAAAATGATTTTGAATCGGCTCAGCTGATTTGCACGTTAGTGTTGTTTATTAAGTCAGCGCTGTTTAACTGGATTTAAATTAAATCAGATCACAGAGAGATTCGCAGCTCGTACCGGAGACCTCAGTGCTGAACTCGAACACTTCTCACGGGCTTCGGAAGGCTGTTTAGTGGTCATGTGATCGAGACACTCAGCAAGTAAACACATTTGTTCAGAGTCAGAGCTCGCGAGTGGCGCAGAGCACAAGCAGCGCTGTTTCGTTCCGCTTTGGGCGCTGTTTCCCTGGCCTAAAATCTAGTACTGCCACCTTGCGGTGACATCGCGAAACTACATGATTTGTAAATGATCCGTGGCGGGCCACATGTAATACATTTTAATAGACGTGCTGCGGGCCGTTTGAAATTCATCCCCGGGCCGCATTTGGCCCGCGGGCCGGACTTTGGACACCCCTGCACTAGGCCTATACTTCCACTAAATCTATGTTGTTTACCCAGCTAAAATTATATCACTTCAGAAATGTAAAAAGTGTCCATTAAATAGTTGTAACTATGATTCTAAATTCAAAATTGCTTCATGTGTGGCTTTGGATGAAAGATAAATCACTTGTTCATATCAGTAAGCAAGAGTTGGTGTGTAAGCTTTTTGTTATCATTCTTTGTCAGTTTTGAGTGGTTAATATATTTTCCATTAAATAAAGAATAAAAGGGTTTTAGCACTTTACCCCATTGAAAGGTTGCAGTTACAGTTACAGTACAAAGCATGAATGATCATACCCCTTTTTTATTTATAATAATAATAAGAAAAAATAGTTTAAAAAAGTAAAAAAATATATTTAAAAAATTTAAACTGTTTTCGGCAGGCAGGCCCTGCGGCATGGCAAAGCGACGCAGCATCTCGTTCACTGTTCTCAGGGAACAATGGTTACATTCGTAACCTGAGACGTTTCACTTTTTGAATGGAATTAGTGAAATAAACCAACTTTTTGATGATATTATAATTATATGACCGGCACCTGTACACTGTAAAAAATGTAAGGCCTCTCCAATTCAAAATTTTCTAGTGAGCGATCACATCTAATTGAAATTTTTCAATTGGCCAAATTGAATTTCTGTGAATTTAATTTTATCCATTGTGGCAACAGTCTGTTTTACATGGGCTCAATTAGAAATAATATGTTGAGCCAATGGAAAATTTTTATTTACCAACACTGTAAAAAATGTCAGGCCTCTCCAATTTAAATTTTCTAGTGACCGATCACATCTAAATTTTTCAGTTGGTCAAATTTAATTTCTGTGAATTGATCAAATTTAATTCACAGAAATTCAATTTGGCCAACTAAAAAATTTTGATGTGATCGGTCACTAGAACATTTTGAATTGGAGAAATGTTTTACAGCGAAACAGATTGGTCCAATTAAATGTTTTAAATTGTAGTCACAATTGTTTATTTCTCACTGCCCAAAATACAAAAATGACTAAAAACATAGCCTTAAATATATTAAGCATAATACAGAACACAGACAACAGGGTTGACATTTTATCACATTACTTTATTAACAAGTAAATTCCAACACAGGATATTTGGTGAAAATACCTTATTTTCAATAAGGAAAAACTCTGAATACATTCAATAAGTCTTCTGCATAACAGGATGTCTTAATGTGGTGAAGAAAAAGCGGCACTGCATAGGCTAAAAACCTGCAAATAAAAATAACATTAATTACAAAGTTCTCCTGCATCACATCAAATAACAGAACAGAAGTTACTTCATTATATAATGAGGAGGAGACGAATGAATGGACGAATAAGAAAATCACGAGTTGACGTGTTTGATATTAAAAGGCCTCCAAATGCAATCTAACGGCACCGGGTCGCATGGAACACATATCACACAATTGACTTAATTTACTTATTACCTATTGTTTTAAACATATAAGACATGAGGAAAATAAAACTATTGGCTACCATTAGAGTAAATGAGGTAAACGAGAACACACACGTGAAACCAATGAATGCATGAACTCGTGATTCTACAAAATGTCTTTTAAACTTCATACCGGTCATGAAGCAAAACTCTGGAGAATAATTTCAGTGCGAAGTACTCACCAACATCTTTGTGTGATGAATATCTCTATTCTCTTGGGAATGCCTGTTTCGGTCTTCAGCACCTGCTGGTTCTGCTCCGCTCACGCTGCCACTCCGCATTTGAAATCTCCACACGAACGGTTTTCTTTAAGCGCATTTTGCGCATGCATATACCGTTTTTCGGATGTAGGACTTGTTCAGCCAACATGGATTTTTCACTTCGACTTCATAGATTGACTGAGCACAATTAAATATGTTCGATGAAAATACAATTTTAATTTTGAGTGAAGACCTTAAGCTATGATTAGTACAATGCATCTTTTTGCATGGGGATAATTATTTGGAAATCATTTATTGGGCCAATATGTAATGATCAATTTTCACAATTTTTCCCAAACATTTTATTTTTACAGTGTACTCTCTTGAGTAAGCACTTATATAGAATAAGTAATTACTTCACGGCAGCTAAAAAAATATGTTCTATATACTATGAATGTGTGTAGTATGAATGCAATCTGATTCTGGACGTACTAGATTCGCCATGTTGTCATTATCATGTGACCTACCAGCATCAGTTATGCCTCCCGTAGCCTCATTGGATACAGTGTCCATCCTATGCACACTTCAGAATCTCACCGGAAATAGTATGTCACCCGGGTACTTTTTGCCTACTCTTTTATGAGTACTGTGAATTTGGACATACAGTCAAACCAAAATGTATTCAGACACCTTCAACATTTTTTCACATTATCACAGTTTATTCGCTAGTTTGGACACATCAGAACAAATTCATCTTGATAATATCAGATAACTTTAATAGAAAGGTATGTAATGCATTACAATCAACCAATCAGCTGTTACATTTAAGTACACAAGATAATACCAATTTAGGTCAATCAATTACCAAGCAATGCTTAATTTTGTTCAGTCTGTGGTGTAAAAGGTCACATTAGCAATTAAAGAAAAAACACTTGGTCAGGACAAAGTGTCTGAATAATTTTGGTCCCAAATTGTTATACATTTTACTGGTAGTCCACAGTATGAAGAATTTGTGATTATAATATGTCACAGTTTACTTTGTGTGGCTATCCTCACTTACATAACCCCTTTGTAAAGCATTATATCTAGTGGCTGAAAATCTTTAGGTTTGACTGTACTTGTTTTGTTTTTGCCTTAAGGGAAGTATGCGATTTAGGATTCAGCCTATGTCTCTTGGACATGGTGACAACACACTACTAACGCAACACAACCAGGCCTCGCCCCTTTTATTTTGCATATCTCTCAGGCAAGAATTATTTAAA
Organism: Romanogobio albipinnatus; assembly: GCA_023566225.1. NCBI lineage: Eukaryota > Metazoa > Chordata > Actinopteri > Cypriniformes > Gobionidae > Romanogobio > Romanogobio albipinnatus. Next base: position 30,258,453 of record CM042259.1, on the reverse strand, counting down.
TCAGGAATATTGTAACGTAAACGTTCCCAGAAGCAAACTTAAGATTTCAATCAAGGCATTACAGGGAGTTCAGAAAGTGTGCTTATTGATATAAAGAATAATCTCCTTTGGAGTGGAATTTGCAATTTGCAATCATGCTCAAACAACAACATTACATACTAAAGTTAGTTAAAAATGTAAAAAAGGTATTTTTTAAATAAATGTGACCGTTTTGTAGTAACAATGTGGCCAGTAGTTCATTTTCAATAAGAGTAGCTGATTTCCATATACTCTATAAAGTTTACGAATGGAAATGAAGACTGTGCATACAGTAAACTCTTTCTTGTAAGATGCTATAGCCATGATGGATGTTCATGTTACTGCAAGCGATTTCACAGTTCTATATGATTTATATCTGCCCACATAGAGCGATATAATAAAAAATGTTTGAAAAGCTGTCAAAAATTGCAGACACTGAGTTTGATTCATGCATTGATAATCGCTCATCTTGTTCATGATATGATGTATTATGCACAGCTGCACAAAAAAATCCCCTGCAGAATGTTCGTTTTTAGCAGCAAGAAAACTGATTCCTTGTCAAATTTGAAAAATCTTATTTTACTGCAAATACATCCAATTTGTGATAAGATTTACAGCTACTAGTGACCAACCTTTGGTGATAAAACTGCCGTCATTGTAAAAGCTGCTTTAGTTTTTGTTCTTTCTTTCTTGGAGAGAAGTGAGATACAAAAAAGCAACTGTTAAGCAAGAGGGGGCAGAAGAGGCAGAGTCAGAGTGCAAGGAACAGGAGGAAGACAGAGACCTTAGTTTGACGAGTGTAATTCTTTTTCATTAAGCATGTTCATATGGAGACTGGGAGAGAGGCGCCATTGATCCTGCTGTAATGTCTATTCATTAACTTCACAGAGCTGAACACTGCTAATCAGGACAGAGCTCTGTGTAGCCTTCATCTATCACTCAGTGTTTACACACACACACATACACACTCATGCACACAAATAGAACAGTGTGAATTGATGTTTGTGATGAAAATGAGCTAAAACCAGGGTCAAACAACAAATAAAAAACACCTGATTTAAAAATTACACACTGTTAGGGTTGGGTGATATATACACTGAATATTTACGAAATATTTGACTTGAGTTTGGTGATATTAAACTGAGCAGCATTGTGAATATCGTAATGGTCTTAATGTGATTTTTATTTGCCCATTAAGTTTTCTAAAGACTGCGCCGTGAGCGAGTTTCATACCCCCTCCTTGTGTCGTGACTATGAGAGCATTAAAACACATTTTAATAGATTCTCCATTTAAACTTCACCAGATAAATAGAGTTGGGACATTTAATTCATTTCCACAAGTTATTTTGTACAGGTTTGAATCGGTTTTATTTTCATTTAAATTATAAAAAAAAAAATAATAATAATAATATATATATATATATATATATATATATAATATTTTATATATAATTTATATATTTATTATTTATTATTTTCATTATATTGTATTACTTATAGTGATTTATTATTTTATAATAATCCTTTCGATTTAATGAAAACCAAAAAAAAAGTTATATTGTAAAATGAATGACCTACATATATTTTTTTAAGCTATATCCACCAGCTTTTTTCTGTTTTTGATCCAATTTTAAAAAGCAAGGATACTTTGACTTGCTGACAATTGATTCAAAACACAAACTGCACATAAAAGCACAAATGCTTTTCCTACAGTTTTTTTCTTCTTCTCCTTCTTGTGTGTCATGGTGGGCTGTTTCAGACCGTTGCCGAGTCTTGTATTAGCTGGAGGTTTCTGGACCGTTGAGATAGCCACTTATCCCCCCCGAATCCTCTGCGTCTCAGGGCAATCCCACCCCACGCCACATGCCAACATCAAAGCCTTGCACACCAATGCAACATGCCAAACACAGCCCCCATATCGACTGGTCTACCTATTTCTCTTCTCTAAAATATTTTGAGGGAGTGGATGAATTTGTTGTTTGTTCTTATAGCTGTAGGGAAGTACAGGAGAGTTAGGGTTCTTGGGAAAAAGCCGCCCTGATTACAGTCCAAAAATTCAGCCTGACTGCTGCATGGATGCGCAGCTTGAAGCTCAATTGTGCTCAAACATATATTACTTTGTATTCTCTATGAATAGACTCTTGGGCAGGAGAAACTATAAACATTTGTAAAAAAAAATACCATGCACTTCACCTTTCTTTCACCCTTTTTAAAGGCCACAGAGTATTCTGGACTGAACCTGATGGTCTTCTTTGTCTCACACTGATTGTTTTGCTTGTCTGAGTTGGGGAATGTGGCATTTAGAAGGAGGAATTGTATGCTACTGCACCAAGCAAGGAATGAATGTCTGTCCGTTCAACTGGGTGAAAAAGCAGATATGCCAAGGGGAATCGTGAAAAGTTTGAAAAATGAAGCAGGGAATGTAAAGGTAAATGTCACTGTAGTACATCAAGAGAGGACAGTGACAACAGTGTCTTGAGAAAGGAGAGAATGTGGGAAAGTAAGATGACAAGGAGGTAAACAGGCATATTTTCAAGCCTTAAAGTGATTGATAATGAATTATCCTCATGTTTTAATGGTAAATTATGTCATTTTCCTGCCACTCAGAACTGCAAAAATATATATATTTTTTTCCCCCAACACATTTCCCAAACACTTCGTTCTTCAACCGTTGGTCGGACAATCAGATAGCCCTGCTCTAAATTCACACCACTAGTTGAGTCAATATTGCTGTTGTCAATATTGCTGATACTCAAAAGCGCCAAAGGGGCAGTGTTTACATTTTATCAACTGGCTTATTTATAGTTTCCTTTCGAAAGGGAACTCGCGCTGTGTCAGCTGCCTCCAGCGTGACAGGTGCCTGAAATCACAATCAAAAAACGTCAATCCTATTGACCGGTGACAGCCTATGATGTCATCAAGGTGCGACCAGGAAGTATAAAAGGGCGCCTTGCCATCATGACAGCATCTTATCCTCTTCAGTGACTGTTTTTGCCTGTATCTGAAGTGAAGCGTCTAGAAAGCTACGATGAAGTGTGCCCAAAGACAATGCCACTTCCGCAGATGTGTGGAGCCGTGTACCAGGTATCTTACGTCTGAAGATACACACACACTCTGTGTTTACTGTCTGGGTGAGGAGCATGCACGGGAACTTCTCGGGGGAGCTTCCTGTGCAAACTGTGAGCGTCTTCCCATGAGGACGCTCCGCTCTCGTCTGGCCCTCTTCTCGACGGGAGAGGGTTCAGCGTCTGGGAACGGCCCCGCTCGAGCTGAGGCTGAGCGGCGTCTTAAGTCCTGGGGTTCCCAGATGGATCTGGCTCGTCGCCTGGGGACTGGTGTGGTGCTTGAGGATGATGATCCAGATCGCGAGGGGCAGACCTCGGAGGAGGAGCGGGATCTGGGCTCCTCCTCCTCGTCTGCTGCTCTTCCAAATGAGCAAAGAATGGTCGAGGAGGCTGATGAATCAGCTGAGGCTGAAGCCTCTCAGCCATCCTGTCCCATGTACGGGGAGCTGTTGGAAATCATGGAACGTGCTGTGGGTAGACTGCAGCTGCCGTGGCAGCGCATGAGGAGAGAGGCCGTTCATCCGAAAAGGTTGGACGACCGGTTTCTCTCCGCCCATGATCGCCCAGCTCCCGGGAGTCTTCCATTTCTTCCGGATCTCCACCAGCAGATCTCAAAATGATGGAAGAAACCTTATTCAGCCTGCATCCATCGACATCAGAGGGCTAATTTCGCTGATGTCGAGGGATTATCCGAGGCTGGGTATGTGTCGGTGCCGCCTGTGGACGAGACGTTTGCGAACTATCTCGCTTCCGGGCGGCCATCGACACTAAGGGCTCCCACCCTGCCGACAAAACCTCTCAGAACGACTTCGCGTCTGAACGGCAGGGCGTACATGTCGGCGGGTCACGCCGGGGCGGCTTTGCACACCATGGCGGTGTTGCAAGCTTACCAGGCGGACCTGCTGAGGGACCTCGATCAGGGGGAGGGATTAACCCCTGATGCGGTGGCCGAGTTGCGCCGGACCACAGATTTTGCTCTCTGGGCTACCAAGCAAACAGCATTCGCCATCGGTCGTTCGATGGCAGCGATGGTGGCCACGGAGAGACATCTGTGGTTGAACCTGGTGGACATCGGGGAGAAAGGATTTCTCTTTCTCCTTGATGCCTTGATTTCGCCCTCTGAACTTTTTGGCACCTCCGTTGAGGCGGTGGTATGAAAGTTCAGGGAGGCGAAGGCGCGCTCGGTGGCGTTTAGAACGTGCATTCCGCTGAGGTCCGGGACCACGCCCAGGCAGTCGGGTGTCCCTGGCCTGTCCCAGTCTGAGGACTGGAGGCAGGATCAGTGACCCAGCATCGCCTCTCGAGCGCCCCCTCCGCCGAAAAGGACTGGGGCGCAGGGAAGGTGGGACACCCGCAACAAGAGGAGGAAGGAAGCCGGGGCTGGTAACCGAAACCAGCGCAGGCAGCGGATAAGGAGCGCTGCCTTTCTCCCTTCCTCCTGTATTTCCCCTGGGCGCTTTACATCAGGCCGGTAGGCCTATGATGAGCAGAAAATGTAAGATTCTGACGGCCCGCCTGGTTTGTTTGGTGAAAGCGCCCCCCTCAGGACGGTGGTTGTATACTAGCTTGATGGCTGGGTTTGAAGCGCCGCGAGGAGCGAGTGGTGAGTCCCCCTCATGAAGGGTAAAACATTTTCAAAACTATGTTTTTCAGGACTCTGTATCTTTGCTCTCCTGAGAGGTTCTTTGGGGAATTTTGGGACATCGTTGGACTTTGCAGGGCCTGCAGCTCCCCGTGAGTAAGCTAAGAACGATCTTCTTTGCAACATTATATGTCAGTGAGTGCCTCACTGTAGCTAGTAGAGATTTGCCGCCTCTCCGTGTTATCTCTCCCACTAATGTGGGTAGCTGAATTTGCGCTCTTGCCCGAGGGCTTGTAGTGTCGGGGGCGAGCTGTGTTTTCCTAGCTTAAAGTGTGAAGTAGCTGACGACCGGGTATGCATTCATGCATGAGCTGTAGTGAAATCTGCGCCCAGCTCTGCGGGGCTTTGGGAAGGTTTTTTTTTCGGGGCCTCACTGTTTTATAAGGGGTGATAATATTTATTTCCCGAGCCCTGAGTAGATCTAGTGCAGACTTAGCGTCGCACCACTTGGCCTAGGCTTCGTTAAGGATGGAGGGCGTTCCCTTTTAAGAAAGGTTTGTTCGCCCCTGGCCTGTCTTTTAAGTATAAAAACAGGGTTTTGTTTCTGCATCCTTGATTCAAGCCTCCTCTTATTACAGAGTCGTCCGGCCAAGGCCCGCCCCCTTCTCTGCGTTCTGGGGTTATTGAGTAATGCAGTCTAGGTGTTGCAGCAGGGATAGCGACTTTGCCAGTGGTCGTGGGGCGGGCTTAAGCTTCTTTCGCTTGTTTGCGATTAGACTTTATTTGCTGTTCCCGCCTTTCAGAGCTTGTGTGGCCGCCACCTTCTGGCGGCCCCCGGCCTCATCCTGGAGGATGGCATGGCCGGTGGGTTGCATACTTGTATGATATTTTCACCCTTGCTCTATGTCTTCTGCTCCACCTTCTTTAGGGCTTGGGTTGAGCTGAACATCGAACAACCCTCTGTTTGCCGGTTTTGGTCAGATGCTCCCCTGAGGCCCGAGCATTGCCAATGGCTGACTCCCTTGCATGTACGGCAGGCCGCTGTATGAAAGAGTAAGACAGCCGCCCCAAAGCAGGTGATGTAAGTTGTACTCCCCTCGCTTTAGAGGGTTTGTTAAGCATTTGTTTGCTGAGTGCACTGCTGTTGGCAATGTGATTAGGTCCATGTCTGTAGGCACTGCCCGAGAGACTGCGCCGTCATGGAGGCCATCTAGCCTCTGGGATGGAGCCAGCCGCAGGTGCGGGCATATGAAGGCCAGCTGGCTGTGAGTAGCCAGCTTGGGCGGTCTGGGCAGCAGACTCCAGGACAGGTAGTAGGCATCAACAGGCCTCCTTGCAAGAGAGTCTCGATGTTGTGGCCCATAAGTGGGCCCCAGAGGATTTTCTCCATCAACGTCGACTTCAGCAGAAACCTCGTCAACTAGTAGGCCCTCTTTGGCCTCCTTGGGGATGAGTGCCCAGGTGATAACTGGATGTCCAGGTCTTCGTCAGCAGCAGACAGCTACCGTCAGCCCGGGCGCAGCAGCCAGCCTTCCTTCAATTGCGGCAGGGTCCATAGAACCTGCAGGCCTCCTATTTGGAGGTAGGCCCTGCCAGGCCTCCCTGAGGGGTAGGCTCCCGGCTTTTGGGTTACCTTGGCTCAGGTGGTAGGCCCCATCAGGCCTCCCTGAGAGCCTGCTATGAGTAGCAGGCTTTATCCGGTCTCCCCGAGGGGGTATTACTGGGCATAAGTCTCTCGACGGCTGGCACGAGCTGCTAGTAGGTGGTAGGCGCTACCAGGCCTCCCCAAGAGCCTGCTGTGGGGTAAGCAGGCTCACTGGACCTCCCCTTTGGGGACGAGTTCCCGGTTCCCAGTCGCTGTGGCGGTGAGCATGAAGTGCTATGAGTAGCACGTTCTGCTATCAGGTGGTAGGCACTGGGCCTCCCTGAGATCGTTCCCCGGTCCCCAGTTTCGGTAACGGATCGTGGCATGGGTTGCTAACAGGTAGCAAGCTGCACGGGGCTTCCCTGTGGGGTTCGTTATGGAGTAGTAGGCCTCACGTGGCCTCCTCTGAGGGCACGTTCCTGTTTCGCGGTTTCTGGACGAGTCCAGTCACTGAGCGGAAGGCTGTGATGGAGGAATGCCCGATGTCTGGCAGGTGGTAGGCCTCGCTAGGCCTCCCTGATGGAGTGAGTCCCTGTTCTTCCCAGCTACCTCGAGGGCTAGCTCGACTGCTATCAGGTGTTAGGCCTGTCTGGCCTCCCTGAGGGCGAGCTCCACTGTTTGGACACGCGAGCAGTCTGCACAGGTTACCAGGTGGTAACCCTAGGCGGGAACACACAACTGGCCTTACGCTGACAGCTAGTGGTCACCATCAGGCTCCGGGTTTTTAGCCGTTTGCAAGACCTGAAGGCGGTGTTCATGCCCTAGCATGACGAGACGACGCTGCTGCTATGCGGTCCCTGCAGGAAGGGACTTTCATAGATTGCCTACAGCATGGCTACCTACCAGGCAGGCTTATGAGCTCCTCTCAAGTGAGAGTTTGCTGTGAGCTTACGGCCATCTGGCGCTGATCCATTGGTTGTAGGCCCCTCGGGGCCTCCCTTGTACAATCAGCATTCCCACGTTCCCTTAAAGGAACCCCTTCTGTTGAATGGGCTGGTTCAAGGCCTTCGAGCAGCCAGGGTAGGACCTCATGGTATGCGAAGGTTCCTTCTCAGGCTATAGCTTGGGCTTTGACCGTAGGGAGCGCTGTCACTGACAGCCTAAAGTGACCAGAGGGGGAGTGGTTCAGGCATTTCATTTGAATTTGCTTGTCCTGACAGTTGTCACTGCCCGGTGGGCATGCACTCCCTTCGGCATGGCGGCGTGGGTATATCATTCCCCGTAGCGTCAGCTGACGCAGCGCGAGTTCCCTTTCGAAAGGGAATGTCTCTGGTTACGTATGTAACCTAGGTTCCCTGAGAACAGGGAACGAGATGCTGCGTCGCTTTGCCATGCCTCAGGGCTTACCTGCCAAAAACAGTCCCTTCAGACGATTAGATGCTGTCATGATGGCAAGGCGCCCTTTTATACTTCCTGGTCGCACCTTGATGACATCATAGGCTGTCACCGGTCAATAGGATTGACGTTTTTTTATTGTGATTTCAGGCACCTGTCACGCTGGAGGCGTTCCCCGTAGCGTCAGCTGACGCAGCATCTCGTTCCCTGTTCTCAGGGAACCTAGGTTACATACGTAACCGGAGACGTTTTCGTTGCATATAAAACTTGCATGAAATATTTTAACATCAAAAAATTACAAATTTAAAAACAAATTAATAATTTATTTTTCATTCATTTTAAAGGTGAAGTGTGTATAGGCCACTAGCAGCATCAAATGGAATTGCAAAAAACAACCATGACAACCAAACATGTTTCCCAAACACTCTGCTCTTCCCTTATGAAAATTAACCATGATTTTATTGTAGTAAAAATGTAGTAACCATGGTTTTTTGGCTAATTGAATACCATTTATATAACTACAGTTTTACCACAAATACCATGGTTAAACTATGGTTAGAGAAGCAAAACCATGGTTAATTTGCGGTTACCATGGTTTTACTACAATAACCATGGTTTATTTTCGTAAGGGTTCTATCATTGGTCAGGCAGATAGTTCCATCCCAAATTAACTTCACTGGTTGAGCCAATGTTGCTGTTGTCGGGTGGATCAGGATGCTCAAACAAACTGCAATGTTTTGAATGAGTGTTTACATTTTTGGGTCGAATCAATTGAAATTTGGCTTTAACATGCTTTGTATTCTATTTTCACCAGTATAGTGTCATTGGGGAAGGGTGACTATGTCTTTCAAATTCAAATCCTTGTCACTTGAGTCCAAAAGAGATGTTATACTACTCCACATCAGTGAAACGCGTGTCATAAACCATCAGCACTGCATTTCTCTGCAAGACGTATGAGAAATGCTCAAAGACAAGGCATCAAAATGATGCCATCTGTGGGAATTGTTTTCTTGTGTTTATGACAATTGCTACAATTATATTGTGAAGAGCCTGTCGATGGAAATTTTCATCACTGAAATGCTTTCAGCTCGGAACTACTTCACAGAACAAAGTACATTTTGACTCGCAGAGAGATCGGTCTGGCAAAACTGTGTTAAGGTCTTTGAGTTTAGGTTTTAGTGATTTGCTATGTGGTTGCTAGGGTGTTCTGGTTAGGTGCTGGTTTACTGCCCAGGTCAAAAGAGCCCACCTCAGCATATTGTATTGATGATACTCTAGTCCCTATATGGCTCCCTCCTTTAATGTAGGTTACAGACAGATTTTATTCAATGTTTTTGAAAGAAGTCTGACCAAGGCTGCCTTTATTTGATCAAAAATACAGTAAAACATTATGTAGTAAACGTTGTTTGTACGGGAAGAAGGAGGCGGGAACCGGCGGACAATCAAAATAACTTTTAATTAAACAAACACAAACTAAAATGGCGGCGACAGCCCCTCGCGGACGACTGTCGCCTACATACAAATAAACACAAAATGAAAATAATAAGCTGCAGCCCCTCACGGTCGACTGCAGCAACACATAACAAAACATAAATAAAATACAACATAAAATCCAGGCCTGGTCCTCTCTCGTCCCTCACTGTCGTCGCTCCTCCTTTATACTCCCTCACTCCTCCGCGAGGGCCGAGATCGCTGGCTCACAGCTGGCGCTCATCCTCTCTGATGAGCGCCGCCTCGTCCCGCCCTCACGGTCCCTCGGCCTCGCTGCTCGCCACACATTAATATTGTGAAATGTTATTACAATTTAAAGTAAATAATAAAAAAAAATGCTATATATTTAAAATTTTAATGTTTTATTAACAAGGTCGGGAGAAGCACGTTCAGATAATGTGGAGAGCACTCAGCTAATCAACAATAAGAGGTATGTATATACGCAGCAGTCTTACCTCCGTTCATTGACAGGTTATCAGCAACCCTCCACCACCCCTTCTCCACACTTTTAATTCTAAACCACTTACATACACAGGGGGTACTCTGGGTTCAGGCCAAATTCGGAGCTCGAAGCCCTCCCCCCGGACAGCACGCCAAATATGCATTTATATCTAATCTCCGTAAATTATATGTAAGTGTGAACTCGTGAATTGTATTTTGTATTTTCAGTCTTCAGTGTCACATGATCCTTCAGAAATCATTTTAATATGCTGCTTTGATGCTCAAGAATTGTTTTTTATTACAATGTTAAAAACAGTTGTGCTGCATAATATGTTTGTGGAAACGGTTATACATTTTTGTTTCAGCATTTATTTGTAATAGAAATCTTTTATAACAGTCTAAAAGGTCTTTACTGACACTTTTGATCAATTCAATGCCTTTTTGTTGAATAAAAGTATTAATTTCTTTTTTAAACAATTACTTGATATAAAAATACCTTACTGAGCACAAACAAAGTAAACTGTATAGTGTAAGTCTGTGTGTTAGTTTGTCTATTCTGTCATCTACCTGTTGAAAACTGCAAGTCTAATAATTTAAATGAGTAATAGCACACTTTTTCTTCAATAAGCCTTGTGACTGCATCACAATACAGCAAGATTTACCAAAGGTTAAATCTTAAGGTTAGAGGTTTGCTGAAATCACTAAGTACTGGTTTAACAATAGTAATGCCTGTCTTAGCAAAGATCACTAATAGTGAACATCTGTCCAGTATTCAAAGCCACAGGCACTCTTGTGGAAGTCTCTGTTAGTGATGGTTGTCCTCACCCAGAGAAGCTTTTAAAACACTGTGAGTGTTCAATGATGTCCACCAACCAAACAGACCATCAAGCTGTCAGGCTTTTGTAATTGGAGTACTTTATGGCCACATGGAGTGACCACAATGACACCTATGGGAGCTCCTTGAGAGACTATGATGTCAAGACCATGATTCTTGTATTGTCTTCTCCATTTCTGCTTTTTGCTCTCTTTCTTTGACCTTCATCATAGCTGCCTTGTGACTGATCCCCATCTCTTTAATGTTTGTATACAAATGGCAAAGATAGAAAACTATATATATATATATTAGGGGTGGCACGGTTCACAAAACCCACAGTTCCCTTTCGAGGGAACTCTCACTGCGTCTGGTTAGACACTTGGGGGATACTCCCTAAGCACTAGCGAATCTGAAGTCCGTATAGCCACTAAACCAATCTGATTGGCGTGCGTGATGACGTCATCGTGACGGCGTACCCGGAAGTATAAAGCGGGAGCCGGTGCACAGAAACGGCAGTTATTGCTCTTCAGCATAGCGCTCTCTGTTGAAATTGTCTGTCTATTTACTGTTGTTTGTCACAGTTGCAAAAGTGTGTGAATGAAAAGAAAGAATGGAAAAGAATGTGAGAGAGTTTAAGCAGTGTGTGCATCTGTGTCCCTGCTTTATTCGGGCTCAGATGCACACCTGCTTTGTGTGCAGTGTCTGGGTGTTGAGCATGCTCGGGCAGTTCTCGAGGGAACTGCCTGTCAGTGGAAAAGCTGCTCACACTCAGACTGCTCCACTCTCGGCTGGCCGTGTTCGATGAGGCCGGCCAGCTTTGTGAGCCCCAGGGTTCTGGACCCGCGATCGCTGAGGCGTCTCGGTGTCACAGACCATGGGGTTCACAGAAGGACTTGTCAGCGGGATCTGGGACTGCTGCGGCACTTTCCCAATCCTTGTCTGACAGTTCTAAAGATCTTCCTCCCCGTGTGGAAGCCCGCGCTGCGGCTTCTTCCCCCGGGGTTGAGGATCTGATGCTTATTCTCTCCGGTTCCGAGGAGCCGGATGAGTGGTGCATCAGGGCAGGTGGAGAAGCAGGAAGTGTTTCATCGCTTCATCCAAGAAAAGAAGACTCGCCCAAGAGGAGCTAATTGAGGTTTTTGACTCGTGCGGTGGCCAAATTGAAGATCAATTGGCCAAATTGAAGATCAATTGGCCACAGGAAGTGCCGGAAGTTCAGCCACCTAGTAGGCTGGACGACCGGTTTCTTTCTCGCCGGGTCCAAACACCCCGCCGGGGTTTACCTTTCTTCCCGGACCTACACATCGAGGTGTGTAGGTCGTGGAGGAAGCCCTATTCCTCGCGTATTCCTCCAGTATTGGATTATTCCAATGTTCTGGGGGCGCGCGAGGCGGGCTAAGGCACGATGCCTCGGGTGGAAGAGGCTCTCACGAGTTATCTTTTCCCCGATTCTGTGTCGTCCCTTAAAACCCCAGAGCTGCCCACCAAACCCTGTCGGGACACCTCATCGTTGGTGGGCGAAGCTTATATGGCGGCTGGGCGGGCTGGTAGTTCCCTGCACACATTATCTGTTTTGCAGGCCTACCAGGCTGACCTCCTGAAAGAGCTCAATGAGGGCGACGGTCCCTCTTCGGAGGATGTGCTGGAGCTACGGAGGGCTGCAGATTTGGCCGCATCACCAGGGAGATGGCCCGTGCTATCGGCCGGGCCATGGCCTCCGTGGTGATGGTGGAGAGGCATCTCTGGCTGAATCTATCGGGGATGAGGGAGAAGGATAAGTCCTTCCTCCTAGACTCCCCGATTTCGCCTTCTGGTCTATTTGGTGACGCGGTTGAGACCGTTGTCGCCGGGTACCAGGAGGCGAAGATGCAGTCAGCGGCCTTCCGTCAGTGCCTCCCTCGCCACTCAGAGCCTGGGAAAGCGGCCCCTAGGGGGCAGCCTCAGCCGTCTACCAGCTCCTCGCACCGGCAGGTGCAGAAGGAGAGCGTCGCCTCTAGAGCCCCTCCTCCAGGAGCCTGGCAACAGAGGCGGCGTTCTCACCAGCAGTCCCAGCAGCAGTCTTTCACTCCTGGAGGCGATCTGAGGAACGTCCTCCAGGGAGGGAGACTGCTGGGAAGAAGTCCTAGCTTCGGCTGGACTTCCAAGAGCGGTCCCCCCCACGGGGGAGCAACCGAGGTTGCTTCCTCTGCGGCGCTCCGGGGAAATCGAGGTAATCCCGCCGTCTATGACGCTTCGGGCCCCATCGATTTCCCGTGAACGCATGCTGCTCCAGCCGCCTCCGGAAGGACTTGCGGCTGGGCAGCTAACGCATCCGCACATAGAGAATCGTTCCCAACCACTTCCTGGCGGTCATCCGCTTCAGGGGGTTGGGGACGACGCTCGTGTAACACCCGAAGCCAGCCTATCTCGGCGCATGAAAATGCCTTCCGAATATTTCTACATGGGTCCTGCGTACTGTAGACAAAGAGCAGGGTCGGGTAAGGGAACTGGTAAAATCCTTGCTGGCGAAGGAAGCCTTAGGGTGCGTTTCTCCGCCAGAGAGGGAGTCCGGGTTCTACAGCCGGTACTTTATAGTTCTCGGAAGGGAAGGAGTGTGGCGTCCGGTAGACCTGAGGTATTTGAATCGGTCTCTGAGGAGGCTCGGTTTCAAAATGCTCATGGTCTCCATCATCGTGAGTTAGATCCAGTTCGAGGACTGGTTCGTCACGATAGATCTGAGGGACCCATACTTCCATATCTTCATCCTTCCATGTCACAGGAAGTTCTTGAGGTTCGCTTTCGGGGGCGAGGCGTACCAATATCGAATGCTTCCCTTCGGTCTAGCTCTTCACCCACGCGCATTCACAAGGTGCATGGATGCAGCTCTGGCTCTATTAAGACTCCAGGGCATCCGTGTGCTGAATTTTCTCGACGACTGACTCATATTGGCCCAGTCGTACGGGATGGCAGTTCGGCATTGAGGTGTCGCTCTGGCCCGTATAAAGTGCTTGGGGCTGAGACTCAACACAGCAGGTGTGTTGACGCCGTCCCGGAGGACTACGGTTCTAGGGATCGTAGGGGACTCGACGACGATGCGGGCACAATTGTCTCCCGCGCGAGTCGAGACCATACTGGCGATGGTCTCAGAAATTAGGCTAGGCCACAGCATCACTGTAGAGCACTTTCAGGAAGTGCTGGGGCTCAGGGCAGCAGCGTCCAACGGGATACCCTTTGGCCTGCTGTACATGAGACCTCTACAGTGGTGGCTGGAATCCAAGGGGTTTCCCCCAGAGGGAATCTTTTCCGTATGATCAGGGTAACGCGCAGATGCCTTCGTTCCCTAGTCACATGGAAGAAACCTTGGTTTCTGTCCCAGTGGTCAGTGTTGGGAGCATCCTGTTGCCGGGAAACCGTTTCAACAGACGTCTCCTTCATTGGCTGGGGCGCCGAAGGCGCTTGGGTTTCCCTAGTCCTAGTTGTGCCCGGTCTCCGGCTTCACACTAGGGCAGACACGACCCTCGGTAGGTCCCAAGGGTCAGTGTTGGAGCGTCCTGTTGCCGGGAAACCGTTTCAACAGACGTCTCCCTCATCGGCTGGGGCGCCGAAGGCGCTTGGGTTTCCCTAGCCCTAGTTGTGCCCGGTCTCCGGCTTCACACTAGGGCAGGCACTACCCTCGGTAAGGTCCCAAGGGCCAGTGTTGGGAGCGTCTTGTTGCCGGGAATCCGCTTCAACAGACGCCTTCCTCACTGGCTGGGGCACGGTCATGGACGGCTGCTTTGGGGGGAAGTCCTAGCTTTGGCTGGACTTCCGAGAGCGGTTCCCCCCGTAGAGGGGCAACCGAGGTTGCTTCCTCTGCGGCGCTCCGGGGAAATCGAGGTAATCCCGCCGTCTATGACGCTTCGGGCCCCATCAATTTCCCGCGAACGCATGCTGCTCCAGCCGCCTCCGGAGGGACTTGCGGCTGGGCGGCTAACGCGTCCGCACATAGAGAATCATTCCCAACCACTCCTGCCGGTCATCCGCTTCAGGGGGTTGGGGAGGAGGCTCGTGTAACACCCGAGGCCAGCCTTGAGAGGCTGGTTCCCTCAGTAGATTATCTCGGCGCATGGAATGCCTTCCGAATATTTCTACATGGGTCCTGCGTACTGTAGAAGAGCAGACATCCTGTCGAGGCAGGGGCTGAGGCCCGGGGAGTAGCGACTCCACCCAGGGGTGGTGGCGTCTCGAGGGACGTCCCACTGTCCACTGTGGTGTTCCATCACGCATTCCAGCCCCGCTGGGGTTGGATGCCATGGTTCAGACGTGGCCGAGGCTGCGTCTGTATGCTTTTCCCCCGATTGCTCTGCTCCCGGGAGTCCTGGACAGAGTCCGCCAACAGGGGGTCAGCCTACTTTTAGTAGCACCCCGTTGGCCGACGCGAGTTTGGTTCTCGGATATCATAGCTTTGCTGGCAGGTCCTCCATGGCAGATTCCTCTGATGAGGGATCTCCTATCTCAGGCAGGGGGCACTATATTTCACCCCCGGCCGGAGGTTTGGAACCTTTGGGTCTGGCCCTTGAGGGGGTCAGGTACCTAGATATTGGCCTGTCGGCAGAGGTGATAGAGACCTTACTCAGTTCTAGGGCTCCATCTTTCAGGAGACTGTACAGCCCCAAGTGGTGAGCCACTTGGTGCAGGGAGCGTGAGGTGGTCCCAGTTGACTGGCCGGTGGCTTCAGTGCTGGAGTTCCTCCGAGATCGCTTCTCTGCGGGTCCAACCCCGTCCACACTCAGGGTGCCCGTGGCTGCCATAAGGCTTTCCACACTCCTTTGGGTGATGGGCTTGGGTAGACACCATCTGGTTGTACAGTTCCCCTGTGGGGTTCGGTGGATGCGGCCTGTGGCTCGTTCCAGAGCTCCCAACCTGGGATCTGGCAGTGGTTCTCGAAGGCTGGCTGAGGCCCCCTTCGGACCATTGGAGTCGGATGAACCAGGGAACTTAGGATTGGCAGTTCCCTGGTTCTTCAGGCATTACATCCCCCGCCTCACGTGACGGCGGAGTAAGATACCTTCACTGTGGAGCACTTTTGAGTGCTGGGGCTCAGTACAGCAGCGTCCAAGGTGAGACCTTTTGACCTGCTGCACGTGAGACCTTGACAGTGGTGGTTGGAAACCAAGAGGTTTCCCCTAGAGGGAATATCTTTCGTATGATCAGGGTAACGCGCATTTGCCTTCGTTCCGTAGTTATATGGAAGAAACCTTGGTTTCTGTCCCAGGGGTCAGTGTTGGGAGCGTCCTGTTGCCGGGAAACCGTTTCAACAGACGTCTCCCTCATTGGCTGGGGCGCCGAAGGCGCTTGGGTTTCCCTAGTCCTAGTTGTGCCCGGTCTCCGGCTTCACACTAGGGCAGGCACTACCCTCGGTAAAGGTCCCAAGGGCCAGTGTTGGGAGCGTCTTGTTGCCGGGAAACCGTTTCAGCAGACGCCTCCCTTCATCGGCTGGGGCACGGAAGGGAAAGGAGTGGAGAAGTATCTCCCTACGGTGCTGGCGCTAGGGTACTCAAGTCCTAGTTGTGCCCGGTCTCCGGTTTCACACTAGGGCAGGCGCTACCCTCGGTGTGGGCTAGTGGGTACTCGTTCCCCAAGTGTCTAACCAGACGCAGTGAGAGTTCCCTCGAAAGGGAACTGCTCGGGTTACGACTGTAACCCTTGTTCCCTGAGTAGGGAACGAGCACTGCATCTCGTCACCACACCTCGGCACGCCTGGAGCGCATGCTTCAGAGCAATAGCTGCCGTTTCTGTGCGCCGGCTCCCGCTTTATACCTCCGGGTATGCCGTCACGATGACGTCATCACGCACGCCAATCAGATTGGTTTAGTGGCTATACGGACTTCAGATTCGCTAGTGCTTAGGGAGTATCCCCCAAGTGTCTAACCAGACGCAGTGCTCGTTCCCTACTCAGGGAACAAGGGTTACAGTCGTAACCCGAGCAGTTCAGTTCATATCACAGTTTTAGGGTCACGGTTTTCGGTTCTGTACGGTTCTTGTTAACACTTCAGAAATGTACTTCAGCATATGATATATAGCTTAATTACCCACAATTTAGGATACAGTATTAAAAAAAATTGTTATATCATGTAGAAGTTGTTTCCTAACTGGCTGTCTCCTGCTTGAGTCCAATACATTGGCATAACACATTGGCATGTTAATCATGTCAATTTTGATCAGAACAATGCACTGTAATACACTGAACAATGCTTTAATTCAGTGTGAGCAGCTGACCTGATTAACATGAAAAATAACAAATTTCACCTTGAAATCAAGTGTTCCGTGTGTTTCTCAATCACCATATGACATCCAGCGATGTGAAAAATAAAAAATAAAATACACTAAAACACAACACTGCCAGAAGTTTTTGCCCAAACTTCAAAGGCCTGTTTAAATGATTAAAACTAGAAGCATATCTTCACTTTAATGTTACATTTATCATGTGAACTACTTATATACAACATGTTATATGCATGTGTGTTTGGGACAGAGGGGAACACATCGCATTTGCAGCAGATATATGCTGCCCATCATAAATCAAAGCATGAGACAGACAGGGGTCGGAAGAGAACACCGGAAAATGTGACAGAATGGACAATTTTCGTCTGTATTTGCAATACACAAGCCTGTATATATATATATATATATATATATATATATATATATATATATATATATATATATATATATATATATATATATATATATATACAGTGAGGAAAATAAGTATTTGAACACCCTGCTATCTTGCAAGTTTTCCCACTTAAAAATCATGGAGGGGTCTGAAATTGTCATCGTAGGTGCATGTCCACTGTGAGAGACATAATCAAAAAAAAAAAAATCCAGAAATCACAATATGTGATTTTTTAACTATTTATTTGTATGATACAGCTGCAAATAAGTATTTGAACACCTGTCTATCAACTAGAATTCTGACCCTCAAAGACCCGTTAGTCTGCCTTTAAAATGTCCACCTCCACTCCATTTTTTATCCTAAATTAGATGCACCTGTTTGAGGTCGTTAGCTGCATAAAGACACCTGTCCACCCCATACAATCAGTAAGAATCCAACTACTAACATGGCCAAGACCAAAGAGCCGTCCAAAGACACTAGAGACAAAATTGTACACCTCAACAAGGCTGGAAAGTGCTAAGGGGAAATTGCCAAGCAGCAATTGGAAGAAAATGAAAATGGAAGAAGCTAAACATGACTGTCAATCTCCCTCGGACTGGGGCTCCATGCAGGATCTCACCTCGTGGGGTCTCAATGATCCTAAGGAAGGTAAGAAATCAGCCCAGAACTACACGGGAGAAGCTGGTCAATGACCTGAAAAGAGCTGGGACCACTGTTTCCAAGGTTACTGTTGGTAATACACTAAGACGTCATGGTTTGAAATCATGCATGGCACGGAAGGTTCCCCTGCTTAAACCAGCACATGTCAAGGCCCATCTTAAGTTTGCCAATGACCATTTGGATGATCCAGAGGAGTCATGGGAGAAAGTCATGTGGTCAGATGAGACCAAAATATAACTTTTTGGTCATAATTCCACTAAACGTGTTTGGAGGAAGAAGAATGATGAGTACCATCCCAAGAACACCCTCCCTACTGTGAAGCATGGGGTGGTATCATCATGCTTTGGGGGTGTTTTTCTGCACATGGGACAGGGCGACTGTACTGTATTAAGGAGAGGATGACCGGGTACATGTATTGCGAGATTTTGGGGAACAACCTCCTTCCCTCAGTTAGAGCATTGAAGATGGGTCGAGGCTGGGTCTTCCAACATGACAATGACCCGAAGCACACAGCCAGGATAACCAAGGAGTGGCTCTGTAAGAATCATATCAAGGTTTTGCCGTGACCTAGCCAGTCTCCAGACCTAAACCCAATAGAGAATCTTTGGAGGGAGCTCAAACTCCGTGTTTCTCAGCGACAGGCCAGAAACCTGACTGATCTAGAGAAGATCTGTGTGGAGGAGTGGGCCAAAATCCCTCCTGCAGTGTGTGCAAACCTGGTGAAAAACTACAGGAAACGTTTGACCTCTGTAATTGCAAACAAAGGCTCTTGTACCAAATATTAACATTGATTTTTTTCAGGTGTTCAAATACTTATTTGCAGCTGTATCATACAAATAAATAGTGAAAAAAAGCATACATTTTATTTCTGGATTTTTTTTATTTTTAGATTATGTCTCTCACAGTGGACATGCACCTACGATGACAATTTCAGACCCCTCCATGATTTCTAAGTCGGAGAACTTGCAAAATAGCAGGGTGTTCAAATACTTATTTTCCTCACTGTATATATATATATATATATATATATATATATATATATATATATATATATATATATATATATATATATATATATAATCTGCATGAGACAAAGTGTGCTAATAGACGGAGATGGAGTGCAGTCTGTCTCAAGGTTAATGGTTTGATGTTCTGTAATCTGCTGAATGTGGCGGCACTTATCTGTATGTGTATCAGATGACTGATGCGTGTATGTGTGTTGTAGACTGGCCTTGTTCGAGAACTCTGAGTGGGGAATTTACTCAGACTGAGCTGTGTCGCTTATCATTTTAGCACCTGATTCTCTTCAGGTTAAATTAAGTAGCTGTATACAAACATTTAGTGCCGAATACCGTTTTATTACTTTATACTATCTTTTACAATATTTAAAGAACCTTTATGAAAAACATTTTCAAATAATCACGTATGCCGCTCCATGCAACCCTGTAAAACTTGGCTAATGTCTCTCTCAACTATAGCTGCAGTGGAATTGAATATCTTTAAATGTTTTGTCAATCTAATTCTAAACCTGCTTATGTTATGGTCATGTCAGTTCACTCACCCCATTCATCATGCAGTCATTCTGTTTTCCTGACCCAAAAATAAACTTCCAAAAATGATTCTTTGATACCACAGGACAAGCGCACCCGCGGAGATAACACATAACATAAGTATACACATAATAACTAATCAAATAAATGACTAACAAGCATGCTAGATTTCTAGGAATAGGCTACACTAGTGCACTGATACACAGGCATGCATACCAGTGAGATTTGTGAATAAAGCTGTGCGTGTTTGTGCATATATTGTGACCGCACAGACCTATCTCTTTTCTAAAGCATGGAGTGCAGACAGATGTGTAGGTGTATACGAGGATCGAGGCATCCAGCTGTGAAATCGCTCTGGCTGGCACTTCCGTATGTGTCCCAGTGGCTTTCTCTCCCTCAAATTTCTGTCTGTTTATAGTATCTCTTGCATGCTCTTTTTTTCTCCCACTTTTTTATTTTCCAACTTTATTGACAAATTTGGCTGCATTTACACTGCAAGTCATAATGCGCAGATCAGCTCTTTTGACCATATTTTGACCTGTTTACATTCACTTAAGACACAACTGGTATATCTGTGTTTACATTAATCTCCACCCAAAATGTTTACTGTTGGTGATTGCTTTACTATGCGACATGATTGACCCTGGGTATTTGAATGGCGCCATGCTATTAAAATTGTTTATATAATTCACATTGGGTGGTACCAAGATTATTTGCCAGCATGGATGAGGTAAAAGCTGTAATGGATGTTTGCAGCACAAAATCTGACTGAACAGATATAGGGCTCTATTTTACATTCTAAGGGCATGGTCTAAAGTGCACGGCGCAAGTGCACTTAGGGCATGTCCGAATCCACTTTTGCTAGTTTAACAACAGTAAAAATGGTCGGTGCGCCCGGCACATGGTCTAAAAGTGTTTTTTCTTTTTTTTTTTTACACTTTCTTTACTGAGATGTAACAAATCATGGCAGTATATAACAAGAATATTACAAATAAAAAATAGATCTATTTTACATAATATAAAAAAGTGAATATTTTCTTAGCGATAGATGATATTTATAAGTGCAAATAGCTGTAGATGCTATTTACTAAGTGAAATAGCTGTCACAGGGTGTTTGGTGTTGGTTTGTGTTCATGTTTCATGTTTTCAGTTGGTCATGTTCACAGTCATGGGCCGTTTCTCAATACCAAGTACGCAAACTTCTGACTTGCGTCCTTGGTAGTTTAGACTTGCAAGTTCGACTCGGGAGAACGAACTCCAGAGGACGTGAGGAATCGCCATCAGTCGTCAATTGTGAAATGTCATCAGTTGCTGCCAAGTAGGCCTACTGTTCCAATTCAAAGTTCACATCTAGCCAAGTACAGTTCAAATCCCCGGATGTGTCCTTGATCCGCCCCTTTTATCGAGGATGCATCGAGAGGAGACTTGTGGACTTCAGACAGACCGGTATCCCAGAATGCATCTCGCACCAACAAGCAAACGTCAATAGCGGATGAGAAACCCCTCGTAATTTAAAAATACTACTGTTAATGTTTCACAAAATGTAGTTTTAAGACTTTTTCAGGCGAGAATGTACTTGTTTAAAGCTCAAATCTGTGGTTTATTTATAAAGAGAGCGCCTTTTTGAAAATTTGATCTGCTGTTTTCGGAGTTCTGAGCTCCAGTCGATCAGCGGCGCTCAGCGGGCGCTCTCCCCGCCAAGAGCAGCCTTAAAATGGCTAGTCCTTCTGACGCCTGCCGCTGGCTCTGATGTCTTCAGATATAATTCGTCTTCTAACGGGTGATCTTTGGTCTCATGAATCTATAATTTGTTCCCTGGCAAATCGTTTTGACTGAGGGCAAAGTGAAGTTTCATAACTTTATATTTTTAGGCTATTAAACACATAAACTGACATTTAACAATAATAGACTGAGATGTTTTATGTCATAATTAATTTTATTACAGTGATAATCACACTCCGCGAGGGCAGTGTTAGTTCCCTCAAAGCGAGCATAGAAGGTGTTTAGCTCGTCCGGGAGAGAGGCAGCGGTGTTCACGGTGGAGTTTGTGTTCCCTTTATAGTCCGTGATGGTGTTAATTCCCCTCCACATGCTTCTGGAGTCGGTGGTGTTGAACTGTCCTTGGACAGAAAAGAGGAACACATATGTGAGAATGCTGTTTGTGGACTACAGCTCAGCATTCAACACCATTGTGCCCTCCATACTTGACATTAAGCTCCGGGCTCTAGGCTTAAACAGCCTGTTATGCAGCTGGATCCTGGACTTCCTGTCAAACAGACGCCAGGTGGTCAGAATGGGCAGTAACATCTCCTCATCACTGACTCTCAACACTGGAGCCCCTCAGGGCTGTGTTCTCAGCCCACTCCTGTACTCCCTGTACACACATGACTGTGTGGCAACCCACAGCTCCAACACCATCATCAAGTTTGCTGACGATACGACGGTGGTAGGTCTTATCACCGACAATGATGAAACGGCCTACAGAGAGGAGGTGCACACTCTGACACGGTGGTGTCAGGAGCACAACCTCTCCCTCAACGTCAGCAAGACCAAGGAGCTGGTGGTCGACTTCAGGAGGAATGAGAGAGAACACCGCCCCATCACCATCGATGGAGCACCGGTGGAGAGAGTCAGCAGCTTCAAGTTCCTCGGTGTCCACATCACAGAGGAACTCTCATGGTCCGTCCACACTGAGGCCGTTGTGAAGAAGGCTCATCAGCGCCTTTTCTTCCTGCGACGGCTGAGGAGGTTTGGAATGAACCGCCACATCCTCACACGCTTCTACACCTGCACCATAGAGAGCCTGCTGACTGGCTGCATCACCACCTGGTACGGCAACAGTACCGCCCGCAGCCGCAAAGCCCTGCAAAGGGTAGTGCGCACGGCCAGCTGCATCATCGGAGGTGAGCTTCCCTCCCTCCAGGACATTTACGCCAGGCGGTGTGTGAAGAGAGCTCAGAGGATCATCAGAGACTCTAGCCACCCGAACCATGGGCTGCTCTCACTGCTCCCATCAGGCAGACGGTACCGCAGCATCAGAACACGCACCAGCCGACTCCAGAACAGCTTCTTCCCACAAGCAATTAGACTACTTAACTCCTGATCCATCAGTATCATAACACACTCTGGACAGAATATCACTCAGCACAACCCACTGTAGATACACACACATTATATACACATTTATTTATCATACAGCATCTATTGCACTTTGGATTTCAATTTTTCAATCTGTGAATAATATTTTATACTATACATTGTATATTATTATTATTATTATTATAGCGTAATGTATATTGTTTAGTGTATGTTTAGTGTATATTGTTTAAAGTATATGTATATTGTAAGTATGTGTATATTGTTTAAAGCTGTGAGAACTACACTCACATTGTGTAAATTATTTATTGTTTATTGTAGTGTATACTGTGCTGTGAGTAATTGTGTGCGCATCAGATGTGTAATCTGTTGTTGCTTAAATGTTGTACATGTCATGTCATGACTACTATGTTGCTCGGAACTGCACCTAAGAATTTCACCTACTGTTGCACTTGTGCATATGGTAGAGTGACAAATAAAGTGATTTGATTTGATTTGACTTGTCTGAACCACATATTAATGTTTTTTTTTTTTTTTAAACGAAAAGAGGCAGGGTTTTTAATATTTCGTTTTGTTATAAATATACATGCAATAACATTGCCTGCACTACATTTGTGTGGCTATAATATGTTTCCCGTCCTCGGGAGTTCGTTTCTCTGGAGTTGAACTTGGCGAGCCTGAATTAACTACCACGGACGCAAGTCAGAAGTTCGCGAAGGCCTACTTGGTATAGAGAAACTGCTCGGGTTATGTATATAACCCTTGTTCCCTGAGAAAGGGAACGAGCACTGCATCGGAACGACGCTTTGGGGATGCTCCCTTAGCATCAGCGAATCTGAAACCAGAATGCCAACTAGGCCAATCCGATTGGCGTGCGTGATGACGTCATCGTGACGGCATACCCGGAAGTATAAAAGGGGGGCTGGAACGTAATGGCGGTAGTAATTGCTCTGAAGCATGCGTTCCAGGCGCGCCGAGGTGTGGCGTCGGGATGCAGTGCTCGTTCCCTTTCTCAGGGAACAAGGGTTATATACATAACCCGAGCAGTTCCCTTTCGAGGGAACTTGCACTGCATCGGAACGACGCTTTGGGGAACGAGTACCCACTAGGCCACACCGAAGGGTAGCACCTGCCCTAGTGTGAAGCCGGAGACCGGGCACAGCTAGGACTGGAGCACCCTCGCACCAGGCGTCGTAGGGAGATCCAGGCTATAGAACCTGATGAAAGTGTGTGGGGTAGCCCACCCGGCCGCCTCGCAGATATCCTGCAAGGGGACCCCAGAAAGAAGGGCCACCGAAGAGGCCATGCCTCTGGTGGAATGAGCCCTCACAGCCACAGGTGAAGGCAGACTGCGCACCTGATAGGCCATGGTAATCGCCTGGACAATCCAGTTACTGATTGTCTGGGTAGACGCAGGCAATCCCTTTCTAGGTGAGCCAAAACACACCAATAGTTGTTGCGATCTCCTCCACTGTGCAGACTTCGCCAAATAAACTCTGAGCGCCCTAACCGGGCAGAGTAGGTGAAGTCTCCCTTCTTCCGCCGTCACATGAGGCGGAGGATGAAATGCCTGCAGAACCAAGGACCTGACCACCCTTGATGGCACCTTAGGCACGTAGCCCGGCCTGGATGGCTTTTACTCCTCCCGGGGCAAACTCCAGGCAGGTTGGCGTTACCGCCAAGGCCTGGAGATCTCCCACTCTCCTAAGAGAGGTCATGGCGAGGAGAAAAGCCACCTTAAGGGTCAGGTTCTTAGGTTCAGCCGACTCCAATGGCTCGAAGGGGGCCTCAGCCAAACCTTCGAGAACCACTGCCAGGTCCCAGGTTGGAACTCTGGAATGAGCCGCAGGCCTCATCCTCCGAGCCCCACGGAGGAATTGTACAACCAGATGGTGCCTACCCAGAGGCCCATCACCCATAGGAGCGTGGAAAGCCGCAATGGCAGCCACGTACACCTTGAGTGTGGACGGGGTAAGCCCTGCAGAGAAGCAATCTTGGAGGAACTCCAGCACTGAAGCCACTGGGCAGTTAACTGGGTCCACCTCACGCTCCCTGCACCAAGTGGAAAATACATTCCACTTGAGGCTGTACAGTCTCCTCGTAGACGGAGCCCTGGAACTGAGTAAGGTCTCTATCACCTCCGCCGATAGGCCAGCCTCTATGTACCTGGCCCCCTCAGGGGCCAGACCCATAGGTTCCAAATCTCCGGGCGGGGGTAAAATATCGTACCCGCCGCCTGAGATAGGAGATCCCTCCTCAGAGGAATCTCCCACGGCTGACCTGCTAGCAGAGCTGTGATATCCGAGAACCAAACTCGAGTCGGCCAACGGGGTGCTACCAGAAGTAGACTGACCCCCTGTTGCCGGACCCTCTCCAGGACTCCCGGGAGCAGAGCAATCGGGGGAAATGCGTACAGACACAGCCTCGGCCACGTCTGAACCATGGCATCCAGCCCCAGAGGACAGTGGCTCTTGAGGCTGGCTTCGGGTGTTACACGAGCCTCGTTCCCAACCCCCTGAAGCGGATGACCGGCAGGAAGTAGTTGGGAACGATTCTCTATGTGCGGACGCGTTAGCTGCCCAGCCGCAAGTCCCTTCGGAGGCGGCTGGAACAGCATGCGTTCGCGGGAAATCGATGGGGCCCGAAGCGTCACAGACGGCGGGATTACCTCGATTTCCCCGGAGCGCCGCAGAGGAAGCAACCTCGGTCGCTCCCCCGCGCGGGGGACCGCTCTTGGAAGTCCAGCCGAAGCCAGGACTTCTTCCCAGCAGCCTTCCGCCCTGGAGTACGTTCCTCAGATCGCCTCCAGGAGCGAAAGACCGCTGCTGGGACTGTTGATGAGAACGCCGCCTCTGTTGCCAGGCTCCTGGAGGAGGGGCTCTAGAGGCGACGCTCTCTTTCTGCACCTGTCGGTGCGAGGAGCTGGCAGACGGCTGAGGCTGCCCCTTAGGGGCCACCTTGCCAGGCTCTGAGTGGCGAGGGAGGCACTGGCGGAAGGCTGCTGACTGCATCTTCGCCTCCTGGTACCCAGTGACAACGGTCTCAACCGCGTCACCAAATAAACCAGAAGGCGAAATCGGGGAGTCTAGGAGGAAGGACTTATCCTTCTCCCTCATCCCCGACAGATTCAGCCAGAGATGCCTCTCCACCATCACCACGGAGGCCATGGCCCGGCCGATAGCACGGGCCATCTCCCCGGTGATGCGAAGAGACAAATCTGCAGCCCTCCGTAGTTCCAGCACGTCCTCCGAAGAGGGACCGTCGCCCTCATTGAGCTCTTTCAGGAGGTCAGCCTGGTAGGCCTGCAAGACAGCTAATGTGTGCAGGGAACTATCAGCCCGCCCAGCCGCCATATAAGCTTCGCCCACCAACGATGAGGTGTCCCGAAGGGGTTTGGTGGGCAGCTCCGGGGTTCTAAGGGACGACACAGAATCGGGGAAAAGATAACACGGGGAGGAAGATCTTTAGAACTGTCAGACAAGGATTGGGAAAGTGCCGCAGCAGTCCCAGATCCCGCTGACAAATCCTTATGTAAACCCCATGGTCTGTGACACCGAGACGCCTCAGCGATCGCGGGTCCAGAACCCTGGGGCTCACAAAGCTGGCCGGCCTCATCGAACACGGCCAGCCGAGAGCGGCGCAGTCTGAGTGTGAACAGCTCACAATGTTGACAGGCAGCTCCCTCGAGAGCTGCCCGAGCATGTTCAACACCCAGACACTGCACACAAAGCAGGTGTGTATCTGAGCCCGAAATGTAATAGGGACACGGATGCACACACTGCTTGAAGTGTCTCACACTCTCACTCATTCTTTTTCTTTTTCTCTTTTCAATCACACACTTTCACTGACAAAACAACAGTAAATAGACAGACAGTTTGACAGATAGCGCTATGCTGAAGAGCAATAACTACCGCCATTACGTTCCAGCCCCCCTTTTATACTTCCGGGTATGCCGTCACGATGACGTCATCACGCACGCCAATCGGATTGGCCTAGTTGGCATTCTGGTTTCAGATTCGCTGATGCTAAGGGAGCATCCCCAAAGCGTCGTTCCGATGCAGTGCGAGTTCCCTCGAAAGGGAACGTATATTTTAGGCTACAATAAAACGAAATATGTCATAAAACACCACTGCCTCTTTTCATTTGTTTTACAAAAAAATCTTAAACATATTAGCCACACAAATGTCGTTCAGGCAGCTACATTGATTATCTTATATATTTATAACAAGATAAAAAAGATTAGATTTTTTAAAAAAACAATAGGCCTACATTAAACATTAGCCTAATATGTGGTTTAGGGTGACCAGATTTCTGAAACGGAAACCGGGGACATTTCCTATTTGAGTGGTCAAAATATCACTAAACTCTAATTTGTTATTATCTTTTAATTAAAAAACGGGACAATATATATTTTTAATGTTTTTGTTTGTTTATTTGTTGTTGTTGTGGGCTCTCTATATTATTATTAACATTAATAATTATTCTGATTTAGTTTGATTATTAGGATTTTTATGTGGTTTTAATACAATTCAACGCACCCGCAAAAAAAACATAGTTGCCATTGTAAATAACAAGCAGTTCAAAACAATATTAATACATGACTTAACAAAAACACATTACAAAAATAAAACATAAATATGATAAATAAAAGTATTTAACAAATATTTTAACATTTTATAATTGTATTTAGTATAAGTTTATACTACTATATAAGTAATACATTTAAAAACAACTTTTTTTACTTCAAATTTTTTATTAGGCTTGTGCTTAAAAATAAATCTTATTATCCTAAATTGGTCTTGTTTTGCATTTAAGGCTTATTTTAAGCAGAAATTATGTGTATTCTGGATGTGTTGCAAGTGACAAAACAATGCCGCACCCCGTGATGATAATGTCGCTCTGCTCTCGGTTATGTTAGTAGTAGAGGCTCGCGCACAACCAAGTTCAGCTTATCATGCGGGGGTGTTGTGAAGTGAAGTGAAGTGACGTGTGGCCAAGTATGGTGACCCATACTTGGAATTTGTGCTCTGCATTTAACCCATCCAAGTGCACACACACAGTAGTGAACACACACCCGGAGCAGTGGGCAGCCATATTGCTGCGGCGCCCGGGGAGCAATTGGGGGTTCGGTGCCTTGCTCAAGGGTCACCTCAGTCGTGGTATTGAGGGTGGAGGAGAGCGCTGGTATTCACTCCCCCCACTGACAATTCCTGCCGGACCTGAGACTCGAACCCGCAACCTTTGGGTTGCAAGTCCGACTCTCTAACCATTAGGCCACGACTGCCCCAAAACAGAATCGGGGAAAAGATAACTCGTGAGAGCCTCTTCCACCCGAGGCATCGTCCCATAGCCCGCCTCGCGCGCCCCCAGAACATTGGAATAATCCAATACTGGAGGAATGCGCGAGGAATAGGGCTTCCTCCACGACCTACACACCTCGGTCCGGAAAGAAAGGTAAACCCCGGCGAGGTATTTGGACCCGGCGAGAAAGAAACCGGTCGTCCAGCCTACTAGGTGGCTGAATCTCCGGCACTTCCTGTGGCCAATTGATCTTCAATTTGGCCACCGCACGAGTCAAAACCTCAATTAACTCCTCTTGTGCGAGTGGATGAAGCGATGAAACACTTCCTGCTTCTCCACCTGCCCTGATGCAACACTCATCCGGCTCCTCGGAACCGGAGAGAATAAGCATCAGATCCTCAACCCCGGGGGAAGAAGCCGCAGCGCGGGCTTCCACACGGGGAGGAAGATCTTTAGAACTGTCAGACAAGGATTGGGAAAGTGCCGCAGCAGTCCCAGATCCCGCTGACAAATCCTTATGTAAACCCCATGGTCTGTGACACCGAGACGCCTCAGCGATCGCGGGTCCAGAACCCTGGGGCTCACAAAGCTGGCCGGCCTCATCGAACACGGCCAGCCGAGAGCGGCGCAGTCTGAGTGTGAACAGCTCACAATGTTGACAGGCAGCTCCCTCGAGAGCTGCCCGAGCATGTTCAACACCCAGACACTGCACACAAAGCAGGTGTGTATCTGAGCCCGAAATGTAATAGGGACACGGATGCACACACTGCTTGAAGTGTCTCACACTCTCACTCATTCTTTTTCTTTTTCTCTTTTCAATCACACACTTTCACTGACAAAACAACAGTAAATAGACAGACAGTTTGACAGATAGCGCTATGCTGAAGAGCAATAACTACCGCCATTACGTTCCAGCCCCCCTTTTATACTTCCGGGTATGCCGTCACGATGACGTCATCACGCACG
Organism: Romanogobio albipinnatus; assembly: GCA_023566225.1. NCBI lineage: Eukaryota > Metazoa > Chordata > Actinopteri > Cypriniformes > Gobionidae > Romanogobio > Romanogobio albipinnatus. The sequence goes on along the minus strand of CM042259.1, from coordinate 30,229,852 downwards.
CCAATCGGATTGGCCTAGTTGGCATTCTGGTTTCAGATTCGCTGATGCTAAGGGAGCATCCCCAAAGCGTCGTTCCGATGCAGTGCGAGTTCCTTCGAAAGGGAACGTATATTTTAGGCTACAATAAAACGAAATATGTCATAAAACACCACTGCCTCTTTTCATTTGTTTTACAAAAAAATCTTAAACATATTAGCCACACAAATGTCGTTCAGGCAGCTACATTGATTATCTTATATATTTATAACAAAACGAAGTATAAAACACAACCCTGCCTCTTTTCGTTTAGATTTTTTAAAAAAACAATAGGCCTACATTAAACATTAGCCTAATATGTGGTTTAGGGTGACCAGATTTCTGAAACGGAAACCGGGGACATTTCCTATTTGAGTGGTCAAAATATCACTAAACTCTAATTTGTTATTATCTTTTAATTAAAAAACGGGACAATATATATTTTTAATGTTTTTGTTTGTTTATTTGTTGTTGTTGTGGGCTCTCTATATTATTATTAACATTAATAATTATTCTGATTTAGTTTGATTATTAGGATTTTTATGTGGTTTTAATACAATTCAACGCACCCGCAAAAAAAACATAGTTGCCATTGTAAATAACAAGCAGTTCAAAACAATATTAATACATGACTTAACAAAAACACATTACAAAAATAAAACATAAATATGATAAATAAAAGTATTTAACAAATATTTTAACATTTTATAATTGTATTTAGTATAAGTTTATACTACTATATAAGTAATACATTTAAAAACAACTTTTTTTACTTCAAATTTTTTATTAGGCTTGTGCTTAAAAATAAATCTTATTATCCTAAATTGGTCTTGTTTTGCATTTAAGGCTTATTTTAAGCAGAAATTATGTGTATTCTGGATGTGTTGCAAGTGACAAAACAATGCCGCACCCCGTGATGATAATGTCGCTCTGCTCTCGGTTATGTTAGTAGTAGAGGCTCGCGCACAACCAAGTTCAGCTTATCATGCGGGGGTGTTGTGAAGTGAAGTGAAGTGAAGTGACGTGTGGCCAAGTATGGTGACCCATACTTGGAATTTGTGCTCTGCATTTAACCCATCCAAGTGCACACACACAGTAGTGAACACACACCCGGAGCAGTGGGCAGCCATATTGCTGCGGCGCCCGGGGAGCAATTGGGGGTTCGGTGCCTTGCTCAAGGGTCACCTCAGTCGTGGTATTGAGGGTGGAGGAGAGCGCTGGTATTCACTCCCCCCACTGACAATTCCTGCCGGACCTGAGACTCGAACCCGTAACCTTTGGGTTGCAAGTCCGACTCTCTAACCATTAGGCCACGACTGCCCCAAAACATGGGGCAGTGTTGGGGGGCATGACATTACAGTGTGGGGGGGCATGACATTACTGATCATTGTGTCCGTTGGTCTGAGATGCATTCTGGCTTCTGTCTGAAGTCTCCTCTCGATGCATCCTCGATAAAAGGGGCGGATCAAGGACACATCCGGGGATTTGAACTGTACTTGTCTATAGGCTTGTTCGACTTCACCCAGCAGATTGATCGGCGGCTGACTTGAAGCAGTGCATGCCGGTTAGAAATTGTGTCCGACTTGAGGCAGCGCCGACGCCACGTGACAGTGACGTATGTCAACAAAGTGCCGCGAGAGCGATTCGAGAGCAGTCGGCTAATATAGCCGGTGCAGTTTCTCCAGAGCAGCTGCAAGAGGCTGCACGGACTCTGATGACGACACAGCTGTTCCTCAATTGGCTGGATTCACCGCATGACAGCGATCACGTGTGTTTCGTGTTTATTCTAAAACCTTCATCTCCACTAATGCGCACAAATCTGTTTTTTTTATAACAGTAAAACCTCCTTTCATGTAGTCGCAATGTTATATTGTCATGTTTATCAAAATAAAACTGATTAAAAACATAGACCCCACTTCATTGATAGTGTAGGCTTATATGTTGAACTTTATTCTTGTACAAAAACAAGATGTATTAAGCAGTACAAAGTATTACATGACAATAATGTCTCTGAAACATCTGTGCATTGCCAAATATTGCATTTATTTCACTTCAGCTGATAAAGTATGCATACGCAGCACGAGCGTCACTACGGGAAGCAGAAAGTGTCCAACTTCACGTCTCCGTTTGCAGCTCCTCCCCGTCTGCACGCGGCTACTCTCGCCGATCAGTTGAATCCGGCCGCAGCCAATGTCGAACACACCTTATGGCTAGATGTGAACTTTGAATTGGAACAATAGCTACTTGGGCAGTGACTGATGACGTTTCACAAGTCCACGAGAACACAAGTACAGACAAGAGCGCATATTGAGAAATGGCCATGTTTTGTCTTGTCATGCACTTCCTGGTCTTGTCATGTGATCTTGTTGTGATCTGTCATTGGTTCATTGTTTAATCACTGTTCACAGGTGTCACTTGTCTTGTCATTAGTCTGTGTGTATTTAAGCCCTCATGTTTGCCATGTGTCTTGGTCTGTTATTAACGCTGTAATCTGTAACGATTTCCACTGGAGACAAGTTGAGAACCCATGTGCAGTTATTTATTAATGAGATTAAAAACATGAAACAAACACTTGGCAAAACAACAAACAAACAAAACTTGGCAGTGACAATACACTTGACTAAACAAAACAGACTTGACTTGAAAACACTCACCACCAGCGGGTTACAACATTAATAACAGACCAAGACCCATGGCAAACATGAGGGCTTAAATACACACAGACTAATGAAAAGACAAGTAACACCTGTGAACAGTGATTAAACACTGAACCAATGACAGAACACAACAAGATCACATGAGGGCATGGGAATCATGCCCTCCCTACACCTACCCCTACCCCATAAATGCTTTTATTATTATTAAATATTTCGTTAGGCACTTTATTTCCACATTTAGAACATTTTCTTAATTTTTATTGAAAGTAAATGCATTTCTGGTATGATTTGTGCTGAGAAAAGAGATAAGAAAAAACTCAGCAAAAAGCGGATTCGAACCCATGTCAATCACGTCAAAATCAAGATCCATTAGCTTTACTGATTGCACCACTGAAGATGCCAACAAGGCACGCTATTTGCACTTCATGTGAATAGACACTCCTTTGAAATAAAGGACAAAAAGGGCTTCCAAATATTCTCAAATAAAGACAGTTTACCTTTCAAAATATATGTAATCTTTTCCATCGACAAACAAAAGGGCATATTATTGATCCACTGTAAGATAGATGGTCTTTCCACTTTCTTCCAATACATAGCTATTAGACGCTTTGCTAGAAGTATACACATGTCAATGAACTTACGGGTTCTGCTACAATTTACAATTTTCTCAGGAAAAATCCCCAAAATAAAGATTTCTGGTTTCATTGGGAGATTAACAGATACCATCTGATAAATAAATAAGACTAGCTCTTTCCAAAACTCCTGCACCTTAGGACAGTTCCACATACAGTGTAAAAGTGTTCCTTTATCACCTGCGCATTTGATGCACGTATCAGGAATGTTCTGATTAATTTTGTTTAACCTTACTGAAGTAAAGTACGTTCTCATAATCCAGTTGTACTGTATCAATTTTAGATTACTGTTAATAGTTTGCGATTGAGCTTTCATACATACAGCTCTGGAAAAAATTAAGAGACCACTTAACATTGATTTTTTCCAGAGCTGCATATTATCCCATACATCTAAGGACATTTTCATTTTTAATTCTTCTTTCCAGGAGTTCCATTTGGATTCTGAAGATTCTCTAGAGTATGCCTCTAACAATTTATAAAACATCGATATTAAGCCTTTAGATTGGGAAGACTTTGATAGTAGGATTTCAAAAGGAGACTTAATGGGTTTTGTGAGCTTTGTACCTTGGTATGAAGAAAAATAGCTCCTAAATTAAAGGAATTTAAAAAAATGTTTCTTAGGAATATCAAACTGTGCTACAATCTCTGTAAAGGACATTAAGTCGTTTCCTTTATAAAAGTCCTCAATTTTTTGCAGCCCTTTATCATACCATATTTTATATCCTGCATCTGATCTAGCTGGTTTGAAACTCTCATTTCCCCATATTGGGGTAACACATGATAAAGTATTTGACTGAACCAAATAACTATGCACATCGCACCAGACTTTAAATTTATTAATGAGAATAGGGTTAAGAGATACAATATCTTTTTCTTTTTTGAGAGTTTTGATATTTATTGAATAAAGATAAAGATTAAGGGGTAGTTTTGACTTCATAAAAAAAGATTCAATGTCCAAAGATGGGCCAGTTTCAGAAGAGAAATAGTATAAAGTAGATCATAATTGTGCTGCCCAATAATACCACTTTAAGTTAGGAAATTGTAGACCACCCCTATTGTATGGTAAGTATAGTAATGACAGACGAACGCAAGCTTGTTTATTATTCCAGGTGAAATAAGTGAATCATTTCCGAAGTGACGTGAAAAAGGAGGTTGGAGGGCACAGAGGAATATTTTGAAAGTAAGTATTTTAGGTAATATACTAATTTGTATTGCCTTTATCCAATTAGCGATATGGGTAGACTTTTCGACTGGCCTCCGAGGTATCCTCTCAAGCTGAGGTGCTGATCACTCATCAACAACAGCTGGTAAAATTAACAGCTCTCACCGAAGAGCTCGTGAGATCCATCCGAGTCCTTTCCCTGCCGAGCGCGGCTGAAAATCAAGCTCCGAATCCAACTGCACCTGCTGCCGTTCCACCTGCCGTGAGTAACAATTCAAACCACCCAAAATTATCCCTTCCCGAGAAATTTGATGGCTCACCTTCTGCCTGTAAGGGATTTCTGTTGCAGTGCAGCTTGTATTTTGACCAGCAGACACAGTCCTATTCCACTGATGCGAGCCGCGTTTCCTTCATATGTTCCCTACTCACCGGTCGGGCTCTGGAATGGGCTACTGCGCTCTGGTCTGGAGGTCAGCTCTCTTTTCCCTCTTATGATGAGTTTTTGACCCAATTTAGAGAAGTGTTTGAACATTCAGCAGGAGGAAGGGATCCAGGAGAACTATTGCTTACGTTACGCCAGGGAAAGTCTACCGCAGCAGACTACACACTCTCGTTTCGGACCCTGGCAGCCCAAACTGGATGGGAGGAGGAACCTCTAAAGCTCCTGTATCGCACGGGATTGAACCCGGATCTCCAGGGAGAGCTGGCATGCCGTGGCGATGGTAAATCCTTGAATCAAATCATGGAGCTCGCTATCCGCCTCGACAACTTGATTCGCTCCCGACGCACACCTCTCAGGTCCAGCTTCTTTGAGTATGCTTCCCCCAACGCGGAGTCGGAGCCCATGCAGATTGGTTACACACACCTCTCTACGGCGGAGCGGGAGAGGAGATACCGGAATCATCTCTGCATGTATTGCGGAGAGGCGGGACATCTGAGGGCCACATGACCGGTTAATCCAGCGCTCAAGAATTCTACTGTGGTGAGTTCGAATCCCTCTTTTAAATTATTTCATGTGGATAGTTCTTTGAAGTTTAATGGACAAACTCTAAACGTAAAAGCCTTGATTGATTCTGGTGCTGCTGGAAACTTCATCGATCTTGCATTCGCCAAAACTCTTTGTGTTTCTCTCCTCGCATGTGAGCCTGGTGTTACAGTGGAAGCGCTTGATGGGCGCCCCCTGGGGTCAGGAGAGGTGCAATACACCACGCAACCCCTCACGCTCAGCATCGGGACACAGCATTCTGAGACCATCTAGTTATTCACGCTTCACTCGCCCATGCATCCCATAATCTTGGGGCTTCCGTAGCTGGAGAAACATAACCCCCAAATTTTCTGGTCTGATGGGAGGATATCCCAGTGGTCCGCATTCTGTCAGAGCAACTGCATGGTCGCTGTCCAAGGTACTGAACAACACAGCGCCTCCCTCAAGGGAGTGGATTTCCAGAGAATTCCCCTCGAATACCACGACCTAGCTCTGGCTTTCAGCAAAACTGAGGCTTCTCATCTTCCCGCTCACCATGCTGGTGACTGTGCTATTGAGCTTTTGCCTGGAGCTGTACCTCCACGCGGAAGAGTTTACACGTTATCACAACCTGAAACAGAGACCATGAAGGGCGTACATTGACGAACAGCTGGCTAAAGGTTTCATCACTACCTCTACATCTCCGGCTTCTGCCGGATTCTTTTTTGTCAAGAAGAAGGATGGGGGTCTTTGGCCGTGTATTGACTATCGTGGTCTTAATGAAGTGACAGTGAAATATCGCTATCCTCTCCCGTTAGTTCCAGCAGCCCTGGAGATGCTCCGTACTGCCCGCTACTTTGGAACGCATACAACCTGATACGCATATGGAGTGGTGACGAGTGGAAAACTGCGTTCTCCACTACATCCGGGCACTACGAATATCGGGTAATGCCATTTGGCCTTTCTAACAGTCCTTCAGTTTTTCAAGCTTTTGTAAATGAGGTGTTCCGAGACATGTTACAGCAGAGAGTTATTGTCTATATTGATGATATTTTGATTTTCTCTGATTACCTTGAAGAGCATGTCCAAGATGTTCATGCGGTCCTCACGTGCCTGATTGATAACCAGCTTTATACCAAGCTCTCCAAATGTGAGTTTCACCAGACGTGTATCTCCTTTTTGGTCTTTGACAATTTTTACCGCAGATTTATCCGCAATTTCAGTGTAATTGTAGCACCGCTTACATCTCTGCTTCAAGGAGGGGAAAATATTTTAAGTGGACAGCGGATTGCACTGCGGCCTTTGCTCAGCTCAAGGAGAGATTCACTTCTGCTCCTATCCTCCGTCACCCTGATCCTGAGAGCGAGTTTATCATTGAAGTGGATGCGTCTAACACAGGAGTGGGGGCTGTCCTGTCGCAGCGGTGTGGTAAACCTGTGAAAAGAAAATGTTCCCGTGTTCCTTCTATTCTCGCAAGCTCAACTCTGCAGAACGCAACTATGACGCGGGTGATTGCGTACTTCTGGCCATGAAGACCGCCTTTGAGGAGTGGAGGCACTGGCTGGAGGAAGCTCGTCAGCCTTTTACGGTGCACACTGATCGCATGAATCTAGAGTATATCAGATCAGCTAAGCACCTTAATGCTCACCAGGCTCGTTGGTCTCTGTCCTTCTCAAGATTCGTCTTTAAGATCACCTACAGGCCGGTTCTCAGAATGGCAAAGCTGACGCCCTGTCTCGACAGTTCGACGGTCCTTGTGAGGAATCTAAGCCTGAACCCATTATTCCCACTACTCTAATCGTGGCTCCTGTTCAATGGGACATTATCACTGAAATCACCGCATCCCTAAGTAATCATCCCGCTCCGCCAGAATGTCCCGCTGGCCGTCTCTTTGTTCCGCCCGGGTTCCGCCACCGTGTGCTTCAGTGGGTTCACTGCACCCACAGCGGCAGTCATCCTGGTATCGCTGCTACCATACAGTTAGTTTCCTATCGCTTTTGGTGGGCTTCACTCCAGTCTGATGTCATAAAGTTTATTCATCAATGCTCTGTTTGTAACACTGTGAAATCCTCTCATCTCAAACCAGCTGGATTGTTACAACCTCTGCCAGTACCACAGCGTCCCTGGTCGCACATCGCAGTGGATTTTGTTACTGATCTACCTCCTTCCCAGGGGTTTACCACTATTCTCTCCGTGGTGGATCGCTTCTCTAAGTCCTGTCGTTTTATTCCTCTGACCGGTCTGCCCACGGCCTTACAGACAGCCGAGGCTCTTCTCAACCAGGTGTTCCGTCTCTTTGGTCTGCCCGAGGACATTGTCTCTGACCGTGGTCCTCAGTTTACCTCCCGTGTCTGGAGAGAATTGTGCTGCAAACTCAATATCAATGTCAGTTTAACTTCTGGTTACCATCCTCAGGCCAACGGGCAGGTTGAACCTCTAAACCAGGATTTTATTCGATTTCTGAGAACTTACTGCCACCAGAATCAGCAGGACTGGAGTCACTTCCTGGCCTGGGCGGAGTATGCCCAGAATTCTTTGTTAAAACCTGCCACTGGTCTAACCCCTTTTCAATGTGTTTTAAGGTTCCAGCCTCCCCTCTTCCCGTGGGCTGGGGAGCCATCCGACCTCCCAGCAGTAGATGCGTGGATTCGGCGCAGTGAGGCCACCTGGGATGCTGCTCACGTTCACTTGCAGCACGCCATACGCCGTTTTCAGCATGAGGCATGAGGGTCCTTGGTATCGACCCGGTCAGTGGGTGTGGCTCTCTGCCCGAGATCTCTGGCTCAAGCTCCCGAGCAAGAAACTTTCTCCTCGTTTCGTCGGACCGTTTAAAATCCTCCGTCAGATAACTCCTGTTTCTTTTCGTTTGGAACTCCCTGCTCATTACAAGATCTTACCCACATTTCATGTGTCCCTTTTCAGACCTGCTGTCGCCCCCAGGAGAGAGAGGAGCCGGGAGGAGGTCGCTCCTGTGCAGACTCCTCCCATAGAGGTGTACGGTCCGGAGGCTTTCCGGGTGCGAGAGATCCTGAACTCCAGGCGTCACGGCGGGGTGTTGCAATACCTTATCGACTGGGAGGGGTACGGTCCCGAGGAACGCTCCTGGGTCAGGTCTCATGATATCCTGGATCCCACATTAACTGCTGCTTTTCACCGACACCACCCAGATCAACCAGCTCCAAGACCCCGTGGTAGACCCCGCCGTCGGCAAGGTCCTCGCTTCCGGAGCCGCTCGCAGGGGAGGGGCTCTGTCACGGAACGCTCGACAACGCCTCCTCCTGGTTTCACCAGATCCCTCTCTCCTGCATATTAGGACTGCATTTCCCATCCTTCCTCCTCTGCTCATTATCATTGCATTATTATCACCTGTGGACCCTCAGCTCACCTTTATCTGGACTGCTCTGCTCATTGTTCATTTGTGAAGTCTTGATTTACCCTTACTCTGCCTCTAGCTTATTTCTCGTGGTTGCTCTTGTATCTTTGACTTGGACTCTGATCTCGTTTTTGCACCTAAGCCGCCTGCCTCTGACCTATGCCTGTTTGACTTTCGTTCCCTGGATTGCCCTTCATGTGTTCTGTTTGATCTTTATGACTGCCTATCTCTGTGGGCTTACCTGTGTTAATAAATTACTGAAAATGGATCCGAACGCTTCAGCCTCTTCATCACAGTGGGCAGATCAGTTATTTAGTTGATGTATTTAATTTAGTTTAGTAATTAAATTTATTTGGATATTTAGTTTAACATTTTGTGTCCCCAAATGAGCAAGCCAAGCCAAAGGCGACAGTGGCAAGGAACCAAAACTCCATCAGGTGGCATAATGGAGAAAAATAAACCTTGGGAGAAACCAGGCTCAGTCGGGGTGCCAGTTCTCCTCTGGAATTGAGAAGCCATGTCGACTTTCTGGCTTGGAGGATATCACTTGTGTCAGAGTGAAATCCGCTAGCTTAATCTTCATAACTCGGTGACGATTTCTCTTCGCCATATGCAATTCACGACAATTCTTCCAGGCCTTCGGATTCCGCCGCAATATCTGTTGCTTTTTTCGGCTTCTACTTTGCTGGTTTAGGTGACATCTCAAACAACACTCACTTGGAAAACAACTGTGGTCGAATTTTGAATGAAACAGGGATACATTTACGAAATCTCTATACAAATTACAGCATGCATCTTGTCAGCGTGTCGCCATAACTGGAAGTTGCTGGTCTAAAAGTGTTGTCCCTATTCTCTTAATGTGTGTAGGAGCCACATTAAAGTTTATTAGAACATATTCAGTTATTATACTTTTTTTTTAGCATTGCCTTGTGTGGTTGTTTTGTGTTTTTGTGTGTATGAGTTCTCTATAGGAAAGGTGGCGCCATTGGCATATAATGGAGTTATGTCAGAGTGCCAAATGGAAGCGCTGTGTGCAGACACTATCTTTGACCGCACTCACAGGAGTTGGCTGGCATGCACAAAAGAAAGAGCAGAGGCCATGAATTTTATGTTTGTTTATTGAGTGACTTAACATTTGTTTTGAGTTTTAAAAATAAAATAATTTAAAAAACGCATTTTTGGCAACTTTGTGGATTTTATTGAAGAGGAAGCATGAGTCAAACAATGGTCAGTGGCGTTTCCCATGTGGTAAACATAGGTCTTTGCAGATACAATGAGTAATGGGTGTGTTGTGGGCATAATGTGCAATAAACCAATCAGAGTCTCATCTCCCATTCCCTTTAAATCCAGTTGCACTCGCGCCATGGCGGATTCGCTAAGCGAAGAAACAAATCTGCTCATCCAATAACCTCTGCTTGCTCGTCATTACTGCAAATAGGTAGGCTAATTCTGATACATGCAATGACTATCCATTATGACATGTAGGCATTTTTATATTTATGTACACAATTACAATCTTTTACATTTTAATCCTTTAATTTTTCATATTTAAAAATGTTTGTGTGCTGCTGCGCGTACCTGTGTGTGTAACAAGCAGAGTGTACGTGTGTTTTGGACCCGCACATATAGGTGTATATTACTAACGCGCTTGAACATGTCCCATGGCCTGCACAGTCAGAAAACGTTTTCCTCTACCAGCATCACATATAGTGACCTGGCCACTGTTCTGGAAGAGGAATGGCTCAAAATCCCTCTGGCCACTGTGAAGTACTTGTATTTGTCATTCCCAAGATGAATTGATGCTGTATTGGTTGCAAAAGGAGGCCTTACACTATATTAATTAATGAGTGAGGTGTTTCAGTTTCATATTCCAACCCCTGAAGGTCAGATGTCTTGACCTATGGTTTGCGATATTTATGTCACCATACAATATTTTCATGCTAACAACAAATTTCAGTTACACTTTTCACATTAATATTTTGGGGGAAAGCGAACACTGACCACCCTTCAGAGCAAGTCTGTTGAAATAGTATGTATTTATATGTAATGTATCATTTTATTTGTTCTTTCTTTATCATTTTATAATTTTATTATACACTACGGTTCAAAGATTTGGAGTTGGTGCGATTTTATAAATGTTTTTGAAAGAAGTCACTTAAATGCAATATGCAAGGCTGCATTTATTATTCAAAATACAGTAAAAACAGTAACATTGTGATATATTAAAGCAACTGTTTTCTATTGTAATACATTTTGAAATCATTACTCCAGATTTCAGTGTATCATGATCCTTCAGAAATTATTCTAATATGCTGATTTGGTGCTCTGAAAACATTTCTTATTATTATCAATGTCCAAAACAGTTGTGTTGCTTAATATTTTTGTTGGATCTGTACATTCTTTTCAGGAATCTTTGATGAATATAAAGTTCAAAAGAACAGCATTTATTTGATTATTATTATTATTATTATTATTATTATTATTATTATTATTATTAATTTTATTTTTTGTCTTTATTACGAGTTATGTTGCAATAAATTCAATTTCTCTGCCTCTCTCTCTCCTCATAGAGTTGTAATAGCTGGTGAATCCTTCTCATTCAGTTTCTGTTAGTTGGAGGACTCTGGGCCAACACACTGAGCAAAAATAAAACATGCTCTTTATACCATGTAATTGGGTCATTTGGATGATTGCAAATTCCATCTAGACACTAATTAAGGCTCCTTATTATCAGTGGGGAGCGAGAGTGTGCTCTGATTCACAGGATAGCACATTCATGTCTCCATATGACAGGTGCGTGTTGAAGGGAGGATGGTCAGCCTTGCTGTCCTAGTTACGGCTTTTATTTAAGTCCCAGAGTTACCATTCTTTTACGTATGGCATAAAAAGTCCTATTTTTATTTTTGTCTCCCTATGTTTTTTCAGTCTCATGTTCTCACTTTAAAGGCCAGAGCATGAGCAGAGAAGGCAATATTAAATTAAAAGCAATCTCCTCGTCATTACATTAGACATGTAGTCATGATTTGATTTTGAAAGTAAATAGCACAAATTATCAAGCAAACATCAGTATTATAGCTCACAATAATATGAGTTTAGATGCTGTTGAATGCCAAATATTTAAATTCATTTTTAATTACTGCTCTTATTTTATTAGGCCCATGTAGTGTCACTGTAGAACTGGTTGAAAAGGTGTGGCCAATAACTGCTTTCTGTGCGTTATGATTATGAAGAGTCTCTATAATCTCATGGAGGCTATTAAATTTGTGCTCATGCTATTTTAACGCAGGTCATTCACTCCGTAGAGAAATGGCACCTCTATAAAAATGAATTGGAACTATTTAGTATAAAATGACATTTGATAGTGTTTAATCAAGTATTAATATTTAATTTTCTTATTTAAGTTTGTGGCATTTATTTTTAAACAACATTGCCTCAAGCCCTCAGAGATATATCCTGATGGCAAGTAGTCAAGATGTAATTATATATATATATATATATATATATATATATATATATATATATATATATATATATATATATATATATATATATATATATATATACAGGGTTCCCACACTTCTTGAAAGTACCTGAAAGTCCTTGAATTTCAGACACATGGATTAAAGGCCTGGAAAGTACTTGAAAACAAACATAGATACTTGAAAGTGCTTGAATTAAGTGTGAACTACATTTTGTTAGAGTAGCATGGTGCTATTACACAAATTAGCTTTTATGCGCTTCCAAAGCCAGAAAAAAACTGCGCAACTGATCAGGGAGGAAGTGGGAAAAACCTGAAAAAATGCTGCGTGAGTGGATGGATCGTGATCACGTGTAGGCAGCTCTGAATAATGAGCACATAACATGGAGCTTTTTAACTAGCTTAGTGCCAGGGAAGTGCAAATTCAGTGATGCTTGGCACACACCGCTTACACAGTGTTGTAAATGTTAGCTGGTGGATCGATGAGAAGCTAATGTGCTAGAGTATCTAGAATATTAAGTTGTATTAATATATTAGTATACAATATAAAGTTGTAGTATTAATATAAAGGTAAGTCCTTTTTTACAGTCATTTTATGGTTTCCAACTTTCCATAAACACTGGTGTCCATATCTTTTCATTTAATTGGAAAATTCATGTATACAATATTATCTCTATATTTTGATGTTTTAATTAAGCAATGATTTATTTAAAAAAAAGAAAACTAAAACCAGTGTGAAATAAATGTTAAAAGCAGGAATAAGAGAGCTGCAAACTCTCTTATATACACCTCTCTTGTACACCAGCCTCTTTCCTCATTGGATTTTAAAAGTCACATGCCCCTTTTTAGTTGTCAGTATATGCCTTAGCGTTACTGCAGTAATGATTAATGTTATTTATTGTACAATTCTCATTCATTCGTTCATTAATTAATTAATTAATTAATTAATTCATTCATTCATTCATTCATTCATTCATTCATTCATCCACTATTCACTATCCACTCCAAATCATTAAAAAAAATAATAATAATAATTACAATAACTATGATTATGATTCATTGCATTATTATTATTAACAAAAAAGTTGGTGTGAATAGTGAAGAAAAAAAGCCAACCAATGAATTAATTAAATAACAAAAAATAATATTATTATTATTATTATTATTGCATATTTTGTTTTGTGAAGAAATCTACAAAACTAAGTTAAACCATACAGTATATGCATAAAAATTGAGTTAAAACTTTATTAGAAACAGATTCATTCAAGTGTGTCCAAACTTTTGACTGAAATTATAAATCTATTACTTAATCTACTTGTCTCTATCTTGTTTATTCATTCATTCTTTCACTTTGTATATATTTTCTTTACTCCAATCCTTCCCTCTGATATCCTATCTCTCTCGTTCTCCCTCACTGCATCCGTTTCGCTATATCCACTCAGTGTGAAATTGATCAATTTTGCCTCAGTGAGACTTTTCTCCTCAATTAACAATAATTGCATGTTTCTGAGCTAATAAGATAGTGTATGTGTGTTTGTGTGAGTGTGTGGATGTTTATGAGTTGGTTTTCATTTAAAATAAATTAACTGTTAACGCATCCACAAACTTCGTTTCCACCCCACTTTCAGGAAGCCGTTAATTGTGTGTATTTCACTGCTGGTTTAGCTATTTGAGTGTGTGTGATTGTGTGTGTGTGTGTGTGTGTGTGTGTGTGTGTGTGTGTGTGTGTGTGTGTGTGTGTGTGTGTGTGTGTGTGTGTGTGTGTGTCTCCATCCATGGGCCCTCAGAATGTGTGTGCATATGCATAAAACATAAGCGTGTGTAAGTGTGTGTTGCATGAAAATATTTTCAGCTACTGTCATGGTAGTTGACAAGGAAACCAGACAAGGGAGAGACAGGAAGTGAGCAAAGCAATGACAGAGCTTGAGCTGATTTTAATGGCCTAAGTGCTGTCTGAAGATTATACCAATGACAGAGCCAAAGGACAGAAGAGAAAGAATGAAGGAAAACAAGAAAAAAGCAGGAGAGTGGGAGAGATGAGTGAAGAGAGAGAGAGAGAGAGAGAGAGAGAGAGAGAGAGAGAGAGAGAGAGAGAGAGAGAGAGAGAGAGAGAGAGAGAGAGAGAGAGAGAGAGAGAGAGAGAAAGAAAGAAAGAAAGAAAGAAAGAAAGAAAGAAAGAAAGAAAGAAAGAAAGAAAGAAAGAAAGAAAGAAAGAAAGAAACGTAGAAGATTATGGGAGAAAAGGACAGTGATGGCAGGAAAAGGGATGATCATCTATCAGGCTGAAAAGTCATTATTGCATCTGTAAGAGTGTGTGTTTGTACTTGTATCAGTGCATGTGCTGTTAAATCTATTTTAAAGAAATCGCTTACCTAAAAATAAAAATTCTGTCATCATTTTCTTTCAAACCCACGTGACACTTTCTTCTGTGGAACACAAAAGTGAATTTTTCCTGGCCGCTCTTTTCAGTGTAATGAATGTGAATGATGACTAGGGCTGTCAAGCAGCAAAATTGCAAAATAAGCACCATAAATATATCATCAAGGTGGTCTATATGTGCACAATATTTCAAGTCTTTCAAAGCTATATGATGAAATGAATGTTGTACATTAATACAAAAAAAAGGCCTGAAAATGGCGAACACTATTCGTTTATTGACATCACTCCCACCATATTCGAGGACCATTTTCTCTGATGAAAGACTTACATGCATACATATGTAATTTAAATTTAAAAAATTATTTTCTATTTTAATTTTGGATATATACAGTGCATCCGGAAAGTATTCGCAGCGCTTCACTTTTTCCACTTTTTGTTATGTTACAGCCTTATTACAAAATGTATTAAATTCATTTTCCTCAAAATCCTACAAACAATACCCCATAATGACAACATGAAAGAAGTTTGTTTGAAATCTTTGAAAATTTATTTAAAAAAAAGGGGGGGGGGGGGGTTATCACATGTACATAAGTATCTTATGCTCAGCCTTTGCTCAATACTTTGTTGAAGTACTCAATACTTTGGCACCAATAACAGCCTCAAGTTTTGTTATATAGAAAGGTGTGTGCCTTTCCAAATCATATCCAATCAACCGAATTCATCACAAGTGGATTCCAATCAAGTTGTAGAAACATCTCAAGGATGATCAGTGGATACAGGATGCACCTGAGCTCAATTTTTTTGAGTGTTATGGCAAAGGCTGTGAATACTTATGTACATGTGATTTTTTTTTTTTTTTAATACATTTGCAAAGATTTCAAACTAATTTCTTTCACGTTGTAATTATGGGGTATTGTTTGTATAATTTGGGGGAAAACAATTAATTTAATCCACTTTGGAATAAGGCTGTAACTATATATATGTATATCGTCGCTGTCCGATGAAAACCACGTATGTCCATTTTGCCGATTTTGAGATTTTTCGACGGATTGAATGTCCAGGTTCATTTCCGTATACAGTATGCGTCACATATCTAAATGGCCAATGAAAAGTTGTGAAAACATGTCATCTGATTTTCACGTATATCCATTTGGTGTCAAAGCTGTCAATCACGCCGCGTATCTCCCGCCCTGTGGAAGCATCTTGCTGGTCTCGCCGGTCTCGTGAAATTGTTTCATCGAAGCTCAGCACTGGATAGCCGAAAGTACGACATTGAAGCTCTCCACAGTTTAGTTCTAATCTAGTTCTTCACAGATTAGTTTGCTTGCTAGTATGTAAATAAACTCGGTCTCTTTGATAAGATTCAGCCTTTTTTTTCTCAGTCAAACTGATCAAATTATAGCCTGTAATGCTACTGTCATGATTGTCACTAGAACATGCCTCACTCATACTGCGATCACCGCTTGCCAGAGGCTGAGAATATCCAGCATGTATTCCTCTGTATTCCTCACGTATTCCTCTGCTGAAACGCGACTTTGCCATTCTAATTAATGATCGGAAGAACGCGTATCGACCACTGTTACTGTAAAATATGCACGTATGTCCATTTAAACTCAATTTTGGTCAAATGTGGATTATATCATTACACTGTCAAGAATATGGTTACATGTAAAGATGCTGTACCAAGTATGACAACGCTACATTCAACTGCTTTTGAAATACAGTGTTTTATTCACTTCCTGAAAAGTAAGCGTTTTGGACATACGTGAGTTTCATCGGACAGCGACGATATATATATATATATATATATATATATATATATATATATATATATATATATATATATATATATATATATACACTCACCTAAAGGATTATTAGGAACACCTGTTCAATTTCTCATTAATGCAATTATCTAATCAACCAATCACATGGCAGTTGCTTCAATGCATTTAGGGGTGTGGTCCTGGTCAAGACAATCTCCTGAACTCCAAACTGAATGTCAGAATGGGAAAGAAAGGTGATTTAAGATTTTGAGCGTGGCATGGTTGTTGGTGCCAGACGGGCCGGTCTGAGTATTTCACAATCTGCTCAGTTACTGGGATTTTTACGCACAACTATTTCTAGGGTTTACAAAGAATGGTGTGAAAAGGGAAAAACATCCAGTATGCGGCAGTCCTGTGGGCGAAAATGCCTTGTTGATGCTAGAGGTCAGAGGAGAATGGGCCGACTGATTCAAGCTGATAGAAGAGGAACTTTGACTGAAATAACCACTCGTTACAACCGAGGTATGCAGCAAAGCATTGTGAAGCCACAACACGCACAACCTTGAGGCAGATGGGCCACAACAGCAGAAGACCCCACCGGGTACCACTCATCTCCACTACAAATAGGAAAAAGAGGCTACAATTTGCACGAGCTCACCAAAATTGGACAGTTGAAGACTGGAAAAATGTTGCCTGGTCTGATGAGTCTCAATTTCTGTTGAGACATTCAGATGGTAGAGTCAGAATTTGGCGTAAACCTTGTTACCACTGTGCAGGCTGGTGGTGGTGGTGTAATGGTGTGGGGGATGTTTTCTTGGCACACTTTAGGCCCCTTAGTGCCAATTGGGCATTGTTTAAATGCCACGGCCTACCTGAGCATTGTTTCTGACCATGTCCATCCCTTTATGACCACCATGTACCCATCCTCTGATGGCTAATTCCAACAGGATAATGCACCATGTCACAAAGCTCGAATCATTTCAAATTGGTTTCTTGAACATGACAATGAGTTCACTATACTAAAATGGCCCCCACAGTCACCAGATCTCAACCCAATAGGGCATCTTTGGGATGTGGTTTGAAGCAGGTTATGTGACATACCTTGGTATGTTTAAAGGGGTGGTAAAGCACACTCTTTCGAAGGCTTGATTGTGTTTGTGGGGGGCACTGTAACATGTGTTCATGCTTCGTTTGTTAAAAAATGCAGTATTTTTCATATATTTTACCTTTATTCTACACTGCTCTGTCCCTCCTTGTAAAAACGGTCTGATGGTTTCCGGATTCTGTGAAGCCAGTCCCTCAAAAATACGCAATGGGCTCTGATTGGCTAGCTAGCCCAGTGTGCTGTGATTCGCTAACCGCCTAGTGCACGTTTCTCGAAAGCGTCACGCCCCTTACCTCTACAGGTAGCCTCAGGCTTTGTGTACGCTAGCGTCAATAAAACCATACCAAGAGCCCGAATCAGACCCAGACAATTTTAGTGAAGATGATCGAGCAGAACCTGTTCAGTCCTCAAGAGTAAAGACTGCGGATCTATAGTGATCACTACTGAATGGCACCGTTACTTTTGTATTTTTAGAACGATTTGCCAAATATCTGTCGCAAGAACGGACACTAAACATTGCTAGTAGCCAAATCAAACACAGAACCATGTTTAGCATGCCTGTAGATAAACAATACATAAAAGCTCTAATCAAAGAATAATTTACACTAATGCCAAGTTCGCTGTTGAGATTTTAAACCGTTTGTAACGTTAGGGGTTTGTCGGATAACGTTAAGTATGAATGAGCATTTAACAAACTGGTTTGCAGAGCCAAACAGCGCTGTCATATCTACTTCATTGCTACAACGTAGGCTACAATTAACAACACAAACTATTACAGGAAAACACATCGACGAAAAATAAATCACACTTACAGGTTGTAGCCCGTACTCACGAAGATTGTGGAAGCTTTCCTCCGCGAGATGTGCCGCTGAACTCGTGCAGCTGAAGGCTCATGTATTGCAAATACAGATGAATATAGTCCATTATGTCACATTTTCCGATCTTCTCCTCCGACCCCTGTCTGTCTCGTGCTTTGATTTATGATGGGCAGCATATATCCGATGCAAATGCGATCGTGTTCCCCTCATGTCTCTTACACACATGAATATGACGTTGTATGTTAAACGCACTGCAACGCACCCCCGTCCCCCGGAAGGCTGAAGAAAGTGGACCTGCAATCCGGATGAAAATAACAGCGTTTCATCGGCATTGGGAACAACACTCCAGCCTACTAACTAGCCTACCACAACAACTATTCCCCGCGGTGATACAAAATGGCGCGCCCCCCCTTATTTCATATTCTCGGAGGAGGGGTTTATGTAAATATTGGGACTGGTGATGTCAGCACACCCTGGAGGAATGTCTGTAGTCCCTATTGGCCGTTTGCTGTAGTCCTTAGAAATCGATTTCTTTAAAAGCAAATATCTCCCTTTGCTTTAAACTTTGAACGTTGTAACTTTGAAGATGTTGTTTATGCTCAAACAGCAACATTACACACTAGCTAAAGTTAGAAAAGTGAAATCGTGGTTTACCACCCCTTTAAGAGTAAGTAAGCGGATAACCTCATCTTTCGGTTCCAAAAACGGAGGTAACTTTCAGGGTATGTAAGTAGCCATAGCAACTCACTCTCTGAACATAAACTGCTCCGGAGCAGGTTATGTTCCAGGGTTAGTTTGCTTAAGAGGTATTCAAATGAATTAAGAATTAGAATTAAAAAATTATAACAAGGTAATGTTTAAATGTTAATTAAATTAAATTATATTTATTATTTATTTATTGTCATCTCACACATGGATCTGCATTCAATTAATTAGCATCAAACAAACAATATAATCCTTATGCTCAGAAAATAAAGATTACTTATTAAATGAAGACATTGAAAAATGATTGCTTAACCACCAAATAGGTGGCGATGTACACTAAGTAGGTTATGTAAATCGCCATTAAACAAAAGAAGAAGATGAAGTAGAATGGCGCATTGTTTCCATGGTGAATAATCGATTCGTCGCTCTGTTGAGAATGTCTTGTGTGTTAACCGGGAACATACTCTGAGTTGTCTGAATTTACCCCCAGACTCGTTTTTTTGGAACCAGCATACTTCGAGTAAGCAAGGTTTGGGTTAATCAACCGAGAGTTCAAGGTATATGTGGCAGTAAGTTAACCTTGCTTTCTGGAATACCCCCCTGAATAAGATATTTTACCTAAAGATGTGTACATATAGTCCAAAAGACAAAAAAAATTGCTGAATTTATTAAAATAACCCCGTTCAAAAGTTTATGAACCATTAATTCTCAAAACTGTGTGTCGTTCCCTGGATGATCCATGGCTGTTTTTTTTTTTTTTTTTTGTGATGGTTGTTCATGAGTCCCTTGTTTGTCTTGAGCAGTTAAACTGCCCAATGTTCTTCAGAAAAATCCTCCAGGTCCTGCACATTCTTCAGTTTTCCAGCATCTTTTGCATATTTGAACCCTCTCCAGCAGGAACTGTATGATTTTGATTTCACACAGGCAATTGAGGGACTCAAACACAACTACTAAAAAATGTTGAAACATTCACTGATGCTCCAGAAGGAAACACAATGCATTAAGAGCTGGGGGGTGAAAACATATTGAATTTTAAGATCAAGGTAAATTGTACTAAATTTGTCTTCTGGGAAACATGCAAGTATCTTCTGTTGCTCCTGAAGGGCAGTACTAAATGAAAAAAAAAAAGATAGTTAAACAAAATAAGAAACGTCTCAGTTACGGATGTAACCCTCGTTCCCTGAGGAGGGAACGGAGACGTACGTTAGTGACTAACGAATGGGGGTTTCGCTTAGAAGCCTATCATCTTCGAGCATATAGAAAATGCAGAATGGCGTGCCAATGCCATGGGGCATGCGGAATTTGCATACGTAACTCCGCTAAAAGGAAGTACGTGGCAATATCGCATTATGTTACCTGCTGAGGAGCCAAGACTGAACTCCTGTGTTTCAGGTAGCACAGCTGATGTGACAACGGAACGTCTCCGTTCCCTCCTCAGGGAATGAGGGTTACATCCGTAACCGAGACGTTCCCTTTCATTCAGTCACTACAACGTACGTTAGTGACTAACGAATGGGGGTTCCAATATAATCCCGCCACTCAGCTGTCTTCCAGTGCCCTGCGTAACTGTGAGTTCCCTGTCGTAAGACTAATACGGACGAAGGACTCACGCTCATCACAGGATTACCAAGGTACACTGGGAAGCATATCCCAGTGAGGGTATGCAAAGATGCCTGCCCGTAGGGAGGACTTAAGAGTACACATATGACCCGCTAAGGGCTGCATATGGAAACTCTAGGGTACCAACCGCAGGTGGATTTTTAACCCTAGGGGTGGCAGGGACTTGCCAAGGGAAAGACACCTGCTCGCTAAGGAGGCTTACGGTGGAAATACACGTGTGGGGGTCGCCGGAGGGGAACCATGCATACGGGGCAACTGGCCGAACACGAGGGTCTGGGCTCGATAGAGGGCAGACACACAGGTATTGGTGTAAGCAGTGCTGGAGGGACTCAGGGCTCTCGGGGAGCTCACCTGAGGGAAAATATTGCACGTATCTAGTCCGTGGAGTGGAATGGCGAGCAAGCGAAGACACCTGAGCCTGGTCCATTATCGGCCCCTCGGGGAAGCGAGTACATAGTCGGACACAGGCTCCACTCAGAGATTGTAGAATCTGGCGAATGTGTTTGGTGTCGCCCAGCCTTCAGCTCTGCAGATGTCTGTTAGCGAGGCGCCATGCGCTAAGGCCCAAGAGGAGGCCACACTCCGAGTGGAATGTGCCCTGACCCCAAGGGGACATGGTCGACCTTGCTGCTGGTAAGCCAAAACAATGGTGTCCACTAACCAGTGAGACAGCCTTTGCTTTGAGAGAGCTCTTCCCTTCCGCTCTCCACCATAACAGACAAAGAGCTGGTCTGAGTTCCTGAAACACTGCGTGCTGTCTACGTAAGCGCGGAGGGCGCGTACTGGACAGAGCAGTGCCAAGGCTGTGTCTGCCTCCTCCAAAGGCAGCGCTTGCAGGTTCACCACATGGTCTCTGAACGGAGTGGTGGGAACCTTTGGCACATATAAACCTGCCGCGTCCCATCCAGGAGCCACACGTGGAGGTTCCAAAGATCGGGACGCGGGTGCCATAGGGTGCCCCGTCTCTGAGTAAGGAGGTCCGGTCTCAGAGGAATAGGCCAGATCTATCTGCACATCCCCGAACTGTTCCCAAATCAGCTGGACCATCTGGGGATGGAGTCTCCATTCTCCCGGGAGTGGCTGAAGCCTTGAGAGCTCGTCGGCTGCACGGTTCAAGGCTCCTGGAATATGGAAAGCACGAAGGGACCTCAGGCGCTTCTGACTCCATAAAACGAGGTGGCGTGCGAGTTGAGACATACGGCGGGAGCGTAGACCGCCATGGTGGTTGCTGTACGTTACTACGGCCGTGTTGTCTGTCCTGACAAGCACATGTTGACCCTTCAGCAACGCCCGGAAGCGGTGCAGGGCGAACCAAGCATCGTCACCGCGGCTGCAGATGCCATATGCCCCAGGAGCCTCTGAAAAAGTTTCAGTGGAACCGCATTCTTGCTCTCGATTTGACGGAGGCAAGTCAGCAGAGACTGCGTGCGCGCTTGCTGGTAGGCAGCACGCACCTGGCGACCGAGTCGGAAACCACACTGAGAAAAGAGATCCTCTGCACGGGGCAGAGTCGCTCTTCTCCCATTCGACCTGAAGGCCCACACGGGCTAAGTGCCGGAGCACTTGGACTGTTTCCGCAGACCTGCTTACGAGAGTGACCCAGTATGAGCCAGTCATCGAAGTAGTTCAGGATGCGAACCCCGTGCTGCCTGAGTGGCGCAAGGGCTGCCTCGATAGACTACGTAGAGTCACGAGGGGACAGAGCTGCCCGAATGGGAGGACTGCGTACTGAATGTCCGCCCCTCGAAGCAAACCGTAGGAATGGTCCGCGTCGAGGAAGGAGACATGAAAGTAAGCGTCCTTCAGGTCGATCGCTGCAACTAATCTACCGGACGAACACGTCCGAGGAGGCGTTCACTACCGACATCCTGAACGGAAGCCTGTGAAGGGATCGGTTCAAGACGGGCAGGTCCAGGATTGGCCGTAACCCACCGGTTTCCTAGGGTACAATGAAGTAAGGGCTGAGGATGCCGCACCTATGACTGGGGCCTTCTATTGGGCCCCCGCATGGAGCATGGACTCCCCGGAAGAGGGGAGGAGCCTGCGTGAACTCAACCGAGTAGCCGAGCCTGATGGCCTTCGTGACCCAGCGGACGGCCCCTGAAGCTGTAGCCAGGCTCCAGGAACTGACCAACGGGGTCGCTCGAACCACAGGCGTACCCAGGGTGGGGCAGCGAGGCAGCGTTATCGGCCCCGGACATGGGAGGCGTAGCGTCCCGGTGTGGGGGCACGGTTAACGGCTGCGTCCTGACAGAGGAGACCAGGGAAGGACGCAAGTTCCACTGGGGTCTGCTCTGAAATGAGGCTGGCGACAGAGAGGGATGAGAGCGGCACGGCCCGGGGGGCGGCACACACTGCCATCACCGGTCTCTGGGACCTCAGAGATGGGGACACCAGTTCTTTCCAAGTGCTGCCAGCCCGGGGGCCAGCAGCAGAAGGATTTTCCCCCGGCCCTCCACTGGGGGAAGGAGAGGTCCTGCTACCATCCCCTGGAAAGAACTGTGACCCATCTCTGGGTTGTCCGCCTCCAGCCTGCGGACTGGGCGACATCCTGCAATGGAGATTGATCGCAACCGGAAGTGCACGGGCGAACCGTCTTGAAAAAGACGTGCCACGCACAAGCTCTTTTTGTGAGAGGAAACCTCGCAGTTGATGCCGAAGCGCCCTGGGAAACACACACCAGCCGTCTAGCAGACCACTGCGCAGATCAGCAGGCAGGAAGTATGCGATCACTGGAACGCGCCGTCACACCAACACCGACTGGAAAGCTGCTCGTCTTGAAGAAGCTGACAGATTCTCAGAAGGCTTGTGAGGAGTGAAGAGGTAGGTACTCTTGGCTCCGAAAGCAGAAACATAATGCGATATTGCCACATACTTCCTTTTATACTCATGCGGTGAGGCGGAGTTACGTATGCAAATTCCGCATGCCCCATGGCATTGGCACGCCATTGGGCGTTCTCTATATGCTCGAAGACGATAGGCTTCTAAGCGACACCCCCATTCGTTAGTCACTAACGTACGTCATAGTGACTGAACGAAAGGGAACAAAAGTTCCCTCTTGTGGACTATGTAAACATTTTTTATGTAAAATAACATATTCAGGACAGTACTAAATAAAAAATAACATGCATTTTATATGATCTCTTTTATTTAGTTATTTTATTTTATTTAGATTATGCAAGTGGTTCACATACTTTTTCTTGCCACTGTACATGCATACATACAGACAATAGATATATAAAATCAAATGGAGCAGCCAGTATATTCCTCAAAATGTCCCTTTTATGTTCCACAACAGAAGATCATGCAGGTTTGAAACAACATGAGCAAAGAATGACCATTTTCATTCTTAAGTGAACTTTCTCTTTAAGACAAATTTAGCAATTGAAAAAAAAAAGAAAAAAAAAAGAGTCAGAAAGTAGGAAATATGGATGCATTTTCAGAGAAAGATGCATAACTTATTTCTCATATTTATGGCTACATATTGCATCATTAAACAAGGCCAGAACCATACTTATACTTTACTTTATTTGTCCCTTTAAGGGAATTTTTTTTACAATACAGGTAAGCTGCATAACAAGATACCAACAAGTTCAAGTACACCACAGAATCCACTTGAGCTTAAGGTTTGTCCAATGCTGATGAGTGCTGTTTCGCTGAATTTCTAAGTTCCTCAAACCTCTGTGCTAATTAAGACTCCTTCACAATCATGCTCGACTTCACAGACATGACACTGATGCGTTGCGAATGACATTATTGAATTAACTGTCTGCAGATTTCGCAGCATCTAACATATGAAATTACTTTGGAGAAATGGAGAAACATGGCAGAAATGTGAATCTACTTACTAATGAGGACCAAGATAGACAGGGCAGACGGTTTGGGTTAGCGCATGCTTTGGAGCTAGTGATTGAGAAAGTTGCAGGATCGTCACTACAGCAGTTTTTGCCAAGTCATTGTGACACTGTAGATGGTCTACAGTTATAAAAGTTGCAGCATTTGATGTTAACTCAGTAAACGCAGGTAAAATGAACCAATTCTATATATTCTATTAAGTCAGTACTGTCAGAAATCGAAAAGTTCTGTTACTTAACAGACACTTGAAAAACATTAGCTTTCAAAAGTACCACTTTTGACAACCGCAATTGCATACTGGCCTGGTATGACATTCAGCAGTATGGTGCATAGTACAGAATATCATCATTGCAGTATTCTACACTTTATCATTTTAATTTTATGCCATAAATCCACTCCGTGTTACACCAAAAGGTTTTGCACTTAAAAGCATAAAAGCATCTGCCATATGAATACAGTAAACAGGCTGTTTTTGCTACTGTACCTTTAAGACGTGATGTAGAATTGGAGTTTTGTAGCTTTTAGTCTACTTCTGTTAGCTTTGAATCCATCTGTGTGATCCTAAATGTTGATTGAAATTGTTTTTAGCCATTGTACACATTTAACATTGTATCTCTCTTTCTCAAGATGCACTATTGTTAAAACTATATGGCACTGATGTTGGACAAGAAGGCCTGGCTTGCAGTCTCCACTCTAATTCATCCCAAAGGTGTTCTATCGGGTTGAGGTCTGGACTCTGTGCAGGCCAGTCAATTTCATCCACACCAAACTCGCTCATCCATGTCTTTTTGGACCTTGCTTTTTGCACTGGTGTGCAGTCATGGTGGAACAGGAAGGGGCTATCCCCAAACTGTTTCCACAAAGTTGGGAGTATGAAATTGTCCTAAATGTCTTTGTATGCTGAAGCATTAAGAGTTCCTTTCACTGGAACTAAGGGGCCAGGCCCAACTCCTGAAAAACAACCCCACCCCATAATCCCACCTTTACCAAACTTTACACTTGGCACAATGCAGTCAGACAAGTACCATTCTCGTGGCAACCACCAAACCCATACTCGTCCATTGGATTGCCAGACAGAGAAGCGTGATTCGTCACTCTAGAGAACACGTCTCCACTGTTCTAGACACCACTGCATCCAACGCTTTGCACTTGGTGATGGAAGGCTTGGATGCAGCTGCTCGGCCATGGAAACCCATTCCATGAAGCTCTCTACACACTGTTTTTGAGCTAATTTGAAGGCCACACGAAGTTTGGAGGTCTGTAGCTATTGACTCTGCAGAAAGTAAACGACTTCTGCGCACTGTGACCCCACTCTGTGATTTTACGTGGCACTGTGATTTTGTTCCCAATTGCTTCTACTTTGTTATAATACCACTAACAGTTGACCATGGAATATTTAGTAGTGAGGCTATTTCACAAATGAACTTACTGCACAGGTGGCAACCTATCACCTAATTCACTGAGCTCCTGAGAGCGACCCATTCTTTCACAAATGTTTGTAGAAGCAGTCTGCATGCCTAGGTGATTGATTATATACATATGTGGCCATGGAAGTGATTGGAACACCTGAATTCAATGATTTGGATGTTTGTCCCAATACTTTTGGCAATATAGTGTATATCCCAAAATGAATGATGCCTCATCCTGCACTACAAATATTGTTTTGGTAAATAAGCTCTATTATGATTGGCTATAAAATATGAATGTGTAACAAAGCTTATCATTCCATTCGTACAAATTAAACAGGCTAGGAATGTGTAGAATTAAAGAAACACATTAAAGCTACATGTCCCACGGTGTCCAGGTAAATGTTTAGCTATCATTATCTTTGATAAAATCATTTTACACCTCTTCTGCGAACTGCAAAACTCTGATCCTCCTAAACCATTACCTCTGAGAGAACTTTTACAAGTAGCTTTTAAACATAAATGTCCCTCTCCCACCATGAATCATATTTACAATTGTGCACACAGTCCAATTACAAACTGAAATTTTGTATCAATTATCTGAAATAGGCTGTCCTGAATCTGTCATTTGTCAGCTTACACACCATCACAAAATGTTCACACACTCTCTCTCCCCTAGCAGCACCAGCAGGGAATCAGGAAGGAGGAAGATGAATGATGGACTGATGTTAGGGTTGGAGCATTCAGATGTCAGTTTTTCACATTTCAAAAGGACAAGATGGCAGACGTTTGGGTGGCGGGGCTTTCAATCCATTATGACTGACAGCCCAGTCTGTCCATCCATATACTCGCAATGTATACGTGTCTCTGCGTGTCTTTTTTAATTGAACAAATTTAAGTTTCCAGGATGAAAAGAAGTGTGTTTTAGTTACACAGAGTAGCGTTTGAGGGTTTGACATTAATCTCCTGTGATGTAGCATGACACGATGCAGAGAGGCAGGCCCTGAGAGAGGACCTCAATGAATAAAATAACTAACGCAATGATATCACGCAAATTATGGCCTCGGGTAAGACGCTTGGTTAAGTTCCTACTCTCTGAACACCCGTTTCAAGGTACAAAATTTACTTTTTGCTGTAAATTGAGATGATTTAATGACATAGTGACAGTGCAGGTCATTGTTGCAACAATACATGGAAAAGCTGGATGTATATAATGTATATTTCACCTAACAACTTATTTAAAATATATATAAAAAAAAAATCAGCACCATATTCACATGTCCATGGCATATGAAGTTGTTGGCTCGTACAAGACAACCTTTAAACAGACGTGTTTTGGACTTTTTTTTTTTTTTTACATTTCCTGTGTTTTTGCTGCTTTGCTTTTTCGTGATCAACAATGACAGGACGCCGTCTCGCCTTCAGCTCCCCTTCAACTCCTCTGCATGGACGCGACCAACCCGTTTCAGCCAGTCCGCCGACCGATGAGAAGAAAACTGCTGAATGCTATGAGTGGCCTGTCTCGTCAGCTTACTCTACTTACGAACAATGTGACTGAGCAGTTTGCCGTAATAAACTCCAGGTTGCTGTCCATGGAGGATAGGTTGGCTGCTTTTGAGTCGAAAAACTGCTGTGCTGTGGAAGAAAATAACTCCAAGAAGAGAAGACGGGTGCACAATCCCAAGATTGCGGCAAAAATATTTTTATGTATAAGCATATTTTTTAAGTAGCCCACGCTAAAAGTAATGTTTGCAGAACCAGTTTGCGTTTTTATATATAAGTGTCTTTTGTCTTGTAATTTTCAGGAGGTCTTCACAACTCTGAGGCAAACTGCAGGCGCTATGAACCAGAGCATGGGTAACGTAACGTTACGATTTAAAGAATATGCTTTTATTCAGCTGTATAAGGAAATGGATGCGTTAATAGATCCGAGCTTAAAACCGCACATTTTGTTTTCACAGACTAACCTCACCTCATAACGAAGACGTGACCTCTTATTTGCTTGGAGCGATTTCCAGATTTAACCGCTGATCATGACGACATTGTGTGTCAGTATAACTTCTAATGTTTTTCTCATTCCTTGTTTAATTTTACCGTGACTGTTTTTATTAATACCAGTCTCATTTAATTGTTTTCCAGCTGCCTGTAAGACGTATTATGAATCGATACGCCGGAGCTTCATGAGCTGATGAGGAAGACGGCATTGTTGACGGGGTGTCTGGATGGATTGTGCGACCACCGCCCTCTCGCAGCCTGGAGCTCTCTGAACTCTGTGCCACTTTGCAATCCAGATTAGAGGCGATACCGAAATACAGGGCAACTCACCATATACGCCTGTGTTTCACGAACGTGTTGGGCACTTCTTTTTGACGTTTTTGGAGGACAACATAAGAGACATTACTGCTGCACTGTACATAGTTGTGTGTTTAACAATAAAGCTCTTTCTTTGAATAAACAGCTGTGTGTTTATAAATGAAGCTCTTTCTTTGAATAAACGGCACGGTCCGGGCAAATTTTCCCATATATTCCTTGATGGTATGAATAGTGTAGTTCATAGCACAATAACATTAATATAAAACATAAATTATTACAACATAAATTATTTATTATTATTATTATTATTGGGGTTTACATTTATAATGAGCCAGGGTGACTAATAATGATTGGTTTGCAGTGATCACTAGGGATTTTTCTTGTTTAAAAGTAGTGGCTTCAGCCAATACTGAGTGAGTAAAGTCAAGTCAGGCCGTTGACTCTCTGGTTTCGCTGCTATTCATATGCTAATTAGAGGTGTTGCATCTCCGCGGGGGGCTCCACCTACATCATGGTTCATTTACGACAATTTGTGGCACAGACGAACACTGTTCGCTGCCTGTAAATTGTCGAAAACTGCCGAAAATTAGGGAGATTTCCGGGAGTCTACAGGCGTTTACGGGATCGAAAATCCCACTTTTCATGCAGTGTTTCCAGCTCACCAGGTCGGAATACTCCAGAAATTCCTCCACATACCACTCCAGCGGACGACCACCCTGCCGGAGGGAGAGAAGGAATCCCTCTGCCATCTCGTTCGGTTTTGGTCTGGTCTTCTGTTACGGTTTGGCTCAGGCAGGAAGACAAGGAGAGGCAGAGGAGTATCTCAAACATATTTTTATTCAGGGTAAGCTCGGAAACACATACAGGGATTGCATCACAGGAATAACCGAACGGCATAACGGGTACTTCACATAACGGAGACCAGACAACGAATGAATGAACAAAAACTTAAATACAAACACAGATGACTGAAACGAGGGACAGGTTCAAACTGTTTAATTTAAACCAATGGTTGGGTTTGTTCATATGTGACCCAAACATGGGTTGAAACATCCCAGTATCGTTTAGAGCGTATGTATTATATTTTTTATGGTATGAGAGTAGTTTATTCAGATATCTCTATTTTAGACAGCTAGTTGTTTATGAGATTTGTTTGTGTTTCATTCATGCCAGATATAATCCATAAACTCTTTAGATGTATAATATTTCTTAGAGTACAGATAAAGCTCTTGTGATAGTATTGAAAGATGCACTCAATTTCAATGTGTCTATATTCCTGATACAATTTTTATTTCCTTCCTAAAGCTTTTGCCTTCATTATCAAACAATTTGTCATTGCCGTTTCTCATTGACTTGATGTCTCTTTCTCTGGTTCTTTTATCTTCTTATCCTTTCTCTCTTCTTACACACCTTCTCGTTGGAATCTATGCAATCTTTTTCCACTTTTCTTCTCACCCTCTTTCATCTGTGCTCTCAACTTACTCTTACATACACGCTCTCTCAATAAGTGAGGTAAAAATCGACCCATATTATGGCGATGCTGACTCTATTAGACCCTAAAAACACTTTGTAATAAGAATTCAGTTGTCAAAGACAGATTAGAGCTGAGACGAGCTGTCATCCAGGTCACCATCTCAGACCTGAGCGATCAAACAAAACCTATCTGCTGTAGACAGACAGCTGAGAGACCGTGAGAGTGAGCCGACGCACACAGAGGCCTTCCGACCTGAGATCAGATTAGCATGGCAGGATAAGGAAGCGGCTCCTCTTTTCAGAGGCTAAATTGCTCTCGCCGATCCCAAGGAGGCTGCAGGCTTTCTCGATAAGTGCTTGGCAACACGAGGAAGGCAAATGTTGCTGTTTCTGTGGGAGGACGATATCAAACTACTGATGCACAGTTTACCCTTGTTCCACCTCTCTCTGCGTCTCTCAGGCATGCTGTTGCAAATGCAATTTCAACACACCATAGACACTCCAAAGCCACACCGACGGTGGATGGGACCATCAGGACACCCCCCGGGGGTCTCCACATGGTGTTACGAGCCAAATGTGCCTATTTAGAGGGATTTTACTTAGCAGAGATTTCACATCAAGAGACAAATATAGTGTGTTTACACATGTTAATTTGTGTGCCAGAGTGTTGCTATATGGTTGTTAAAGTGTTCTGAGGGATTTTTTACCATGCTGTTAGATATTCTAAGATATTCTGGGTGGTTGCTAGGGTGTTGATATATGGTTGCTAAAGTGTTAGGTAGCATGTTTAGCATTTTGTTAGGTAGTTGCTATGGTGTTTGTTCTGGGTGGTCGCTAGGGTCTAGCTATACAGTATGTTTGTGAAAGGGTTGTGTGTTTTTTTTAGCATGCTGTTAGGTGGTTGCTAGTGTACAGCTTAGTTGCTAAAGTGATTAAATGTTTTTACATGCTGTTAAATTGTTGCTAAGATGTTCTGGGTCGTTGTTAGGGTGTTGTTATATGGTTGCTAACGTGTTGTGAGAGAGTTTTGCTGTTAGGTCATTGCTAGGGTCTGGCTATATGTTTGCTAAAGTGTTCTGAGTATTACTTTTTCATGTTAGGTGGTTGCTAAGATGTCCTCTGTGTTTGCTAGGGTGTTGCTATATGGTTGCTAAAGTGTTCCGTTGCTAGGTACAAGTGTTTTAAGATATTTTTTATGTTGTTGGGTGGTTGCTAGGGTTGGGCTATATGGTATTTTATAAAGGTATTTTGAGTATTTTTAGCATGTTTTTAGGTGGTTGCTAGGTTGAGTGTTTCTTGTTAAAGTTTCAAGTTTCTATTATCTTCTGGTTCCTACTTCTCGCTTGTTCTTGTTCAATGTTTATTTTATTTTATAATTTTCACCTGGTGGATGATAAAATGGTAAGTCCTGTCACTTAGAAAAATAACAGCATCTCTCCCCAACAAGCAACACAATTTAAGGTATCATTCATGTCTATAGCACGACATGCTAACTGCTAGTTTTTCTTTTTTCAAGAGTGTACATTCTCTAAAAGTCTTCCAGCTTTTCTTTCTAAAGTGTCTAGATATGGAACGTATTGTCATCAATCAGTGCTTCAAGGGGACCTTCAGATGTAAGATAATAAAGCTCAGAGGTTTAGAAAGAGGAAAAAGATTTATGACATCCTCTGTGAAAGTGCGACATAGTGCTGTAGGTGTCAGCAAGTAAAGTGCTGTATGTGTTTTGTACATCTCTACAAAGAACTATCACGTTGTCACTGTGGTACTGTGATGTATACAATGGTATCATATTCATATTCCGTATCCCATATTCGTATTGTACCGTAGTATTTACCTGAAATATAGTAGGAATCTGCTGCAGAAATATTTTCTTAATCAGTTGTGTGTCTTGTTTTTATATTTTCTATATATAATACAAGGGTTTTTTGGCAGTGTACCTTGGTATTGCACTGGTACGTACATGCACAAAAAAGCAGTATTTACATGGTACTTCATTTTTCTGTAGTATTAACAGTAATTAAAGTGTATTGTACCATGATTTTTCATCATGATATTTCAGTTATTAATAATGATACCAAAGTATGATTTGCCCTTGATTTGTATAACACCTCTGTCTCTTTTTCCTCTCACATTGACCATCTCTTGAGGACAGAGGGGCAGGTGACATTTACACCCGGGTTGGCAGCTGCTGCCGGGCACACACTGACAGCAGCTGTAATGGGCATTTCAAGGTGGCATTTTCACTTTTTCACAAGAACAGATAAAGGAAAAGTGAAGAAATAGGAAGAAAATAATGTTTATACTGAGTGATGTGTCTCTCTCAGGCATCATGGAGACTTATGCACTGATTGTGTTTGGCTAGTGGCCTGTACACATAGACAGTAATCTCTTTCTTAACAGACAGGCAAATAAATGTACAAGCTCTTCCTTAATCTGTCTTGGTTTCTTATTCCGGAGTTTTCTTTTTCTTTCTGCATTCCTTCTCTCTATCACTCTATCACATACATTACAGGGCCCATGGCCATTCGTGCAGCGTTTGAAGTGATGCAGTTTAACTAACCACATCTAGTGAAAAGAGTAAATTCATGTTTGCTGGAGCTACAAGAAAGTTGCTCAAACTCTCTTAGGACTGCTGCATTTTACATTCATGTTCTTAGCAGATGTTCTCTAGAGCATGTTTACAGACCATCAATCAAAAACTAGTGCAGGTGGAAAGCATGAACCCAAAGTCTACCAAACTTGATTGAATAAAACAAACAATATACTGACTTTTTGTAATGCCCACAATGTAATATTTTTTAATTATCTTTATTTGAGGGCCTTTCTTAGGGTTTAAAGGAAAAGAATAATATTTTTTGTCAGGCTACGTGATATTTCTTTAACCATCACTTTATTTAAGATGCCAGTTTGCCTAATTGCAAAACTTTAAATTTTTGAAAATAAACTGCAGGCCTCAACATAGTTTTTTTTGTTTTTGTTTTTTTGTTTTTTTTCAAATAAAATAAACCAATTACAAATCATAGCACAGAATCCAATTGCAATGCAATCCAACTGACAGAAATCATTTGATGGAGAACTTTAATCATTGAACACATTGACAGGTTATATGCATTTCATTTGATTAATTACTCCAGTATCCCATTATGTAATTAACACACATTTTGAATTGACAGCCATATGGAACTTTTTAGTTGGTTTAAATTCAATTCATCCCATTCTGGTGTTCTTTAACAGCTGTATTTGTAAAGTGTGGAGAATAGCTATTCACTGTTCATTTTGCGTGTTTGGGGAAACTCATCTGAGAAGACTTCTATTTACTCAAGACAAACCCCAAGATGTCTGTTACAATCTCTGTTTGACATTATAATTTCAGTATAATTATAATTCCCAAAAGTAGATTTTTGTGTTAAGTAAGCTTTGTTTGCCTATTATTATTTTTTTTAATCTAACATATTTTGTCTGTGTGTGTGTGAATGTAGTAAATGTACATTATCACCACTCAAACCTCACTGTGATTGTGACACTTTACCTGCCATTGACAGAATTTTCCGTCATTTATAACACACCGTTTCATGCAATTTACAAAATTTTCCAAGTAGGTATAGCTGCAGACCGGAGATCTCCAAAATTGCTGTGAACTCCAAAAGTGGGCAGAACCTCCAAAAGGAGGCGGGGTCTACACATGCAAAAACTTTCGCCATTGGCTCTGGTTTCAGCCAATTGACTTTCAAGTCAATGTTAAACAATGTTAAACAGTGACTGACGAATGGGGGTTTTGCCTAGAAGCCTATCATCTTCGAGATCTTAGAAAACGCCCAATGGCAATGCCAATGCCATGGCATGCGGAATTTGCATGCGTAACTCCGCCCCACCGCGTGGGTATATAAGGAAGTATGCTGGCAATATCGCATTATGTTTCTGCTTCGGAGCCAAGAGCATCTACTCTTCACTCTTCAAGCCTTCTGAGTTATTGGCAGCCTTTTCGAGACGATCAGCTTTCCAGTTCGGTGTTGGTGTGACAGCGTGTTCCAGTGATCACATACTTCCTGCCTGCTGATATTTGCAGTGGTCTGCATCCAGCTGGCGTGCGTTTCCCTGGGCGCTTCGGCATCGACTGCGAAGCTTCCTCTACTAAAAGAGCTCACACATGGCACGTCCTTTGCAGGATGTCTCGCCTGTGCGCTTCTGGGTGCGGTCGGCCTCTGCCGCCTTTCGATGGGCACAATCACTGCCTGACGTGCTTGGGCTTTCAGCATGCTCAGGCAGCGCTTGTGGATGAGTCATGTTCCCACTGCGGGGCATGCCATCTCGGTGCTACGGTCAACACTCAATGAGCTCCGTCCCGGAGCGAGAGTCCCCTCTGCCACACCCCAAACTGCAGTCTCCACGAGAGGCGGCACTTTGGCTGGTGGCCAGGGTGACCTGAGAGGTAAGTCTGTGGTCCGAATGACCCCGCTGGTGCAGTTCCTGGGAGCCTGGCTTCAGCTTCCGGGACTGTCCCGCTGGGTCGCGAAGCCCATCAGGCTTGGCTACGCGATTCAGTTTGTGCAGGCTCCTCCCCGCTTCCGGGGAGTCTGTTACACCATGGTGGGGGCCAACGCCCCTGTCATGCGTGCAGAGGTTGCCACCCTACTGGCGAAGGGTGCGATTGATCCTGTCCCTCCAGCCGAAATTAAGTCCGGCTTCTACAGGTGGGTTACGGCCAATCCTGGATCTGCGCATCCTGAACCGATCCCTTCACAGGGTTCCATTCAGGATGTTGACAGCAAAACGCCTTTTCGAATGCGTTCGTCCAGCCGATTGGTTTGCAGCGATCGACCTGAAGGACCTTACTTCCATGTCTCCATCCTACCTCGACACAGACCATTCCTACGGTTTGCTTTCGAGGGGCGGGCGTATCAGTACGCGGTCCTCCCATTCGGGCTAGCTCTGTCCCCTCGCGTCTTCACAAAGGTTGTCGAGGCAGCCCTTGCGCCACTCAGGCAGCACATTGTTCGCATCCTGAACTAACTCGACGACTGGCTCATAATAAGTCACTCTCGAGAGCAGGTGTGCGAACACAGAGACCTAGTGCTCCAGCACTTAGCCTATTTAGGCCTTCAGGTCAACTGTGAGAAGAGCAAACTCTGCCCAGTTCAGAGGATCTCATTTCTCGGTATGGATATCGACTCGGTCGCCATGTGCGCGCAGCTTACCAGCGAGCGCGCGCAGTCACTGCTGACTTGCCTCCATCTGATCGAGAGCAAGAGTATGGTTCCACTGAAGTTATTTCAGAGGCTCCTGGGGCATATGGCATCTGCAGCCGCGGTAACGCCGCTCGGATTGCTTCATATGAGATCACTTCAGCACTGGCTTCACGATCGAGTTCCGAGATAGGCATGGCAGTTGGGCACGCTCCGGGTACAAGTGACTCGGGCCTGCCTGCAGACCCTCACCCCATGGTCGAACCTCAGCTTTCTACGGCCAGGTGTGCCCTTAGAACGAGTTTCCAGGCATATTGTTGTATCAACAGATGCCTCTGCCACGGGCTGGGGTGCCATGTGCAATGGACATGCTGCCGCAGGCTCCTGAATGGAACCCCAGCACCTCCTGCATGTCAATTGCCTCGAGTTGCTGGCAGTACGGTTCGCCCTGCACCGCTTCCGAGCGTTGCTGAGGGGTCAACACGTACTAGTCCAGTTAGACAACACAGCCACTGTAGCGCACTCATTTTCCCAACTCACATTAACCATCAGGGTGATCTGCGCTCCCGCCATATGTCTCAACTCGCCCGCCATCTCATCCTATGGAGTCAGAAGCACCTGAGGTCCCTTCATGCTGTCCATATCCTGGGAGAACTGAACCATGCAGCCGACAAGCTCTCACGGTCTCAGCCACTTCCTGGAGAATGGAGACTTCATCCCCAGATGGTCCAGCTGATTTGGGAACAGTTCGGCGACGCACAGGTAGATCTGTTTGCCTCCCATGACTCTTCCCACTGCAGCCTGTTCTATTCCCTGACTGAGGGCACGCTCGGCTCGGATGTACTGGCGCACAGCTGGCCTACGCAAGTATGCGTTTCCCCCAGTAAGCCTTCTTGCACAGGTTTTATGCAAGATCAGGGAGGACAAGGCGCAGGTCATTTTGGTTGCCCCGTACTGGCATGGCCGGACCTGGTTCTCAGAACTCCTACTCCTTGCGACAGCCCCTCCCTGGTCGTTTCTTCTGAGGAAGGACCTTCTCTCTCAAAGACGGGGCACCCTTTGGCACCCGCGTCCCGATCTTTGGAACCTCCACGTGTGACTACTGGATGGGACACGGCAGTTTGAGTAACCTACCACCTCCGATAGTGGCTACCATCACTTCCGCTAGGGCAGAGTCTACACGACACTCCTATGAGTTGAAGTGGAACCTCTTCGTCACCTGGTGTTCTTCTTGCCAAGAAGACCCATTGGAAATGCCCGATCGGGTCCGTGCTCTCGTTTCTCTCCTTCAACCCTCAAGGTTTATGTGGCCGCTATATCAGCCTACCACGAGCTTGTGGAGAACAAAAAGGTAAGTTAGCATGACCTGGTCATCAGGTCCCTGAGGGGAGCCAGGAGACTGAATCCTCCTCGCTCTCCCCTCGTGCCCTCTTGGGACCTTGCAGTAGTTTTAATGCTCTGCAGAGGGCTCCCTTTGAGCCATTGCGGTCAGTAGATCTTAAGTTCCTGTCAATGAAGACAGGGCTTCTGATCGTTTTGGCCTCCATCAAGAGGGTAGGGGACCTGCAGGCATTTTTGGTTGACGAAGCGTGCCTGGAGTTCGGCCCGGGCAATTCTCACGTGATCCTGAGACCCCGGCCTGGATATGTGCCCAAGGTTCGCACCACTCCGTTCAGAGACCAGGTGGTGAACCTGCAAGCGCTGCCTTTGGAGGAGGCAGACACAGCCTTGGCACTGCTCTGTCCAGTATGCGCTCTCCGCGCTTACGTAGACAGGATGCAGTGTTTCAGGACCTCAAACCAGCTCTTTGTCTGTTATGGTGAGAAGCTGAAGGGAAAGGCTCTCTCAAAGCAAAGGTTGTCTCACTGGATAGTGGACGCCATTGTTTTGGCTTACCAGACACTGGGGCATCCATGCCCCATTGGGGCTAGGGCTCACTCCACCCGGAGTGTAGCCTCTTCTTGGGCTTTAGTGCATGGCGCTTCGCTGACAGACATCTGCAGAGCTGCAGGCTGGGCGACACCTAACACATTCGCAAGATTCTACAATCTCCGAGTGGAGCCTGTGTCTGACTATGTACTCGCCTCTACTAGTGGCCGGTAATGGACTAGGCTCAGGTGTCTTCGCTTGCTCGCCATTCCACTCCACGGACTGGATACGTGCGACATTTTCCTCAGGTGAGCTTTCCGGAAGCCCTGAGCTCCTCCAGCACTGTCGACGCTGACACCAGTAAGGCTGCCTTCTCGAGCCCAGACCCTCGTGTCAGGCCAGGTGCCTCTGTGTGCATGGTTTTCCTCTGGGCGACCCCCACATGTGTATTTCCACTGTAAGCCTGCTTGAGCAGGTGTCTTTCCCTTGGCAAGCCCTTGCCACCCTGGGGTTAAAAACCCACCTTCGGCTGGTACCCCAGAGCTCTCCATATGCAACCCTTAGCGGGTCATATGTGTATTCCTAAGTCCTCCCTACGGGCAGGCGTCTTGGCGCATTTTCCACCTGGAATATGCTTCCCAGTGTACCTTGGTATTCCTGTGATAAGTAGGAGTCCTTCGTCCGTACTAGTCTTACGACAGGGTACTTGCACTTACGCAGGGCACTGGAAGACAGCCGAGTGGCGTGATTACATTGGGACCCCCATTCGTCAGTCACTGACGTTACTCAGAGTGACTGAACGGAAGGAAACGTCTCGGTTACGTATGTAACCCTCGTTCCCTGAGGAGGGAACGGAGACGTAACGTCCCTCTGCCACATCCGCTGTACCGCTGGAACGGCCGGGAGTTCAGTCTTGGCTCCTCAGCAGGTAAACATAATGCGATATTGCCAGTATACTTCCTTATACAGGTGTTGGTCATTGTAAGGCTGCTGCCGGCATGTCTGGCAGACCGCTAGATGGAACAAAAGGCACCCCTGGACATTAACACTTGAACTACCTCCTGCATATGTAACAGGGATCTCAAGGCACAGCACACAGTGCAGTTCACACTTCACATACACTATCCCCCTTTCACCCCCTCTCCTCCTCACATGAAATACACTGAAAAACCTATGCAATGTAAAGTATGTACAAGAAGAATCTATGTATGTTTGATATCATTTAAAGTGTCTCAATGCGCCTGGTAAAATGGTCTCATTTTCCCAACCATAATGAAAAGCTAAAAGAAGTTATAAAATATGAGAAAGTCATGTATCTTCTAAAGGTGTTTCCTCCCCCAGATCCTCCATTCAGACTGTACCTCCTGTATGTAAAACAAAAACCTATTCAAATACAAATTCTGATCTCCCAGTGTGAATCCCTGAATAGGGAACCAAAATCGAATTATAATGATAGACGGCCATTTGGTAAGAGTATTGAATTATCTGGGTATAAAGGAAAAAGGTGCAGAAAGTTCATGGAGTCTGTAGTTTGACTGCCCACACAAACGCTGTGTGTAATTTTCGTTACAAGGTAATAACTTTTACAAGTCATTCCAGTTCTGAATTGTTATGTTATGATTAACTGATGATTTTATTCTTGCGGATTGGATTTCGAATTATTGCTTCATTACCTGGTCAATAAATTGTAAATGTTTGATTTTATTCTGACTGACTCTGAGACTTGTTTTTTCCCAAATAAGATTAACGGATTCGTATATTGCCACAAGGTTGCGTAAGAGATTAGCGACGGCTAATAATTGATATCAGGAAGTGTGCGGGCGACTTGGATGAGAGGATGTGTTTGTCCATCTAGGTTAACCTAGCTTGGGCGCTTCCGATGACTTCTGTTCTAATTTAATGTTACAATTGAATTGAGCTCCTGAAGGGCATCCAAGGGGGCTATTGAATATATCTTTGATCGTTGCGCGTGTACGGCAAAGTCCTAGATATTTAGCCAACTGCCCCAGCTTCTGATCTTCGGGACTGACCACTTGTGTCGGAGGCCTAGGTGAGGAACTCGGAGCGATATAGTCTGCCGGATCTAAGTGGGTGAAATATAAACAGAGTTTAAGAGAATAATCAAATATTCGTTCACGTTTTAATGATGCACAGATATCATTAAAACCTTTTCATTTTTGGAGTCAGATAAAACGAGCTATTGCATGTGAGAAAATATATTGAATTTAATCTTGTTGAGTTGCGTTGCCAGGAAAGACAGTAGCGCGTAGACACCTTCTCCTGCCATTGGACGTCGAGAGTTGGGCCAGTGGGCGGGTTTACAAAGTGGTGACCCACCTCCGTGATCTCGCAACAGACGAGCAACGTCTTTCCAGCGCGACATTCAACTTGAACTCTGCCCGGAACATGAGGTGTGAACTCCTTCCCATCTGTCTCCAGCTGCTGTGGTAAGTTTATTTTTTTGCCTTTTAGTGTTGAGGGAAAAACTGTTTTGCACATCACATATAGACACATTGTTAGTACGGGTACGGTATACCGTTTGTTTAGACCGGAACCGAAAATCCGGTGGGCAAAAGAATTAGACGGGAAACATGTCTTTTCAGGGAAATCACAACAGCGTAGATATGGAGATAATGGAGATCCTAGGCGTGCAGCTGAAAAAACTCCTTGTTCGGTTAAGCGACAAGGGATTACAATTCACAAATCGCTCTACTCACTATACCTGATGAGATTAGATCGAAGCTTACAGCAAACATGAAATCTGGCGACATAATGAACCGAGTCGAAGATGAAACCAACGAAGCTATCTACGAGCGTCTAAAACAGGCATTATTAAACATTAGGGGACGACACATATTGATTAGAGCAAAATCTAAGAAATAAAACAAACAGGTAACGAGTCATTTGAAACGTACGCTGAACGGTTGTGGGACTACAGAGAACACTCAGGGCTGGAAGAGATAGACCGCAGACTGGGGCTCAAGAATAGAAAACAGATTTTACAAAACAAAACCCCGCAATATTGCATTGCGCAATGGTTAGCAGAAGGGAACAGCCCAGGCAAATTTAACCAAAGATCTCCAAACAAAATGCAATGCCACTATTGCAAAAATTATGGCCATGTAAAGAAAGATTGCCAAAAAGAGAGAAAGAGATTTAGAAAAGCTAGACAATCATGGTAAAAAATCGCCATCCCGCGAAAACGATAACCTGTACAAGCAGTTCTCCAATTTCATTGCCGAGTATAAAAAACAACAAAGCCAAAATGGCGCGGGCCACAACGCGACCGGAACAACTGAAAAATATCAACACCAATAGGGATACGTGGCCTCCATCGCCGTAGGGAGCATAATTAAGAGCGGAAACCGAATAAAAATAAGAGCTAATTTAGGAGGCTGGTTAGCGGACGTACTTATTGATTCTGGCGCATCTTGCTCCTGTACCGACATTCAATTTCCTTTAACTAACGAAACTATTCGGGTCAAAGGCATCGGCGACACGTTAATGATTGCGACAAAAACACAGCCAATTGAACTCGATTTACGTGTAACCGTTTTGAAAGAACCTCTCTGGTATTTACCTGATAACAGTGAAGGGACTGTGCTGGGAATGGACATTATGCGGAAGTATGGCTTTGTAATTCACTGCTTTGAAAAGCAAATTGAGTTGAAAACAGACAAAACTGTAAAAAAATGCCTACCAAACAACACAACAAGCATTATGTCCATATCCGCCCCAGATCCCATTCAACGGATGGTAAACAAACATGATAGCATTTGGGCTACACATAAACATGACTGCGGCCTCATTGATTTTGTTGTGTGCATTGAGGGGGAGCCCCCTCCCCCACAAAAATAATACCGCATCAAACCAGAAGCCGAGTCACCTGTTCATGAGATTGTACAGCAACTTGAAATCAGAGGAATAGTTCGACGTTGTAGTTCGACCACAAACTTTCCGTGTTTACCAGTGCCAAAATCGGCGTCTTTGCATTGACTATCAGCGTCTTAACAAAGTTTTGCCCAAGGCTACACCTATAGTGGCAAATCCGTCTACGTTATTATCGCAGATTTCAACACAAGCATCCTGGTTTACAGTGCTCGACGTAACGAACGGTTTCTGGTCCATTCCAATCAAACGCGCTGATCAGTGGAAATTGGCCTTCACTGTGAATCAAATCCAGTATACTTGGGAGCGAATGCCGCAAGCCTCCATAACAGTTCTGCGATTTTTCACAGAGCATTAGAAGACACGCTTAATCCACTGACAGGGACCGGAAACGTGATCCATTACGTTGATGATATACTTATCGCGACCGAGGGATCATTTGATGATCATTTGCTGCTCGTTGACGAGGTACTGCTAACGCTCGGTAAAGCTGGCTTCAAATTAAACAAAGAAAAAGCTCAAATCGCACAAAACGAGGTCCAGTACCTGGGTTATACCATAACGCAAAGCCACCAAGCATTAACAGATGATAGGCGGAAATGCATTGCTGAACTTCCCCGACCGCACACGCTGAACACGTTACAGAAAGTGCTGGGAACAGCAAATTACTTAAGAGACTTCATTCCAGACTTTGCAAACGTAATCACACCGTTGTATTCCCTCTTAAAAGGAAAATCAAAGCCCTCTGACGTCCTTGAATGGTCAGAGGAACACGAAAAAGCTTTTACGAGTCTAAAAGAAAATTTGTGCAGTGCTCGCGCGCTCGGTCTTCCGAACCCTAAAAAAGCATTCCACTTACAGGTTGACGCGAACGAAAACACTCTAAGTGGCGTTTTAGCTCAAGATCATGGGGGAAAATTTCGTCCAATCTCATACTACAGCCGAAAAAAATCCACAGTTGAACAGGGATTTGACCCATGTACTCAGCACGTGCTGGCGGTTCACTGGATGTTGACAGCAACTGAACCGATTGTAGGTTTTCAACCTATCGTTGTACATACAGTGCACACGCCAGTACAAATGCTGTGCCAGGGCAGAATAAAAGGGGTGTCGTCGCTAAGGTTGGCAAGATGGCTAGCAGACATTCAAGCGCGTGACATCACAACTGTTAACGATCGAATATTACCTCATTTATTGGGAGCTGTAGAGGGCCACCCACACACACATGCCAAACCAAACAGGAAGCACAGAGCCCAGTTCATGACCAAGAACTTCCAGATCAGACACAGGTGTACATTGATGGCTCTCGGTACTGGCATGATGGCAAATTCCACACAGGATGTGCGGTGTGGACTCCTCACTCTTCCAATTCAGACACTAACCAATTGCTAATCAAACTATCCGAAAACACATCTGCGCAAGAAGCTGAACTTAATGCATTACTCGAAGCAATCAGATCACATCACGAGCCGCTGTGTGTATATACTGATAGCCGATACGCATTTGGTGCAGTCCATGATTTTATGGCACAGTGGCAGTTGAGAAAATTCCTCACATCTGCCGGAACACCGATCAAACATTTTAACATCATAACTTTAATTTGGCAGGAGATTAAAACACGCGATTCCTCA